>JAOXNH010004867.1:0-11850 GCA_028566575.1 Bartramia longicauda | reverse complement strand
GATCTGTTTTTCCTCCCTTACATGGCTCCAATATTTTATAAGTTTAGATTTAAATAATCATAATACAGCAATTTAAAATATAGATACATATAACAGTAGTTCATGTCCATGCTGTCTCTGTCTCCTAAATTTTGATAAAATACAAAATAGGCTGTTTTCTGCCCATACTGCTATGTCTGAAATACAACTGATGTCAGCAAAGCATCCCAATTTGGATTTATTTAAATAACATGTCAAGTTACTCCAGTTTTTTAGAAGGGGAAAGGGAAAAAATTCAGAGATGATTAAAGGAATTCTTCTACATACATATATGTTATAATTTTAGAAAGAAGCCTTTCCTATGTTTTTAACAATGTCTCCATTATTAAAATCTGTCTTTTGAAAGGACATGTAATTCTCGTATCATCTTAATTTAATTTCTTTTCTTGTATTTCACCTACTTTGGGATATGAACTTAATTTGATAGTTGAATTAAGGTATACAGATTTTTAATTCCCAGTTCTTTTGCATTACAACTTTTCTGAGGTCTCAAATTAGACAAGGAAGTACTTTTCTGAGGAATATTGTATTCTTGATAATACAGGCTCAGTGAGAAGCAGACACCCTTTCATGTAAAAAGTTTCCTAATTTTTTGCTGTCAGCCTTCCGTAAGCTCGTCATTGTTATCTGTAATGTAGTATTCTAGTTACCAGGAGAGCAGGCATTTCTATTAACATTATCAAAAATGTATAGAAATATTAGTATCCAGAAAACACGGTTTGTATTACACACAGTTCACACAGTAAGCACAGTTCATAGTGCATGAAACACTTAGACTTGTTGCTTCCCAAATTTAAATACTTTGGTTTACTATCAGAGTTAAATTTTAATTTCTGTCATATAGCAAAGTATCCAACCTCATAAATGGTTGAATAAATAGGGTCAACTTGCAGTACTACTTAATTAAAGAAAGGAATAATATTCTGGTCCTTGTTTATTATTTTTAACAAAGTTATTTTGCATGGAATATGTTACGTGATTGTAAGATACTTTGAATATTTTCCATGGGAGGATTGGACATTCTCTCTTTGACCACTGTGAATCAGTTGGTCTGGAGACTGCTTGTAAATGTCTTCAAAGTTCCCTGTGCCCTTTTCTAAGTCAGTATCTGTCTCCTTTGTATTTTTGTTTTCAGGCCAGTGGAAAATATTTAGCGAGGGAGAAGCTCAGATCAGCCAAATGTGTGAAAGCAGAGTGTGCAGGACTGAGCTCGAGGATTTGGTAAAGGTTTTGTACCTTGAAAAGTCTGAAAAGGGTCACTGTTAAGGGAGACAGCACTGGAGGGGGAAACACAAGAAAACTTATGAAAACTTGGATCTGCAGCTGGACTGCAGGCTTATTTTGCTTAAGTCAACAGTTGCCCTAAAACCCAAAACTATAATGCAGTAATTATTCACATCATGCACAGCAAATTTGCTGCTTTATGTGTAGTGGTCTGTGTCAACCGTTCAAATATCTCCTCCAAAAGACTAGAAGGCTCTGTATTACTGGTGGGGGAAGGAGAAAGAGAGACTGTACTTTCCCAGAGTTGCATTTCTTTACAAGTGAAAAGGAGAAAACAGAACATTTTTATTATTATTATTTGGCAAGTTATTCAAACTAATGAAAAGAAAGACACCTAATAAATGTGCAGGAGCTATGGAGAGCATTATTTCCTGTGCTGAATTTATACCATTTCTGGTGTTGAAATGACTCATGGATTTTTTTTTAGTAGTGGAGGAAAAATACAAGTGATACAATACTTGTTTTGGAGACATAAAAAAAACAGATTTAAACTAACAAACTCCTAAGCAGCCTGCCTTTGGGATGATGTCTTGTAGTTGAGCAAACTGAGTCCATAAACTGAACAGCAGGTGTTAGTGGCAATCACTATATTTTTGTAGCAATTTGAGCAAATGTTCACTTTTAAGTGGTTTTCACTGTTTCCTCCACCCACTTCTCTAAAAAATGTTGAGTGTTAGCTCCCTATCACAGCCCTAATAACTTTGTTCTTCTGGGCCCTATTAACACATGGTCTTGGCTAATAAACTGCCTTCTAAAGTGATGTGGTAGAAGGTGAAGTACTTGCAGTACTTTCAAAACACCTAGAAGGTTAAACCTCCTGGTTAATAACTCTGTTAGTGTTGCAACAGTACTTAATTTATTTGTTCTAATTTGTTACAAACCAAATCTTCTGCATTTTTCTGAGGGTGACCTCTCAATTCTCATGCTCAAAGGACAACTCTGTCCCATGACAAACACCCAACAGCTACAGCAGGCCTTTAGAACACAGCAGCTCTAGGAAAACACTTTTTTGAAAGGCAAATCTGAGAGATTCTGTTACATTTAGTATAGCATGTCTTCAGTGGGTTTAAGAAAGGTGGTTCTCCTCTGCAGAAAAAGTATAATTTAAAAAATGTTTTCTCTGAAGAGTCACCAAAATACTGCACTGCCTCACGGCTGCAATGTTGGATTAAATCCCAAGAAGCAAGTGACTCTGCCTGGTTTTGCTGCCATTTTCTACTCCACAAGCAGACAGGAATACTGCTGTTCAAACACACACTAGGAAACAAAGCTTTATGGAAATGGTCTGAGCCAGGGGCTGGGTCTTCACAGGGAGTGAAATCAACAGTGACAGCAAGGATTTTGAGGTTTGTCATTCTGCCAGTGACAGCGCTCCAGGGTGTACCCACTTCTAAAGGGATGAAGGTGTGGGAGAGCTCAGTGCTGAATGCCAAAAGCCCATTTCAGACAGAGCTTCACCATCCTGAGGGGACCCTTGCCTTGAGCAGCAAACCCCGGCAGCCTCCCTGTGCAGCCCAGGCCCCAGGGCCAGCCTTCTTCCTGCTGCCCAGTCCTGCCTGCAGCGGCGGGAGGAGAGTAATGCAGGGCTTCCCAACAACAAGGAGCAAGTGAGGAGCACAGACACGAAGGTGAAGGAAAGGCTGAAGGGAATTAGGAGTATATATATATATAGGGTAATCTGAGGTCCTTAGCAAACCACCCCGTTGTCCCTAGGCCTGGACAGATAGCAGGTAATATTTAGGAATACTTCCCTCCATACCAAGCACTCCACACAGTCCGCTGCATAACAGGAAAATACGCTAAAATGGGAGCTCCTCCAGCAACTGTGTGGATTTAAAAAAACAAAGTACTCTCACCTGGTATCAGTAAGAACCAAGAGGGTCTCTTTCCAGGCCTCCATGAGCTGCAGGGAAACCCCTGGTCCCTCCAATGGCCGCAGAGGAGTCTCTGCTCAGGGCCTAGAGTGCCTCCTCCCTCCCCCTGCCTGGCCCTCAGTGTTCAGGGCTGTTTCTCACACTTTTCCCCTCACTGCCTGGCAGTGTTTTGCCCTTTCCTAAACCAGCTTTGCCAAAGGCACCGCCAGCCCGGCTGAGGGGCTCAGCTCTGCCCTGCTCTGGGGCCGCTGGAAGCAGCTGTGTCTGGGGTGGGGCAGCCCCTCAGCTCTCCTCAGAGGGGACCCTGCAGCCCCCGCCAGCACCCGGGCATCTGGGGGTGCACAGCCTCAACTAGCACCTGGCCATGAGAAGTCCCATGTTCATTAAGAGGAGAGCTAACAGAACTGTCCCACCACCTTTCCACGGGACTGTAGCCTCTGCCTCCTTAAGTCCTGTCCTGCTGTTTGAAAGGGCTGTAGCGCATCCCAACGGAGTCCTCAGACCTCGCTGCACCAGAGGTTTCTGCAGTGTAATTGTAGGAGAAGCGTCTGGCATCAGCAGCACCCACTGCACGAGGTGTCTACTGGGTTTAAATGTGCTGCAGAAGTGCAAAATTTCATAATAAATCTTCCAATAAGTCATGAATTAACCTGTCATTCCTTTGGTGAAGACATTGTAAGGAAGACATTCTGAGGAACAGTAGTGATCTGGTGGGAAGACCGGCAGTTTGATTTGTCACCTCACGGGCATCCTCTGTTTGTAGCAGTAGCTGGTGAAAAAAGACTAAGTGGAAAGTGTACAGTGTTTGCAATTAAGTTTTTTTTTTAAGAAGAAGAAGGTGGCAACCTGCTTTTTGTATTTGTGACAGGACAGTTGGAATCCAGATTGTGTATTTATTTTATAATAAACACTTTTTAAGAAAAGCTAAAAAAACCCTATAAGCATAATTTAGTAAAATGCAGTGTTGCATTTTTCCAATTTCTGGTCACTTAAGACAACAAAATGCACAGTGTCATGTTTTTCATTCTCTTCATGGGATGTGTGTCTGTTACAGTACTTATTTATGTACTTGTATCACTCTGACCTGGTTTGATAAATTAATAAACTCTGAAGTTGATAATAAAATAAGACATTTTGTGTACAATGCTGTTTGGTTCAGATGTTTGGTTTCAGTTCCCTGGTTGCAGTCCTGCTGCTGCTGCCTCAGAGGAAGCCTGACCCCAGCTGGGGGCAGTACCTGCTGTGGCACCAGGTACTGAGCTATGGAAGAGTCAGATTCAAGAGATAGAAGGACATGGACCTGTTGGAGCAAGTCCAGAGGAGGGCCACGAAGATGATCCAAGGGCTGGAGCACCTGTCCTAAGAAGACAGGCTGAGAGAGTTGATGTTCAGCCTGGAGAAGAGAAGGCTCCAGGGAGACCTTATAGCCCCTTGTAGTACCCAAAGGGGCTACAGGAAAGATGGGGAGGGACTCTTTACCAGGGAGTGGAGCAACAGGACGAGGGGTTATGGTTTTAAACTCAAAGAGAGGAGATTTAGATTAGACATTAGGAAGAAATTCTTTACGGTGAGGGTGGTGAGACACGAACAAGTTGCCCAAAGAAGCTTTGGATGTTCCATCCTTGGAGGTATTCAAGGTCAGGCTGGATGGGGCTTTGAGCAACCTGGTCTAGAGGGAGATGTCCCTGCCCATGGCAGAGGGTTGGAACCAGATGATCTTTAAGGTCCCTTCCAACTCTAACTATTCTATGATTCTATGATAATCTCCAGAGCCACAACTGTTTGCTTTCAGGACTTGTTAGTAGGGCAACAATAGTATACTGGGGAGACAGCATAGAACCTGCAATATATAAATTTTCTGCTCAGAGGTATGTGTGACCTTTGGGAAATACCCAATTTAATACAGCTTTCACCTACCCAGCATGATTAATTTTGAAAATCAAAGCATTGTCATCCATATATGGAAACCAACTAAAAAAATCAAGCATTGACAACTGAGAGAAGATACTGCTTTACAGGACATAATGCTTCCTGGGTAATATGTATTCTGAAGCTCAAAATAATTGGGGAAATGTTGATGGAATCAACCTGTGCTAATGAGTAAAATGAGATGGTCGTAAGAAACATAAGAAAAAAGTATGAAACATTACCTCAGACATGGATAGCAGCGTAACTAAAATGGAGAGTATCAGTCCTGTTCTACAGTAAATCTCTTTGAATCAATACATACATCAAATCTGAAATTCAAGATGTCTCTGGAAATTCTTCATGAAATTAATTTCTGTTCTTTTATCACAATCTG
Organism: Bartramia longicauda; assembly: GCA_028566575.1. Taxonomy (NCBI): domain Eukaryota; kingdom Metazoa; phylum Chordata; class Aves; order Charadriiformes; family Scolopacidae; genus Bartramia; species Bartramia longicauda. The sequence goes on along the minus strand of JAOXNH010004867.1, from coordinate 6,351 downwards.
CATATTCATCTTAGCCACCTTTTTATTTTAGCAAGACTTCTTTTATAAGAATCCTTTCCATGAGGACACATCCTAGGCGTGCACACCTGCTCTGCTCTGATCTCCTCTACCAGCCCCCTTCTCCAGGCCTACTGATCTGAGGGGCATTCACCTTCCTAGTAGCTGCAGACTGAAAGTCACTAACAGGCAGGATTGCACAGCTGCATCCCCATTCTCTTGATTTTGTAACATCCAAACACTTTTTAGCGGCATGCTAAATCTTGTTTCTCACATTCACTCCTGTTCCCCTCTCATGTAACACAGATCATCTCTGACACCACATAATTCCGCAGGCCAGGAGGGGCTGGGGTCCAAGATTCACTGCTATGTTCTTCTGAAATTACTTTTAAATATACTTACACAAGTAGAAGAGAAATAATATGTCAGCCTAGCACTCTCATCTTCATACTCTCTCCATTAGAAAAAAAGGTCAAACCATTTCACAACTCAGATGATGAGTACTTCCAAAATAATTGATAACACATGAAGTATTTGCGTAATATTGGTGTGCTTTGGTGCCTATTGTGTTACCCATCTAAGATAAAAGCCAAGATTTTGGAGATTTATTGTGGGAAGAGTGAAAATTGACAAAGTTAATCCTTATTTCCATTTATTGCTTTTGTTTGAGGTTTGAAAAATGTCTTCATCTTCTGATCTGAGGTTTTGGACTGTTTTACTTCTTGGGTAAAGTATGTCTGCAACTACATGAGTATATGAGTATGAACCCACAACCCTGCCCTTCTCACATAACACCAACCCAACTGTGAGCAAGAATGCAAAGCATCCAAAGCAAAAACAAATAATTGATTTTAAGCCGGCAAAGCAGTTTTTAATGTAGACACACCGGATGACAGTTCAGCTTTTTCAGAAAAGGCCGTGAGCCTGATTTCACTGTGAATCAAAGTGAAAACTCCCAATCTGTCCTCAAATGACCTCAGCTAAAGAGACAGAGATAGTACATCACATTAAGCTTTAAGTGTACCTAACTGCTTCTCAAACAGCACCCATAGTTAGTTATCTCTTCACCAAGATCAATTCTATCCCATATAAATTTACTTCTCCTGTTTCTCTCTTCTTTATTTATTTGTTTCAGGATCACATCCCCACAAAATCAGGGGTATAAAGGCCACAATTAATTAAAACTGTATCCTATTCCTACTGAAGTGAATAGCAAAACTCCAAATGCCTTTAAGAAGGGATCCCTGAAGAACTTATACTGGTACATACTGTACTGGCATTAAACACATTTTAGTGTGTATCAAAGGTACTTCTTACACTTTTCACAGACAGATTCCCAAGCACTTAATGCTCCTCAGCCAGCACTGTTACTCCAGCCTGTTCCCCAGCTCACTTCTCCCCTCTGCCAACAGCTAGGATGGGACAATGAATGTGAGTCCTAATTTTAGAGGCATCAATAGCAGCCAAGTGATGCTTAAGGTTTATGTACTGGGGTATTTTTGCTCCACATCTCTAATGGTAAGATTCAGACTTTCCCCTTAAAACATCTAGCTTGAAATGAATCTGGTACTTATTTTTCATTTCCTGTACTGAAGAGTTGTGCAGCACAGCCAGGTTCCATGCTGTTAGATATGCAGTTGGAGGTAGCTGCAGTTCAATAGAGAATGAAATAGTTCCTATATAAACTTTTCATAGCGTGCTCAGGGTGGAATGGGAAATGCTGCAGAAGCATCAAACAAGAAAAGTGAGCTCTTGGGCCAGTTTTTTCATTGGTAGAAGTATTTATAGTTATGGCTGCATAACTATCTCATAAACTAATAGACAACAGTCATCAACTAATCAATCTTCACAAAGTTCTTCCCAGAAAAAGGCAGATTTGATTGTAAGTATGGTTATTTAGTTAACAAAAAATTATTCTTAGAGAGACATGTGCAGCTCCAAGTGATGATATGTTCCAGAAAGCTGTGTTTCGGTATCTGAGGTCATGTTTTCAATTCTGTGCTATTAGAAAATATTTCCTTGTTTTGAATGCCATATTATATATTCACAAGAGCTAAATCTCACAAAATCTTTGCTTTTAAATCTAGCCAGACAGTGGCATCCTTTCAAAAATGGTCCAATGACAGAATTAAAAAACATTAGAGGATGTTTACAATCAGAACTGATTATCCACTAAGTTTAACTTTACCATTTATATTAATGCAAACCAGCTGTAAAATCATGCAACCAAATCCTACCAGTAGCCCTTTTCACTCACTTCACACTATGTAAATTACTATAACCAAGTCTAAATTAAAGAAAACCCAACAACGTTATTTTGAGCTTCAGCAAATGTGCTAAATTTCTGGAAATAAAAAACATGCTGCTATTTTGTTTGAGAGATTTAGTTTATAAATTACAGATTATTTTCACAAGTGAGAGGAAAAAATTGCAGATATTTTTCTGAATTCAAAGAACATTCAGCCCAGAGTGTCTTTTATTTTACAGTCATAAATCGCTGAAAGATTCAATTGATCATAATGGTCAAAGCCTACAGAGACTTAAGAACTTGCAACAGTTTTTCCCACCCTGATTTTTCTTCTTAATTCAAAGTCAGACATTTTTTAGAGACCTTTGCACTGATGAGTCCCTGCTGAAGAGACTGGGCTCTTCCCGTGACATCAGCTTATAACAACCTCCCAGTTTCTTTATAGTCAGCATGTGTTGGGAATTATTTACCCCATCTACATGATGTCCATGACGAGATCACTCTTTATTAAGAGAAAGCTATCATAACTACCACGCTTGTGATGATCACAGCTTATATTAATACATGGAGTGCCTAAGAAAATGTAGTCACTAGTTTATTTTTCAAGCAAGAAGTTAAGCAAACCCTAGAGAAATTGAGGAGCAGAGATACTCTTAGCAACTGCAAAACTGCATTTGAATACTAAATATTGAAAATTGGAGTTCTTTTTTTCTGGCCTCTCAACCAAGTAGTATATTTCTTAAGACAGATTCTATCTTTTTGCCCATGATTAAAATATTGAAAGGAGCATTTGCTAGAACAGTACCTCTAGAATGAAGCTCCAGTAAAATCAATCTGTTGGAAGATTCTTGGAGCCAAGAATCCAGTAACAGCCAAATGGGCTTCTTCAGATCTTTGATTACACAGCTTAAGCACACCAGAAACTCACTGCCTGACACTGTTCCCTTAAAATACATTTCCCTGTAAATCTACAGTGTAGTCATGATAAACTTTGAAGGATTTTGTGAAACTCAGTAGAAAAAGATATATCAAGGAGGATTTCAAAGGAAATTATCAGACTAAATTCTGTGTAAGTCGGCCTGCCCATTAGAGGGACATCTGACACAGTAGTGAAATGTGCAATTCAATCTTGACAGAAGACACAAGAGAAAAATTGGGGAAAAATTGGCATTGTTTGTTACAAGCGTAAGGAGAAAGATTTTTCTCATCTTCACATTTTCTTTTTAAATTGCAATTTTCAGAGCCATTGAAAATCATTCATTGCTCCTCCTGTTGAACAACCTGTGAAATCTTAATAGATTTCCAGAGGTTCCCAGGGGACTGCTTATCCCAGAGGACTAATAAAGAGAGTAGAGTAGATGTCACTTTGAGTTCTACCTCAGAGCAATGAGATTAATCCAGCAGACTTTTATTTCCATGTCAGAAAATGCATCCAACAACCTTGCTTGTAAATAAAGATTGCTCTGGTCTATTGCATGAAAAGTAATCAAGGTGAACCCCAGGATCCCTTCTAGGGCTGCCTCAATAAGCCAATATATCTTAAAGCCACTGCTACTGGTCTATACTATGCTACCTAGCATATATTAACCAAAAAAAGTCAAAAAATATAGACTTCCTTGTATCAAAATAACCGCATTTCTACCAAGTGTCTCCTCTCTGCCAGCATCCTTCCCGTGCTAGACCTAAGGGCACCATATTCTTGTACCTATTCTGCTCTGAAAAAATTCTGGTAAAACAAGATTTTGTAACCAAAACCAGTAGAATAGCCAAAATCTACTTCCTAAGAACTTTTGGGGCCTTAGCTGTAAGAGAAATGCTGTAAAATTCCAGCTCTGCTGCCCTAGAAATCAAAAAAGATCCTGGCCCATTTCTGCAAAAGCTTGTCAAAAGCCACTCTGCCCCTTCTAACAGCATAACTGTTATTTTCACTAATTGCCAACTGAGAGAGAATCCCCAAAGAAAGTTGGCACTTAGGCCTGGGAGACCTCAGAATGACGTAATTTTTGACAATAAGCTTTTGACTTAAAACAGGTAATCCATAATTAAAGAATGTTATAGATCAAAGGGTTTTCATTTCTGACAAACCTTCACATGTCAAATAATCACAAGCTTTACAATTTGGAGGTTTGACTACTGCATATTAGATGCCAAAATCAGGGAGGAAATAAGAAAATTCGACATTACGCCTTCAAAATGAGCTTTTAAGTAAGTTAAAATAGACTGATGTGCTCTTTTTCACATCTTAAATTTTGCCCTATAAATGAACTACTTTGGATATGCTTATATCTCTTTTCTCCTTTATAAAATCTCATTAACTCCTCACTGGAAACACATCATCTTCCACTACCTATCTTGTATAAAATTAATTTTTCCAAAATAATAACAAATAAAATAGGGTGAAAACAAGCTTAAGGCAGTGATGGAACTCTTTTATGAAGTAAATAGGTGCTCTCTGTGCCAATACAGTCTGTTTAATCACAGCCTAACATTTTAATTATGTATACAGCTAAGCAGACTTGCTTGCATTGGCTTAATTATTCTCCATGATAATATGAACAAAGGGCCTCTGTTAAAGTAATCAACAAAAATTTTAGCTGGCTGAGTTTCCTCAAATGTTCCAAGAGCAATGAAAGATCTGATCATTAAGCATTTACTGCCCCTGAGAGCTATTTTAAACCTGTTCCCTTCATATCACAGCTGGCCCTTTGAGTAGCCTCAAATTCTTTTTATCTGAAAGCCCTAGTAAGGCAGAACAAAAGAACGTTTCTCGTTTGGAGTGAGCTGTCTGTGTCATCTGTGTGATGTTCACTAGCAGGAGATGTCTATCTTAATGAGCTTTTGGCCAGGAGCAGCACTGCCAATTTCTAACTTTTGTCCAGTTCACAGGACTCCTGATGCAGGGCGCACTGGATGTGTTAGAATTGTAAATGAGCCCCAGCAACTGCACATTGCAAAAGGATCCCACAATAACAATTAAGCAATAGTCTCTGCTGTTGTGGGCCTCTCCTGCCAGATAATTGACCACGACGGGAGCTATGCAGAGAACCCACGCTGAAGGCAAGGACACATAACAGAAGTGAAGGTTCATTATCTTGCAATGAAAGGGAAGTTATCACCAATGGGAACCGAGTTTTAAAGGACCAAAGGGTTAAAGCTTTCACATTTTGGAGGCATTTACTATTAATTTCTTCTTTGCCCAACAGAAGCCAAGTGTTCTGAAATACAGTCCATTTTAGTGGGCCCTGGGAATCAGATCAGTGGTAGCCATGCAAGCACTCCTCAACTACCCGTGTATGCAGTAGAAGAGAGTCCAAGAATGCTAGAAAGTTATGCAGAATCTTTATTAAAAAGCTAAACATTCTGTCACTCCAAAAGCTTTCCATGTAAAATCTGAAAGCTTGGGGAGAAAACCAACAGCCAACATATTACAACAAGGGAGGATCTCTCTGGTACTATGTGAGAACTGAAGTCCAAGCATGTCATGGTTTAACCCCAGCCGGCAACCAAGCACCACGCAGCTGCTCACTCACTCCCCAATGGCAGGATGGGGAAGAGAATCAGAAGGGTAAAAGTGAGAAAACTCGTAAGTTTAGATGAAGACAGTTTAATCAGTAAAGCAAAAGCCGCACATGCAAGCAAAGGAAAACAAGGAATTCATTCACTACTTCCCATCATCAAGCAGGTGTTCAGCCATCCCCAGGAAAGCAGGGCTCCATCACACGTAACGGTTACTTGGGAAGACAAACACCATGACTCCAAACATCCCCTGCTTCCTTCTTCTTGACCCAGCTTTATTGCTGAGCATGACATCATATGGGATGGAACATCCCTTTGGTCAGTTGGGGTCAGCTGTTCCGGCTGTGTCCCCTCCAACAGACATAGAGGGGAAGAGAACTACAGGAATCTACAGAAGTCTACTACAGAGTGCCTACCATGGTAGGCACCTATATAATTTCTATGTTGAGTTGTTTTTCAAATAGCCATTTCTCAATAGGCATTCTTCCTTAACAAAATATGCAAAAATGTTGGTGATAAACCCAGCAAGAAAGAATTCAGGAAGTTCTAAAAACCTGTTAACTTATTATATGAGTGGCAGATTTAATGGG
>JAOXNH010004800.1:0-11865 GCA_028566575.1 Bartramia longicauda | reverse complement strand
CTGGGTAGACCCACTTGGGTGGAGGGTTGGACTTGATGATCTCCAGAGGTCCCTTCCAACCCCATAGGACTCTATGACTCGGGCAAACAGTCGCCCTGGTTTGAACCCCCCAGGTTGGCATCAGGCAGGGCTTGATGTGAGCAGCGAGGGAAGTGAAATAGCTTTGTGTTTGTGTAAGAGTGCACAAGCAGGGTTGCCAAACAGGATATGGGCCGGGAAAGCAGCTGGGCGAGGAGGCTGCGGCGAGCCGGCCGTCTTGCTCGGGTGCCTCGCTTGCCCGTGCTCATAATCCTGTTGACAATAAAGGGTAGTTAATCTTTTTGGTGTTTCCCGGCTTATTTAGAGGCTCCGCTCAGAGAGCTTTGCTGCTACGGGAGTTTTGATGCGCTTTGGGATTTAGTTTTGCGAGAATAAATGCTGTTGGTCAAAAATCCCCTGGTTTTGCATCCCAGGAGGCTGGCTGGAGCCTGGTGAGGGATTTCACAGGGTGGTAATGGGACCCTTAGTGCTGTCTCCAAAGCAAAGACCTGCAGAAAAAGCTGGGAGCTGGGTGAGACCTCCATGGGACAGGGTTCCTGGCTGTGACGTGGGGAGCTGTGACTCATGATTTCTTTCTCTAAGGAGATGAGAAGGAACTTCCCCGCCATGAGTCATAGCTGCCTGGTCTGCCTTGGCAGAGATCACAGGGAAATTGGTCCTTCTCGATGGCCAAGAAACCCGTGGGTGCCCTGGCTCCACCACCCATTCCCCAGCAAGCTGGGGCAGCCCTGGTTTGTGGCTCCTGCAGGCAGGAGCCTCCTTTCCTCCCCGACTCTGCGCTGTGGGTGACCCAGGGGAAGGCTTGGGTGAAATTTAGCCCGGCCATTCGCCCATCTAACGGGCTTTGTGTTCCTACGTGTGCTGAGCTGCCCTGTGCTGCTTTTCCTGCCCCAGCAATCTGCAAATTCTAGCTCCTTGGTCAGAGATCAGCCCCTTCCACTTTGGCTCCCTGAGGTTGTGCACGTGCCACATGCCTCCTTTTTTCCCCCGAAATTCTTTCCCTACAGCCTGGAGTGACTGCTAGAGGATTAGGAAGTAAATTCAAACAAAAATCTTGCGGGGGGGAAACTCCTTGGGTTTTATCCTGCCTGTGGGCTGGAGGAGCAGGGATGCTCAGAGGATGCATGGGATTGCTCGGGGCCCTGGTCTCCTGCTCTGAGCTCTTTGTGCTGCCTATCGAGAACAACCTCACCCTGGCAAATCCACACACACACACGTATCCTTGAAGGTGAAAATAACCTCCAAAATAATTTTTAGGAGCTTCCCGCAAAGAGACCCTACTGCACCATCTGGTGTTGAGAGGGAGCCTGGGCTTTTATTGGCAGCTCACACCAGACCCGTGGGGCTGGAGGGGAACCACTGGCTTCACAACAGGGTTTCTCCATGATCTTAGGCAAGTTCCTCGCTCCTCAAAGCCAGTAGGTGTTGCAAGGTGTTATCTCCCTGTTGCCAAGAGGAGACCTCGCTTCCCACAGTGGCTGTCCAGGAGAGGTGGGAGCGTGGGAGGGTGCCCTAAACCAGCTCAGCAAGGATCTGCCAAAACCAGCCTGGGTGGCACGTGGAACAATGGGCAAATCTTCACCACGTTGGCATTGAGCTCCTCCAGGATGAGTGCTTTATCTTTGGCTATGAAGGTGGAGAGGCGAAATCCCCCCTTGCTTGTGCATAAAGGCTGAAGGACAGGAGGGACCTGCTTGAAATCCCTCCTCGCCTGGTTCAGAACAGGGTTTGAAGCTTCCACCTTGCCTAGAGAGAGCCCCTGCCATGGGCTTCCCCTGCCTGGACTGGGCCAGCTCTGGTGGATCTGGAACCGGCAGTGGGTTGAAGCCCTCCCAGGGAGATAGAGGAAGCAAATCAAAGCTTGGGGGTCTCCTGGGCTTCCCTTGGGGTAGGAGTGAGCAGTGGGATGGCTGGGCCCTCCTGCCGCTGGCTTTGCTGGTGTGTGGGGGGAAGTGGGTGGGATGGGTCTGAGTGGGAGGACCCAGCGCTACAGGAGGAGCATGATTTGGTGCTGGGCACTTTGGTGGCCACCAAAGCACTGTTTGAGTTGGGACTGTGTGCTCCCCAGCTGTGTTCTGGTATGACAGACATAAAGAGCTATGTCTATGCATTTATATATCTATATGCGTGTGAGTAAGTATAGAAGAGGGTATGGTGGTACTACTTGAATGAAGAGAAAGTGGTCTGGGTGCAAACATCTAGACATAAGAAGATTTGCTGTTGCTTAAATGTGTTTTGACTGTAAAGGGAAGCTGTCAGTTCAGCTGTTTTGTAGGAAAAGTGTAAAAGCGAGTGTGTGTCGGGGATGGGGAAACACCAGCACAGCCCTCCCTCTGCTAAACCCCTGGGCACTGGTCTGACCCACCTTGGCCACCTCCTGCCGTGTCCCAGCACCCACCAGCATCCCCAGTTGGTGACTGCAGACCTGCTGGGCCACACACCCCCACCTCACATTTCCTCGGCCAGAGAAAACTGCCCCTTCCCCAGCAGGACAGGCAGGAAACCCCCCCCTCCTCTCTCCCCTGCAGACCCTCTAATCCCTTTATGGTGTTTGTGCCGGGCTCCCCCGCCCCGACCCTGCTCATTGCCTTCCCTCTAATCTCCCCATCAAACACTTTGGGCAGGAGACAAAGTTTCTCGGACCAAACCCGGGGAAAGGAAGGCTTTTGCCTGGGGCTCAGTGGTCCAGGGGCTCCAGGAGATGCTTTTGGGGTTTAACCCAAGACACATGGGGAGAGGGACAAGCAGGGGGAAACCCCCTCGGTTCTGAGCAGCATCCTGAATCCTAGAGGATAATTTAGAGTGAAAACCAAACTCTCCATCCCAGTATCTCTGCTTTCCCCTGTGCCTGGGGGTGATCCCTCCTGGGCAGTCACCGGGAGGGATCTGACAACCAAACTGAAAGGTCCCCAAGCCCCTGCCTGGATGCAGCACTAGCTTGTAGCTGGGGTGAAGGTGTTAGAAGTCACCCCAGGGGTAAAGTAGTCCATGTTTAACCCCCCGGAGTAACTTGGTCTGTGTTTAACCCCTTCTTGCTAAAGCACGTCATGTTACTGCAGTTTTTCAACCTGGAAAATTTCCTAAGGCTGTTATTGTTATTGAAGGAAAGGCTTCAGTAATGTATTGGGTGTATCTTGGCAAGGCTTGAAAACGCTCGGGCTGATAAAGTCTCAAAGTCAGAGAGATAAAAACTAAAAGTTTTATTTAGGCCTTGGTCAGGTCTCCCCGGGAGAGCCCTACGGGCATCGCTGGCTGCAGCTTGATGGACATCACACCCAAAAAAAGGTGCTGGGAAAGGGGACAGCCCCACTGCATCCTGCAGCACCGGGTGATCCCTGTGGGTACCAGGAATGGCATCTCAACCGCTGCGGTGGAGGTGATGGTTGGTCTGCACTGGAGCAATACATCAGGAATCAGCTTCTCTTCCTGCCCCCCTTAATCTCAAGCAACCCCCCTGTGCCGTGCCACAGCTCAAAACGGTCCTCGGCAAAATCCTCTGGAGGTTTAGTCTGCGACCTTTTCCTGATACAAGGACATCCCTGCTCCCCTCCTGCCTTCGGCTCCTCCGGTGGCCTGACCTTGGGCCAGTCACTGATTCCCGAGTCGGGTGCCTGCTGGTGGTTAATATTTGCCGTACCCGGCGCAGAGGGGAGCGGGCAGGAGCCCGCTGATTGCAAAGAGCGTGGAGCACCTTGGCTGGGGCTTGCTTGGGGGGATAAAAATCCTGCTCAAGAGGCTCGAGGATGCAGGAGTGGATTGTGTTTGGCGTTGTTAGCGTGACATAAAGCTGATGCTCCAGAAATGGCTGGAATTAAGCTGGGGTGAGGTAAGATTTGATCCCAAGGTTGAGAGAAAAGCTGAATAAGCAGGTGCCCAGCGCTACGCGGCAGAAATACTTTTTCCTGCTTACCTAAATCCCTTTTGACATGAAATAATTTGGCAGCAATCATATACTTGGCCAGCTGCCTTGGTTGTGGTGTTTGGGCAGGGATGGGACCCTGGCCGTGTGCCCACAGGCTGGCAGTGTCCCTGCTGCCCCCAAACAGCTGTAAAACAAAACACACCCAAAAAGCGGCAAACACTGTGTTTGCCCTCCCAGGGTCGGGTGGGTTTTGACCAGGTGAGGGATTATCCATGTTTATTCTGTCTTCCCTGTTGGGGGATTTTGGTGCTCAGTGGTTCCAGCCGTTCAAAGGGGAGCTCTGCTCCCCAAACCCAGTTACCAGTGACCATTAACGCAGCCTGAATTTTGTTTTGTTTCTCCATGGTTTTGAGCCCGCTAGCGCTTTGAGGTGTTTCTGGGCACATCCAGGGAGGAAGCCGAGGCTTCCACTGGGAATAAAATAGCCTTGAACACTTCCAGGGATGCCCCATCCCTGGAGGGGTTCAAGGCCAGGTTGGATGGGGCTTTGAGCAACCTGGTGTGGTGGGAGGTGTCCCTGCCCAGGGCAGGGGGCGGAAATTCTATGATCTTTAAGGTCCCTTCCAACTCCAACCATTCTATGATTCTATGACATACACACATTTTCATAAATAGCTGAAAAGAAGGTCAGGCACCGGGCCGTAGTTGGTACCTACAGTCACAGCTACAGGTCAAACCCAAGAAAAACACCACTAAAAGCCAAGCAGGTAACTGAAAAAGTCATAAAGAGTAGACATAAACTTTGAGAGATTGCTCTGTATAAATCAGAGTTAGTGAAACATGTTTGTGACCAGTTGGAAAAGCTTCCTCATTCCCCACAGTGCGGGATCTGCCATCGGAATTACAGCTCCATGAAGACACAGGCTTGAGAAATTTAATTTTATAGCCCTTGAGATACAGGCTTCCTCATGGTGTTCTCCCTTGAAAAATACAATCAAGGGAGAAAACCCAGAATTTCTAAACCCTATTTCTCAGCCAACTGATGCACCAACTGCAACCACCCCTCGACCAGCCACTGACCCAAGAGCCACGCGCATCCGTCTCCAACACCAGAATGGGAAACGAGCTCTGAGAAAAGCAGGAATTAGTGAAAACTCTCCATTTAGTGCTCCAAGCACAAGAATTCTGAACCCCGTGCAGCACGATGTGAGGCAGCACCGGGAGGAGCCACGGCGCGGGCTGGGAAATGATTCACTGCAACACCCCGGTGCAGAAGGTACACGGATTTCCCACCAGTAAATGGGGATAATTAACGTGTGCTTAAGCATCGTGGCCATCGGCACCGTAACAACCGCAGCCGAACAGCCGCGGGTACCCTGTGACCCTTGTAAAAGCCGGTGTGAGAAGTTAGTCACCAGGAACTCCAGTTCACTCCCAGCAGCTTGAGGGAACTGCCGTGAAAAGTGACTTTCCAGATAAGAAACCTGAACTGGAAGATAAGTTTCAATTAAATATTTGTTTTCCCTACCTTTTCAGAAATTTTTTCCAGGGCACAGCCTGAAGCTGGGGATCGCAGAGACTAAAACCACACACCACTCCCCAGCTACCCCACTGCTCGACATCGGTAACTAATCAGCCAAAAATAATTGACAAATTCTGATGAAACTGGTCCCCAGTGAAATGCAAGACAACCAAAGGAACCAACCAGCCAGAGAAAAGCAACTACTATGAAGGTGCACAAGAGAAATGAAGTATTCCCTAGGTGTATGTATTAGTGCAGGGCAGGGAAACACCTGGACTTTGATTTCTTGCTAAACCATCCTTTGGCCACCCACACCAGAGCTCCCCAGCTCCGGGAGGGATTCACGTGCTCTGTTCCAAGCAATGTTCCACCACCAGCAGCTCCTGATCCGACTGATCCAACAGCAGCATCGGGGTCCTTTGGAAGCAGCACAGGTTTCACAGACAGTTGCTGCCCACGGTCACACCTCAAGAAGTTCAGCCCCATTCTCCACCGAGGAGGCTCCAACCTGCCTTCACCCCCCACCAAGCAGAGGCAAAGCTTCTCCTGACTCTAACTCTGCCACCACACACACTTTAAAGTGACACGTAAGAAGATCTTAGCTGTGTATTATTAATCTGAGAGCAAACGAAAAGCAACCTGGTGGTCCCTGACCCACTCAAACCTAAGAACGTAGCGTGAACCGCCCCTGCTGGCACGCGCTTTCTTGCCCCATCAGAGGCAGGAGAACTGAGAGCGCCTCATTAAACCAAGCCCTAGCTGGCAGGGCTTCCCAACAAAGGTGTAACGAATTCCTCCCTACTTTGTTTATGCATCACGGCATGGCCTGGTTATGCACCTGAACGACAGCACCTTCCTGGGCAGCAGGTCTACCACGGCTTCACAAAGACCTACCAAGTCCTGGTAGATCCCCAATGCTACTGGAAAGATGGAATTCCTCAGGGAGAGGCTGCTCTACAGCCAAGATCCAGCAGGCCAGAACAGTACAAATGCTTCGAAGTCTGTCCTTGACCAGATACCGATTCTGGAATGTCACCATGCCAGAAAAACTCAAAGGTCAACTCTTATCTAAGCATGATGTAAACACGTCTTTGTTCCTCTTGCATGCTTCTACTTGCATCCCAGAGGCAGTCAGCGACACGGCCACTACTGCAAACAGGCTACGAGACACAGCATTTGGGGCTTAAGATCTAGAAACTATAATCTAGAAAAAAGCCAGGAGCTTCTTTGGGGAAGCTCCTTGGGGAAAGGCAGGGGCACCCAGGAGCAATACACAGCCAAGGAGTTCCTGTCTCACCCCTTAAGATATTCCATCTTACAACCAAAATTAAAATAACCAGGGTAAAAACCTTCCCTCTAGTAAGTGAGATTCAGCAAGATGCAGAACCCAGCCAGACTTGAGCAACCCTGCAAAAAGCCATCGCTCTTCTGTGCTCGCACACAAACCCATTGTAAAACAATGGTTCTGTACAATGAGCTGGCCCAAGGCGGCTTCCCAGTGGAAAAGTCAGCTCTTCCCCTTCCTGTCTCAGCACTACTTTGAAAAGAATGATATTTGGACACACTCGGATGCTCGTACCAGCTCTTAAGGTTGACTTTGGGAGTTTTGCAAACAAGCAGGAACGTGTATCCTCAACTCCGGAGCTGGCGAGACTCAACCTCAAAGCGCTCATGCCAACAGGACACTCAATGCCGGGCAGACTAATTACTAATTACCCACAGGCAAAAGCTTTAAACGAGGTTTGGTGGGCCTGGCCTAGATGACAGCATTACATACACACCAGCTCCTGAACCTACAGACAATAGAAGGATCGCTCTTTTTATTAGCTTTAATATCTTTGGCTTTTTTTTAAGAGTGCTGGGGAGGTTGGGTTGGTAAAGGCATGACTAACACAAAGGGCAGGAGAAGTCAGCAAAGAATTTCACGCCTCACGTCTCTGAATACCGCACTTCCTCTTGGGATTAAGACAAGTGGCAAAGAAATTTCACTTTGCTAGATAACACGTGAACCTATGAAACCCACAACACGGGAAACTTAATATTGCTTTGGACAGAATTTTAATCAAACGTCTCCTCCAATAACAATTACAATACTTATAAATGCAATTTCACTGCTAATCCCAACAGTAAGTTTGCGGGCATTATAAAATGGGAATAAAGTTATTAAACTCTCTTTTCTAACAGCACAAGAACCCCTTTATGTCCAGCCCGCAGGGATCACATGCTCAGCTCCTCCTCAGCTTTGCACTAGGAGAAAAGCCGAACCCATGCCACGTTCAAGGCTTCACATACACAAATTCATCCCCCGCTAACATCCCAAAACACAAGGTGACATTCAGCTGGAATTTAATATTCAAGAGCTGCAACATCTGTTTATCAGCACTCATCCATGTGAGCGTGGCTTTGGAGGATGCTGGAGTTACCAAGTTCACATCCATCTACCTCTAGTTCAGCCACAGCTGTGTCCCGCGGTACTGGACCGGCCATTAACAGCACCTCAGCCAACAGTTATTTCTCCCCACGGATTTGAACAAACCAGGAACAGCCCAGGTATGCAGAAATCCTGGTGACTATTTCCAGCCTCAATGAGAAATCCATCCGCATTCCACACAGGACCCCTGCCACTGCTGCGGGGAGGTTTTTGTCGACCGTAGCTATACTTCACCCAGTGATGTTTAAGTTCAATAGGTCCATCAGGGTGGAAGAGATCAGCTACTGATGCAAGCAAGATTCTACACAGGCCAGGCAGAGAACATGGCCTTTTAAGAGCTTTGTGCAAAATACTGAGATACGCACTCAGGAAAATTCTTGCCTTCGGAAGAAAAAACTCCCTTCTTCCTTGACCCCTCTCAAGACCTTTTCCCTTGATGAGCACCTTCCTCCTCCACACACAAACCGACAATTACCTAACACTTACACAAACAGCATCTAGTTACCAACATGATTATGAGACTGTCGTCATCATTCAATTCAACTCACAGACAAGAACATCATTCCCAACAATAAATTTCCCAGACATTCGAGAGAACACACTCACTTCCCACTTCCACTGGCACTCGGACCAAATCCTTTGAGAGGGTTTTTCTTTTCCCAGCAGTTCATTTAACAACAACAAAAATAAAATAATTCCCAAGTCAGAAGTACGTTGTCATCTACAAAGACTCCGACTGGCCTTACTTTATGTAACTGGTTTACAACAAAGATTCCCATTGTAGAAAGACAAACATTTCATTTCAGAGGACAGGTCCACCACATCATGGGGAGAACCGTGTAGAGTATTTCGGGTCGTATCCACGAGAACACCAACGACTACCGCATGCATGAAAAATTTTATCTTCAACGCTGCATGTGCTGCCTGAACTAGGAAATGTGCTGCAAATCACACCACAACAGTTTTGACAATTACTTCTTTGATCTAAGCCCATCAAAAGAGAAGAGTGCTCCTACGAAATCCACATTTTCCATCTGCCACCTTCCACCTCGCTCCCCCCACCAGCGGTAAGCGAAGTGCGACTGTACTTACAGTGGTACGTGGGGTTGTTCTGGGTCTGCTTTGGTCAGTTCCTCTTCTTCAACGTCCGACTCTCCTCCCGAGCTGCTGTCAGTCACATCCGAGTCAAACGCCTGTTCGCTGGATCTCAAGTTGGCCATTCCACTGGCCGTGAATCTCTCCAGTTCTTCCGATATCGAATCGCTTTTCAAGAAGCTGCTCAGGCCTTCTGAAGTTACTGTCTCACTCGCAGCTTTCCTCAAGGCTGCTTCTGCTTTCCTGGTCAACATCAGTTGGCTCCGATGCCTCAGGGGGTCCAAAGTCGGAAGCTTGCTCAGAGTTTTCTCCAAGAAGCCACCCAACTGCTGCTGGATGTGTCTCTCCACCTGCTTGGCCTGCACCACCTGCAAACGTTTCTGCAGCCGGCGGGCACGGTTCTCGATGTCCGCCTGCCGTCGCAGCAACGCCCTCGTCCTCATCTCCGAGTCGAGGGCACTGTGGTGACCGGCCAACGGAGAAGGTTTCTGCTCCTCCAACTTACTGCTCCCGAAGTCAGAGTGACCAGCGAGACCGGGCAACCTCGTCTCTCCGCTGCCACCCTCCAGCACCCGCTGCTGCTCCGTGGAATTAAGGGAAGATTTGTTTGCAGTGCTATTATTGCTAAATGGAGTCGTGCGCTCTGCATCAAGGCTTCTATGTGGAAGAGTGCAATTAGTCAACCCCGTCTTCAAGTCCCCCAATTCAGAACCTCCTGTGTTATAGTCAACACCCTGGAGGGCAGCAGGAGGAGGAGCACACTTCCCACCGTTCAGAGAACTAGAGTTTTCATGGTCTGAATTGGTACTTTTGGCCAATTTCTTGGCCAGGCCATTTACAGGCGCTTGCGGGAGAGGTGGCTGGCTATTAGTACTCATGGTTTTTAGATTCTCCAAAGTGAATTCCAACACCGGTTGCCTCCCCAACAGATCACTTGTTTTCAAGAAGGACTGAGATAAGAGAGAGTGAGATTTAAGGACTGTCTGCTTGTTGAAGACTCCTTGCAGCTTCAGAGGCTCTTTTGAAGAAACAGATGTTACATCCGAGCAGAGATAAGAGGCCACCAGCGGCTGCAGCTTGCCCAGCTCTTCCTTCGTAGGGTTGTTTCGGAAATCTAAACTGGGATCCTCCGGAGCAATGGCTTTCCTTTTGGTGCCGTTGGCGGCCAGGAGGATGCTGTTGGCGTTGCCGTTGCTCTCGGCACTGCCAGGCGACAAGGTGGAGGACGGGGGAGCCAGCTTGAATCGGATGTGGTGAGCTTCAGCTGCTGCGTCAGTGAGAGCGGGCGCCATCGCAGCCATTCAGCACAGAGAGACGGGAAGTCCAGCCTCTCCCGGTGCCGAGGCCAGCTCCGCTGCCTCCCACTGCCGCTCCCGAGGGCAGCCTGCCGAAGGCAAGGAGAAAGACAAAGTTAGGCATGGCGCCTACAGAAAATAAAACACACAAGACAACAGCGGTGAGACTGATGGACGCTTGGTCCCACCACGCGAGCCTCACGTCCTGTAGAGCATCCTCCCTCTCCCACCACCAGCCTCACGCTCGGCGGAGCCACCCGGGCAGGTAGAAACAGAAGTAGCAAGACGCAAGCTGGTCCTTCAGGATCCTCCATAGCTACTGCCTGCCTGGAAAAACTATCCTCACCTTTCCATCCACCCACCCGGCACACCAGCATCCTTCCGAGCCTCAACAAAAGGGTCTGGCCCTGGTTACCCCTCCCTCAACGCCAGCAGCTCACCAACTTCATCTTCAAAATCCTTGAGGTGCATCTATAAAACAGTTTTCACGGCTTCTACTGCCAGCTCAGGTGCACTAAAAATGACAAATTAGAACTACACCACGTAGCAGAGACAGGGCTTGAGAGGAACAAATCTCCATATGTCTAAATTCCCAGTGGCTGGAGAAACCCCACCACCCCACACCCACCAGTAATCCCACCACATTTCTAAACCCAAGGGTTTCAGAGAAAAGTCGTTTCCCAGCGTATGGGAAACCTGCTTTCCCAGAAGTACGTTTCCGAACAAGCCAGGTGATTTCCAGCGTTAGCAATTCCCATTTCCCTTCCAAGAGCGTGGAGGAAGATTAACCCACCCGCACACCATGACGGAGCAGTTCTACGCTCTCGCTCCACCAGCCAACGGCTTAACTCAACGACATCAAACAAATTAAGAGAAATAACCAAAGACTTGGCATTTATACACACCCCAACCTTTCCCCCTCCATCCCCTTAAAGCTTCTGATCACTTACCTACTTTCTTTAATAATAAAGTCAGTGGGTTTTTTTAATTCCTTTTAATTGCATTCACCTAACCCAAAGCCCAACCTGCGCTAACAGCGCAACAGTTTATTTTCCTTTTGCTGCAAAATTCATCTAGCACCTTCACAAGCTATTTCAGTAGCAATTTAATAAGAAGCTGCCCTGATCTCTTGCCCGATACGCCAATCCTCTAACTTCACATAAATTTGCATAAGCTTGTTGGAGCTGTTCGTTAACACACCCCAATGACCAAATTAATATACCACTTTACAGGAAAAGTGAGGAATATCTAAAGCTCCAATATGTTGAACGAGTGAAATTTAGCAGCCAGTTTTGCTTCCAGCCTCATTCAAGCTGCGCCACAAGTCGCTCCCCGGCGTCCCACCAAGTGCTTCCCCATCACCGGGACCACAGGGCTGAAAAACACCGAGTACTAAAAACTGGATTTTTGTGAAAAGTCAAGAGATGAGTGAGAGAAACAAACCCACACCCCTGTGGAGGGAAGGCCCATGGGACAACCCCAGTTATTGGCTCTGTGTGGTCTGCTGGCCAACCGGCAGGCCTTAGAGTCACAGAATGGTAACACTGTCTAGGTTGGAAGGGACCTTTCAGATCATCCAGTCCAACCATCAACCCAACTCTGATAAAACCCATCACTAACC
>JAOXNH010004181.1:0-12039 GCA_028566575.1 Bartramia longicauda | reverse complement strand
TGTATTTATACCCAGGATTGTTTCTTCCCAGGTGCAGGACCCTGCACTTGCTTTTGTTGAACCTCATGAGGTTCATCCGGGCCCACCTCTCCAGCCTGTCCAGGTCCCTCTGGATGACATCCCGTCCCTCTGGTGTATCGACAACACCGACACTTTCCTACCAACCCTGTTCGACAGAGCCACTTCAAACTGGAGGTATGCAAATTAGAAGGACGAAATGTGTTCCAACAAAATTACACAAACTGTGCTTAAATTTGTCCACAACCCATGACACGACACAAGAGTGGAATCAGTTTTGGTGATTCAAGATGCCAAACATGCTTATTAGTTCGAGATATCTAGATATTAGATATCAATATATCTTAATAACGCAGGAGTTGCAGAGCTAATTGTGTTTGACAACGATTCTTCCCAGTGAAGACATAAGTTATGATCCTGTCTCTTAAATATTGGCAGAGAGGATGAGCTGCTTAGCCGAAATGAAGTCCTTGCTTGCTCATCCTCCCATCTCCCTGGACAACAGCGAGCCCTTCGGTAACGGATCTGGTCGCGGATAAAAACTAGCATCCTGCCCCAGCAGGATTTTTGATTCCTTTTTTTGTTTGTTTGTTTTTTTGGCTAAATCACGCAAAGCAAGGTCCTGATCCAGCCCCTGGCATCCCCCCTTCCCCGGGGAGAGGGAGAGCGAGCGGGGATCATGGCCAGCCAGCAGTAGATGCGGTGCTGGGGTGGAGATGGAGAAGGGGGAGGCAGGATGCCAGCCCCGCGTTATTCACGGACGACTACATGGAGAGCAGGGCTGACGACAGGAACACGCCGACAGAGACACAGATCTACTTCCCTCCCTGCCATATGAAGCTCAGGCAAGGGTTTCCTAACACAGGCTCTCTGCTCTCCCCACCACAGCCTTCGCCCACCCACCACCCAACACTGAGCTCCTGGGAGGAGCTCCTCCAGCACACCCCGACTCCTGGAAAAATACCACTAGGAGCAGAGGCAGACCACGACGGGCAGTAGTTCAAATTAATTGGTGTCCGGGAAATTTTTAAGCTACTGACCTGAGGGAACTGGGCAGAGCCTCCTGCTCAGGTACCCCAGCTCTAGGAAGGGGGAATGGAAACAGCAGGAGGGGCTGCTGGTTTCTCTCGTCTGGGCTGAGAAGAGTAGGGGTGGATGAAAAGCCTTCTGACTTAGTAAATCCAGATTTAGAATCATAGAATTATTTCAGTTGGAAGGGACCTTAAAGCCCACCCAGTGCCGCCCCCTGCCCTGGGCAGGGACACCTCCCACCAGACCAGGTGGCTCCAAGCCCTCTCCAACCTGGCCTTGAACCCCTCCAGGGATGGGGCAGCCACAGCTTCTCTGGGCAACCTGGGCCAGGCTCTCACCACCCTCACGGCACAGAATTCCTTCCTAACATCTAATCTAAATCTCCCCTCTTTCAGTTTAAGTACATAAAATCTGAAGCAAAGTCTAAACTTCATTATAAATTACAGCAGTGATTAATTGCTAAACTAAAGGAAAGTGGTGCAGCCCTATCTGGCAGGAAAGCTCTCCTCCCCACAGCTGTCCCCAGGGCCTGCTGAGCTCCCACCCTCTCTGCAGTAGGAGCAGCTGTGAACACCTCATTGTTAGTGTTTGCTTCCATTTTTTTTTTCCAGGAAAAAAAAGTCTTGGAATTGGGTTTTCAATGTAAGTATTCACAGCTGTGAAAGGGAAGCCTGCTCCCCGAGCAGACCCCATGGTATGGATCTAACACCAGCACTCTCAGTAACACTGAGCTCTCCTGGTCAGGTTCTCAGAGATAGGAAACCCAAGGACAGCCCAAATGATTTCACTACTCACAGATGGGGTTTGCTTTTTCCATAATTCATGAAGCTCCAGTCGGCCCATTAAAAATGGAAACTTCTTTGTCCAAGAACCAACCTGATGCGATGAACTCACCATTGCTGGGATGTGCTAAATCCTGCTCCTGGCTCAGGAGCAAAGACAAAGCTCCTGCTGATTGTGAAGGGACCAAGATGAGGGTCCGATGTTTCATTACCTGATAAACTTAAAAAGACAAGTCAACTCACTAAAGGCATTTAACTTACAATATACACAGTCCCAGCAGCCCTTCTCCTACTCAGGAACAAGCAGTAAGTGAACAGGGAAAAGCACTGGCATTAAATGCAAAAATAGGAAACCTCATTTTAGCCAACTAAAAAAAAAAAAAGTAAAAATGGATCTTTTTATTTGCAGCAACATCCTCAGAAAAATTTCTATCCCCAAATCCCTTCCAGACAGTGGTCACCCAGCAGACCACGCAAGCTCCTAAAGGCAAAAGCCCCCCTGCACAGCTTGCAGCAGGTTGGTTCCCGATCCATAGGGCTCCCTATTTCATACCTTTTTTTCTTCTTTACCTCTCCTCTACCTCTAGCCTGTGGTACATCCCAGCTGAGGAAGATGTGTGCCAGGAGAGTGCAACTGCTGACCTCAGGAGGTGAAATAAACTGTGGATATTTGCCAAAGTGCTCCCACCACTTGGAGCAGTGCATTTTTCAGGACATCCAGTGCCGGACTGGGAGGCTGAACGGGAAAGAGAAGGAAGAGGAGAGTAAAAGCTTTCCTGTAAGCACTTCTGAAATGTTTATCACGGCAGCGCCGAGATAATCATAGCCCTTTCATTGCTCTCTGAAACGGAGAAAAATGAAGTCTTTCTGTAGAAACCTAAATGAACGAAGCGAGAAGTTTGAACAAACTTGGAAAATAAAAGAGCTACTTCTCCAGCCACCACTGACTTCAGCAGGAATTGCAGATGCTTAGTGAAACCTGGGAAAAGCCCCTGACAACAAATACTAGATGAAAAAATTGTCAAAATATTAAAAAGCATTCCATTATCAATAAAAGTGAAAATTACGAACCTAAAAAACATGATTGAAAATACTGAGGGGCTGTAAAAGGTGAAGAACAAGTAATAGTCTAGTGCCAAATTCTGAATAGCCAAAAGACAAGAAAGTTCATCAACAACGTACTAAAGGAATCTTACAAAGCTTTATTAAATAACACAGATACAAACCATTATTTACATCCAAACTGTCAACTTTAAGTAGTACTGGCATGTGAGGTACAACTTCCCCAAGACTGGCCCACAAGTTACACGAGACTCTGTATGTAACAACATGTCACGAGGCTGCTTTTCTGTAACACTGCATCAAACCCAAACTGTGCGCCACAAACCGCCTCTGCTTCCCACGCCTCCTTTTGTCTGCCTGGCTCTGCACACAATGGATTTTGAATTCAATATTTTGGTGGGTTTTTTTGGTTTGGTTTTTTTTTTTTTTAAATAGAACAATTTTGAATAGAACACTTCCACTCTGGTCCTCAGGAGAGTTCAGCCAGCCAGAATATCATTCACAATTAAAACGGTGACATTGGATATATGTAAACAAAGCCCTTACCTTATAGCTGCAAAATACTGCGTATGGATTAAAAGTTACTGTATGATAATAATCCTCAAAATAAAAGATTCCAACTGAGATACTCTTTTTTTTTCCCCCTCTATTCTCAGAGAAGTACTTTAGGACTAAGAACTGGAATAAAGTTTTACTTCTTATCTGTTTAAAATCAATTTGGAAAAAGGTTCAAGTCAGGCTACCTCACTGCCGGCTTGTTTAGAAAGCAAAATCCATCCCAGCACACAGGGATCAGCTGCCTGGTTTAGGAGAGCATTTCCTGATGTACCTGGAATTGTGCGGTTTATACCTGTGTGTCTCAGCCAGTCGAGAAGAAAACCAAAGAGTCAACCCAAAAAAACCCCCCCACATTAATCCTTCCACAGTTAAATGCTACAGTGTCTTTTACAGACTTACAAATGAGCTCTCATTAGTTGGATATTATGGTAACAAATAATTCCAAAGTCTGGTTTAAATGAGGGTTCTGGGTGCGGCTGTATCTGTTTGTACCCAAACACACCAGAGACAAGGAGACAGGACAGGCTGAAAAGGCCACTCATCCCAAGTGTGACACAAGCCACTTATTTTCCAGTGCACCAGGTGACCAGTGGCAATGAAAGGAGGCTCAGTTTCTATTGAGGTACTTCTATATGTGAACTGACCTAGAGAAAGGCATCAGATTTATATCCCAACACAGGTAAGATAATTGCCTTCAATTAAAAATACGTACTAGCAGAAGAAAGGTCCTCACAGAAGGCACATGCTTTCACATTCCCAGTCCAAAAAAAAGTGCTTACAGTAGGAAGAAAGGAATACTGCAGTCGTACCCAAAGGAAGCCGCCCTAAGATAGTTAGGTTTTCCTTTTTTGTTGTTGTTGTTGTAAAAAACCTTGGAATTATTCACAGTTGTTCCAGCATTCCTAATGTTAAACCAGCAAATGATGGTGATGAATCACATTGTAAGGCTAAACGTAAGAACGCTTTATCAGTGCAGTACATTCCTGAGTCTTCGGAACTCAAAATAAAAAAAAATAGTTCTTGGAAATATACAATCTTTTATAATATTTTTGGCTCATATTTGACCTGTTTTTCTATTTCCCTTTTTTTTAAAAAAAAACAACATTAAAAATAAAATTCAGTTTTACAAAAAGTAAATAAAAAAAGCTTTCAGCGCTATCAGAGACGTAACTTCTAGTTGCTTGAAGAGTGAAAGCTCCCTACATAGCTTAGCGTAAACACCGCCCGTAGTCCACGCAGCCCTGCCAGCTCAGCATAAACCAGCAGATAAAATAACTTTTAGAGAACTGAAACACCAACATAAAAAACACTGCAGAACTCTAAATATATATTAAAAAAAAGTTACATTCAAGAGACAACTTGAATTATATTGAAACTGTGAAAGTTCTTAAATTTGCTATTGCTTTGAAACTGTGAAAGTTCTTAAATTTGCTATTGCTTTGAAACTGTGAAAGTTCTTAAATTTGCTATTGTTAAAGGCACTTTTTTTTTTTTTTATTATTATTATTATTTTCCAGCCCTAGTGCATGAAGAGGAGTCCCGCTGCCTCTAACGTGAACCATAACCTGTGCTCCAGAGTCTGGAAGATGGGCTTGTTCTTCTGCTTGAAGACTGAGGACTGTAGGAAATCGCAGGTGATGCGGAGAAACCTAAAATACAGGGGGAAAAGAGAAAAAAGCCCCCATCATTCCCAGGAATGCTGGAAGAAGTAAGAAACAAATAACCGCTGTTGAGCGTCTGCTGCAACACCTGGCAAGCGAGTCCATTCCGAGTGAAATAACCCCTCTTAGCTTATTGCCTGTTGAGAAGACCTAAGTATCACAATTTTGTACATCTTCCTATCAAGGACTTTAATTAAAGAATTGATTAAGGGAAGCACAACACATTTCACCTCAGCAAATAACTTTCAGTTTGAATTTGCCTTATTTCATCTGAGGTGTCAGGCACGTGGTTTTACAAACAGGGCTGCAGCTCACTAACTTCAATAGATGCATAATAATTTGAATTTTGTTTTAACAGCCACAGTTGATTACAGACCTTCCAAGGGAATGGGTACTTTTTGCATTATTTCTGAAAGAGTTGGATTCTGCAACACTGCAAATGGGTAAAATAGGGAAGAAATGCCACGCACACGCTGCAGCTCATCTGACATCGCACGCAGCGAGTAACCAGCCAGCTGCTGCCAAGCACATCCTACCAGCAGCTGAGCTCTGCTTCCCTTTCCCTCGGCAGGGACAAAATTGTGGATCTCTCTCCTCTACCCACCTGGTGATTAGCAGGAATTCTTACACTTTTAACCCCCTTCCAATTTCACATGGGGGTGAAGCTGCCCAAGAGTTTCAGAAGAATTAGCAATGGGTAAAGGGGAGGTTGGGGAGCGAGGCAGGAGGATGGGCAACAAATTTCCTAGGAACTGGCACGGTCCCTGTTGTAACATAATTCAGTATTCGGGCTCTCTCAGAGTCACACCTCCCTACAGCCAACTCGGAGGCAACAGCTAGACTTATCAATTCATTCATTTATAACCCGGTAAGAGCTGCTTACTGTTATGGCTGTATTGAGGAGTTGTCCTTGGGGTAAACGCTTGAAAAGTGGGCCGTTCTGCTGGTGAGAAAACTCTATAAAGGCCTGCAAGACATTGTAAAATAAACAAACAAACTTAACAATAGCAAAAAAACCAACATAAAAAAATCAAGATAATTTCACATGGATATTATTCCTTTATATCTTACAGCTAATGCATTCTAAGAGGTTATGGAAAAAAACAAATCCTTGTGCAATCTTTCATTCTCTTACCTATAATCATAACAGCTGTCCCTGCTAATAGTGCAAAAAGCGTGAAGAGCATTACTTGGTAAGAATAAAGAACGTGCTGGAACAGACTGGCTCCATCTGTAGAATCGATGAAGAGGAGACAATATTGGAGAAGATGCTCTTTTAACTCTATCTGCTTTAAGACTTAACAGTTCTTAACTCAAACTGAAAACAGCCAAAAGAAGGGTTTTATTTATAGCAAATAATCAACAAATAATATAGCAAATAATCAAATATCAACTTAGATAACAGGACTTCAATTCAAGTGACTATTTCCAATGCAGTCTTCAAAACTCGCCAATTAACAGCTTAAGACACTGATATGCAAATGCCTTAAGCATGTTCTTTACTTTCTCAGCCCCAAAATGCTAATCTGTTTTCAAAATAAGAAGGCACATTTGAGTGTAAACAAAAGCAGACAAAAAAAAAAAAAGACTTGCAGACACTTTAGCACTGGGATATTTATTCCCACTTCAACAGAGTATTTTGGGTTGACCCAGAAGGAAAATATGTTCGGCTTCAGTCATAATGAGCAATTGTATACAAGCCCAGAGAGCAGTTTACGTGTCAATAACATTAGCTGCCAGCTCTGATTTTAACACCCCAAATTTTATAACCTCATGAAGATTAATGGAAGTTAGAGGTTTTATTCTGGCATCTGAAATCTAGAGATAAAACTTACGTCTCACTGGTGCACTGCTTCTGTCAGTCAAGTAAATCACTGTCACTGGGATAGTGATAGACTGGTCAGTCACAGGACTGGAGACAGTCAGAGTGGTTGAAAAGGATCCCTGGCCCAAGACCTTTGGATCAGCCAGAGTAACGGTGTAGACGACGTAACTCGGCAGCCCGTAGGACTTCTCTTTCTCAAAAGCCTTCAGTGTTGGTGACCCACATTTCACCTGCCGAGGGGGGAAAAAACCAAACCACAACCGTTGGAGAAAGCACAGCACACATCCGCCTTCCAGGTCACACTTCAGAAATGTTATTCCACAAAAACAGAGAAACTCGCTCCTCAGCAGGAGTGGGACTGGGTTGGAACTTCACCTCACTAAACTGTTACGGTTGCCATATTAACTGCTGTTTCTGTGGGTCTGGGCCACCCCCGTAGAGGCAAAAAAAATCAAAGTATCCCTTAGTGGGTGATGTGATCCATGGGCACGTGGGCAAGAACCCACCCCCCCTGTTGCTAGAGATCAGGCAGATCTGCTTCCCCACCTAGCACACAGGTAAGCCTCATGCATTTCTACTGCCCTGACACAAAAGGGAAGACTAAGGAGGAAAACATTCCAAGACGAGCATTTGCAGGAGGTGTGCTTGCCCATGGCAGGGAGGTTGGAACTTGATGATCTTTAAGGTCCCTTCTAACCTGAACCATTCTAAGATTCTATGAATCCTAACACGTTAAAGGTGGCACAGAGTGGCCTTTGGTTAGAAAGTTGCGTGTAACAGTTCAAAACGCTTTCAACTGCATTGGGATGTTTTCCAGCAACACTCACCTCCAGGGTGTCAAGAATTTCAGTGGCACCGAATATCTTCACATCAGAGCTTGTGTAACGGTCACTTAAAAGCATTTCCGTCTGGTTGGCGTAAAACCCAAGGCTGAACGGCACCTCCGTGCTGATCTGTTCCACAGAGAAGTGGCTGCCTTGGATGGAAGCTGTGACTCGGAGAGTGGTTTTACTGGTGCTGAGATGTCTCAGCTGCTTGTCAGTGAGCCTCTGCATCGTGACGGAGCAGGTGTAGTGTCCTAGGAAAAGAAAAGCAGTTTGATGGATAATCGCTCATCTTTAATGTTTTTTTCGCTCCACGTAGAGTGAGATTTCTGCAGCATCTTTAGAGAAGATGGTAAAATTCAACAGACAGCAAGATCAGGTGTGTAGGGGAATGGGACACTGTGTCTGCTGGTCCAAGCACAACTAACCCAGTACTAAACCAACAGAACATATACCTTCTCCCAAACTATTCATCATGATCAAACCCATGAAATGGCAGTTTCCAGTCAATTTCATTATAGTATGGCAGCGAGACTCAGTTCCACTTTGAATATAACATTTATGCCAATACTGATAGAAAGGCTTTACTGAAAAGAAAATTTAACATCCTATTCTGTATTCTCTTCACCTAATGTTAAAATTTACCATCATAAATTCTGTGGAAACATGGTTTATTACTCGTAAAAGCTTCTTTAAAGGCTAGATATTCACCACGTTTCTAGTCTCTTACGGGACCTATTTGTCTATTATTAGTGATAAGGATAATGAAACGTCGCCCCAGTATGGAAGATGTAAAGGATAAGTAACAAGCACAACTTGCTGGCTGCATCTTTTCCCCTTATTTTCTCTCCCTAACGAAGTAACAGAGACAGCCACTATCATACAAGGTACAATAGTGTTGTACACAATGGGCATAGGGACTAATCTAACAGATAATTCATGTTATTTCCATACAGTCTATGGTGTTTGGGTTCCTTTTATATCATGTTATAGTTATGAAACACTAACACGTTGTAGACTTGCACAATTTTATTTCCATTTCCACAGTATCTAGCAATTTCCCCTCGTTTTAAGTCCCAGCTCATGTTGTTTTGGGGATGCATAAGAATTTTACATGTCATAAGAAATTACAGCACTCAGGTTGCAGAAGAAAGTTTGAAAGCATGATAAATTCCACAGATGTGTAAATTGCAGAACATAAAGAATTCAAAATGTACTACTTTCACCAGATCTTCACATTTAAGCATCACTGAGGTTAGTTATATTGCAATAACTACAGCGGCAGGGCTTTTAAAAGGCCAGCATCAAACACAAAGAACATTTGACTCTGTAAAGCATAAACTGGTGACATCTAAACATCCTTGGCCCACTGACATGAAAACTCACGATTGCTCCTCTTATCCCTAGGCTTAAATGCAGTGCGAGTTAAGTATACAGTAAAGGCACTGATGTGTGGCAAGAAAACACCTCAAAGAGTCTCTGGATGTTTACAGCTGCAGAAATACCCAGTTTTGGAATATTTGTCACCTGAGTGCTCATTTGTAGCAGCTGAAGAAGGAAGTGTTTTGCTTCCATAGTTTCACAAATACAAGGCCTGATATTCTTTTCTAAGTTGTTATATACAAGGCCATATATTTTTGGTAGAGTTCAGCTGGAGAAAAAGATGGCAGCTGCTATAAAGTGTGTGACCCCAGCGTGTTACGTCTACATTCAAGGTACCATTAGCCTGGCTACACACATACAGATATATGAGTAGTAATTTGCAAAATTAGGACCTAAATTTGTATTCAAGGAACATTATCAAAGTTTGCTTTTCCCCCTTCAAGTAAAATAATGCTTCCTGATTTCCTCCTGACTTACTACTACAACTCTGCAAGCCACATGAAATGGGCTGCCACTGATTTCTGACTTGCTCTAAAACAAATAAATGTCTTTGCCACGTGCAGAAAAGCCCAGAAGTAACACTGAAGCCTCAGATCCTGCACAGCAAAGCTCAGAGGCTTCGGAAAGAAATCTGCTGGGTCAAAGGGCATTTGGACTAAACCAGAGCAGGATTCAAAGCATCTGCCTGGAGTGTGGCATCTTTTCTCATCTTACCCGAAACTGCATCAAATCCAGGTTCTGCAATAAAAATGTCATGTGCTGGGAAGTCAAATGCATCGTTGTTAAAATCTAGATGGCAATTGATAATGGACTGGGGTTGTAATTCAGCAATGGCTTCAATCTGAGCAGGCAAGCACTCCCCTAAGGAGAAGAAAAAATTAATTAATCTCTAATTAATTAATTAGAAAATTCTAAACTAATTAATTCTTAATTAATTAAAAGCAAAACCACTGCTTGAAATATCAGTTTATTCTGCCACCTTCTGAAATAGTTTCACGAGGTTACGATGATCTTAAAATAGCTGGAAATCCTAGACAGCTGTCCTATCCCAGGTGTAAGCCCAAAGAGTCAGCAAATGAAATTTTGATATGTTGTGGGGTTCTTTTTGACTGGAATAATTTATTTACAGGGAAGAGAGAGAATTTTCAGCTCAGACGTGTCTGTTGAATAACTTATATGAGCCTGGGAGTCTCGATTTATATTTTAGTATCTGGCAATATGGGCTTTTGGTGGGCTAATAATTTACACAAGGTACAATAAAATACTATTCAAACAAGTGCTAAGTGTTATGATAAAAAAATAAAAGGAGCCATAATCAAACAAAATACAGCTTATTAAACAGAGAACACAATATGCTTATTCTTTGTATTAATTCTAATTGTTAATAATTTCTGTAAAAGATCTAAGGATGGCAACTACTTTAAACACGCTCAGTAAATAAAATTAGTAGCTTCAAGAAGGCAATTGGAATTAAATATATAAGCAAACAATCAGCAAACAATTGCCTATTAACTGTTTTTTGATATGCCCGATAGTTTTGAAGTCTTAATAGTTCCTCAGAGCACCCTCCAAATCCTGTAACACTCTTTGTTACAGCCCTGAGATTCTTCTAGAGCTCCTGGGATTCTGGAACGGCACCACAGGTTCATAGAGATCTTGCCACACCAGCTTCACCGATATTTAAAAACAAAGAGAAAAACCAAAACACAACCCAAAGCCATGAATACACAAACATGCAACAAACAATTAGCAGAACAATTTTTTTTTTCATCATACCTTTCAAATTTTTATTTCTTTCCCCAATTGAAACTATCACTTTTGAGGCTGCAACTCCTTGTAAGCTTGTTTTCCCTTCACTCACGTGCGTTGCCGTAATCCTCTGAGGTATATTAATCAATATCTGAAAAAAGGATGATGTACATTGTTACCAAAAACTGTTTTAACAAATTTAAAAATTAAGGCAAAACCACATTGGGTTGATTGCACACATCCTTGTATGTAAAACAGAAGAGAAGACTCCAAGAGGTTGTATTTCTCTTTATAAGAAATCCTACACTTCTCTAATTTTAGAAATTGCCTTTCAAGGCAATTTAAACCAGCAAAAACCTTTTTTTTCTTTCTACCCAGCCCCCATAACTTAATAGGCATAAAGCTCTATGTCTAAATTTAATTTTAAAGGCCTGTCTAGTGCTTAAATTAACTAATCCAGTGAATTGTGTCAACCGTACGACTTCACTGTAGATAAAATAATTTAACTGAGTAGTTCTGATGCACGGTAATACGGCACAACACTTCAGAAAGCTCTGCAGTGAAGCTTCATTCAGAAAAGCAGCCGTAACCAAAAATTGTTTAGCATCTGGCAACAACTTAGCCAAGGAAAGGAATGGAAATGTACAACATAAGAACAGTATAGGCTAAAGATAGACTATTATACTAAATTTTCCTCCTTAACATAGATGACTAAACCCATGTTGTGTTTGGACATTTCTAAATATTTACTAAAATCATAGAATTCATTTTTGGTGAGGGTCCACGCGAAGCAAGCCACCATCAGCAGTTCTGGTAGGATGTAACCATGCCTCACCTCTCTGTATGTTTTAAGTAATCCAGGAATCTCATAGTAGACAGTGACAACACCTGAATCCCTTGCGATGGCTACGCCGCTCTTGGAGTCCACTTGGAGAACACTGCTTAATGAGGAGCTCCACGTGCCCGGCAGGCCTGAGGAGAGACACCGTTTGGACACCATTCAACACATTTATACTACTTGAAGGATTTCATAGAATGGTTCAGGCTGGAAGGGACCTTAAAGATCAGCCAGTGCCACCCCCTGCCCTGGGCAGGGACACCTCCCACCACACCAGGTTGCTCCAAGCCCCATCCAGCCTGGCCTT
>JAOXNH010003691.1:0-12177 GCA_028566575.1 Bartramia longicauda | reverse complement strand
CAAATTTTGAAAATAAAGTAAAAAAAAAAAGTGAACCTGATTGCCCTTTCCCAAACCTTTTCCAACTATAATCCAGGACAAAATCTTTTAGTAGAGAAACAAACCAAAGAAAAAAATAATTGAATCTCCAAATGTGAATATGAAACAATTATCGTATTTTAGTTTTCCTCTATCCTGTTTCATGGCTCCTGAAACACCTCTGGATACTGTAGAAATAAGCAATTACTGACAGACAAAGCAGGAGGAGTTAATATCTGATGTAGTTTGAAACACAATAATGTAATTTTACACCTTTACTTCATCATTGTCTTCCTTTTGAGATAGTGATTTGATGATGTAATTGTAGCTATGTGATGCCATATGAATATGTTTTCACAGTTCTCTACTACTTGACTTCAGATTGGTTTAAGAATTTGACCCCATGGCTTCTGTTTTTACTGAATGAAAATCTCCTTTCTTTCTGCATAAGTTTCTGTGGCTCAACCAATAACAATGGACATTCCCATGGGTCTGATTTCAATACTTTTAAAATCTTCCCCTAATTTAATAATTTCTCAGAGTTTATGTCATCTGGCATATGGAGGGATTCAGATTCTAATTCAGACAATTTATTTTAATTTTCTATGCTCTAGATGTCTAATTGCATGATCATGGCCACCTATGCCATGGTCTGTGTTTAGTTCACGATGTCTTTTAAGCACACTGTTGATCACCAATCTGTTTCACACAACTCTGTTCCTGTATCCAGTGCAGAAATCAGTAAGTATTTTAGGGATCTTTGAAAAGGAGATAATTTAGAGACATCCCAACCCAAGATACACAAGATGGATCCTTCTTATGTAACTTTAGTCATCTGCAAGTTTGGCACCCAGTATAAGTAATTTGGCTGGACTCCTGGAATTGACAGGGGGTGATCAATAACTCTAGGGTGCCACAAACATAGGTGTCTAAGAAAGCTGGGACAGGCAAGACGGATCCCATGCATGACTGCAAAATCTTAAAGCATCCTTACTTAATCTTATTTGTTACTGTAGCCCTAAAAAACTCTCAAGAACCAAAAAGTTTTAATGTTAATTTAGAACTAAACTTCTAATTAGAAAATTTTTAGAAATAAAAAATATTTTTTTTTTATTCTCTGAATGTTGGTGATTTGTGATTTGCTACAAGATTCAGGGGCTGTTTAGAACAAAACAAGTTAATTGACTTTATATACACACCTTAGTTCAAGATTGCCTTATTCCTTAGTTATAAAACAGACTCTCCAAAAGAAAAACTACTAGCACCAAAACAGAGTGGAAAATTACTGCCTGATAGGTGAGGGAAGTTTTTAAAAGTTGTGTCAGATACCTGAAGAAATAGAGTTTTGCTCTGACAAAAGGTATTTTTTTCATTTAAAAAGTAATCCTGGCTAAGAGGGAGGTGAAGTCCGTGATAAAAAATAATGGAAAAAATATGGAGCCTGATAACAATGAATAAAATCAGTATTAGATAATGGAGAGAACTGATAAAGAAAACTAAAGGGATCAGTTGAAAATCTATGGGTAATAGGACAAGGATGACAAGAAGTTCGTTAAGCAGAAACAAAATGCTCACAGTGTTGTAGAACTATGGATATTAAAACTGTTAACCTTGGTAGAAAAGTAGAGAATTAAGTAAATAAGGCTGTTTTCTGAAAGAAGAATGAAACATTTTATTTTCTGTCACTACTGAGGAAGAGTGCTAAAGAGCAACACTGAATATTTTTAAATTTACAGAATTAGGTAATTCACGACCTAGAAGATTACTTGTCTGTGGAGCTGCCTAAATTAATCCAGTTTTTTGACAAATCTAAATATTTTGAGGAACTTCAGTTTAAATTATAATTTACGCCAGTCAATACAACATTATAAAAATTATTTTTTTTTCAAATGATCCCGTGTCTTGATGAGATCGTAAAATATTTTCATAAAGTAGTTGTCCTGATGGAACATACCTAGATATTTTATAGTTTTGGATACATCGCGTGCAGCTGGCAGATGTGACACGGCATCCATGGGTGCAGTGTGTCAGTTAGCGGCCAGGTGTGATGCCCGAGGTGTCTGAAATCTCATAGAGCCTCTGTGTCTAGACAGCTGGATTGTCCCCTGGTGACCACACTGAGCAGGATTCATCTGCCTCACTAAAGGCATCCAAAAATTAAAATGCCTGAGTTGCAACTAGATTCCATTTAAAGTCAAGAGAGAAAACAGGCACCTTCCCGTGTGCTTCAGCTGATGGAGATGAAACACCTTTTGCAGGATGAGGTGAAACATCACTGTGAGGTGCCGAATCTCCCTCCGTGGACTCTCGGGAAAGATAGTGAAACCGAAATTAGATGATATCAACCCAATGCAGTACAAAAAGAATATTGACAATCTGGAAAGAGTTTGGAAAAGATCTGTTGAAGCATTTCAGGGTTTGGAAAAAGTGCTTTGTAGTCTGTGACTAAAGAAGCACAATCAATTTTGTTTGGCCAGAAGGGTTAAGAGGTTGCAATCCATGATTACATCTGAAGAAGAAGTATTTGATAGTAGGAGGCTCTTTAATCTTCCAGAAAAAAAAAAAAAAAAGAAAAAGGGGGGTGGGGGTGGGGTGTGAGAGGGAACCAGAGAACATAACATCCAGCAGCTGAAAGCTTAAACTAGCACAAAGTAAGTGCAGAAATTAAAGTGCACATTATTTACAATGGAGGTAGATGTATGGAGGAAGCTGTGTGACTGTCACAGCTGGTGACTGTAAAAGCTTATCTCAGGATATAGAGGCTTCTCATTACCTTGAGTGCATATCTAAACGATGTGCTACCATGCAAAGTGAAGAGATGAGCTTGGTTAAATTCCTGTTGAGATTTTGTGGCCCAGAATGCACCAAGCAACAAACTGAGTACTCACGATTATTCATTCTGGCTTTGAAACCTATGAATTTTGGAACCTGTTTTCATCGGGTAGAAAAGAAACATTGTACATTTATCAGTGTTGCTTCAAGTTCCAAAGAGACCTGGGAGGAATTATTAACTTCAGCAAAAAGGAAGTTGAAAAATGGGGGAGATGATAGGAAGGAAAATGAAAAATAATTACATAGAATTTTCACCCCCATCCTTTTGGTTAAAACAATTTTAATTTCATGTTGGGTCTAAAATTTATATTTTGCTTTATTTAAAATTTATTTAAAATTTAATTTCTTTAAGGTTTGGGGAAAAAATGTTTATTTTTTTATATTTTTAATTGCCCCTGCTACTTTCTTTTTTTCCTCTCTTTTTAGCCTTCCCTCTTGCACCAAAAAAAAAAAAAAAACCCAAGAAAAAAGTTTAGAAATAGAAGAACAAAAAGAGAAGGATATTTCAAGTTTCTTAACAAAAAATTATTTGCATGGAAATTAAGTGAAAAGCACATTTGCCCTTTCCTTCGTGACATTCCACACAGAAAAGAAATGAAAGGATACAATGACATTTTTTCAAACCTTAATGAACTTTAAAACATTTAGAAACAGTCCTAAATAAATAGAAACTCATGTCTTAGTACTTAACAATTACATTATTTTCATATCTGTGTACTTTTACCTTCTTTCTATTACTTAGAAAAAAACCTTCTTATAGGTTTATATCCACAAAGAATTAAATTCTTTCTTTGCATCTTTATACAGCAGCTGCTGCTGAAATGCCTTTATAAATGAGGCTATTTTATAAAATAACATCTTTCAGGAAACTCTTCTGTTTAGCTAGCCAGGAATGCAGGTGCCCTTAGCCCGCTTGGTATTATGTCTAGAACTTTTATATATATATTTTGCTTGCTGTTTACAGCCTTTTTTATTAACGTGCCTTTTTTTTTCATTGCGCAGGTTTGTGGAGCAAGCAGCTGTTCATTTGTTTTGTCAGTAATGGAAAGAAGACTTGAACAGCTGATGACAGGTAATTTGGGCTGATGTTCAAGTTCTTATAATAGAACTGTGTAGAAAGCTATCACTTTATCTTACAGTGCCTGTATACGTGTGACAAGACTTTCAGAACAGAAGAAGAAATTTGCACTTCACAGGGTAAATAATAAAACATGAGAAAATAGACAGTGGTGTTAAGAATGACGTATAGAAAAACTACACGCAGGAAGCCATTTCTGTTGCACAACAAGGTGTTTTGCTGGTTGTACGCTGCTGGAATTTCTGTTAAGGGTTCATGACTGCCATGGGCTGGCTGGCACTTCTTCTATCAGTTTTTAATATTTGCACAAATCTGGACCATGCTCAGAACATTTGTATTCCTTTTTTGGAAAATGTGCAATGTCACCTAACTATGGGGTTTCAGGAATTTCTAGGCAAATTTAGCACTCCGACATTTTGTCCAGTTGGAGCCTCATTTCCACTTGTCATTCACTCTCTGGAGATTTCTCCTCTGATGTGTTTTCTGGCAGTTCTTTGACAGCTCCTGAATGTTTCCAGTAAATCATCCCCATACATTCATGGCTGTCCTCTGTTCCAGACCTACTTCCATGCAGAAATTTGTGTTTCCATCGTCCCTCAAGGGAAGCTGTTCCTTCATGGCAGTTGTCCTCTACTTCTGCCTTGTCCGACCTTGAAACACCTTCTATATACCCTTCCCTGTCCTCTGCTTCTTTCCTCTGTCACTGGCAACCCTCTTACTGCCTGTCCTACCCAGAGTTCAGGGAGTTCCCTGTTACCTCTGTTACAGCAGTATTTGGCTCCCTGCTGCCACTTTTTAATTCGTTCTGTCAGCTTTCCTACCACTGCTGGCTTCAGAAGTT
The DNA here is from genome assembly GCA_028566575.1 of Bartramia longicauda. Taxonomy (NCBI): domain Eukaryota; kingdom Metazoa; phylum Chordata; class Aves; order Charadriiformes; family Scolopacidae; genus Bartramia; species Bartramia longicauda. Next base: position 7,408 of record JAOXNH010003691.1, on the reverse strand, counting down.
TATTTGCTGTAGGCAACAGAGAGTCCACATATGGAGTGCCTGGAGATGCTGTCCTGGCTGCTGCCCATGCCTTCTGTTAGTGTATGTCTCCAGTTGTTCAGTTGCTTCTTAGCTTTCTCATGAAGCTGTGAAAAAGCTCTTTTTCATAGATCTCCCCATACATTTGCATTGCAGATGGAGTGTCGGTCATCACTTGTGATGAGCAACTCAGTGGTTTTGCTTAGCATCACAAAAAATTAAAATAGAAAATATGTTATAAAGAGTTCAGGTGATAGTAAAATCATCAGAAGCCATATGCCACACAAAAAAGGCAAAAGCTATTTGTTTCAGCCAAATACAGAGACCATGTAGTGTATTCCTTAGCATTATTTAACAGGAGGTAATTATTAAGTATTTGGATATACAGAAATATATTCTCTAGCTTAGTCATGGCACTTGAAAGCTTGCCACTTGCACAGTGAAACAAACTCCAGATATGTATTGGTACTCATGAATTACTTATTTGTTCTACTCTTCTCTTCTACGCTGCTTCTTTCCAATTTAAGCAGTTTTGGCCTCATTGTGCTCTGTGGTGTGACTGAAAGGTCATTTTACAACCTGTTGCATCCCCTGGTTGTCACTAGACTCCTTCTGGTACTGTGTCTCCATGTAGCAATTGGATTAAGAAAGGATCATACAGTTTAACAATCTGGAATAGGGATGTGATTCTTGGAATGCAAAATAGAGGAGAAAAACTTGACGTAAGCTGATAAAAAATTGAGGAGATAAAATAAAGAGGTACAAATAAAGGCAAGAATGAAAGGTAAGGCAAGCATAAATGGCAAATAGACAAGTCAATAATTAATGACAATAAAAACCAACTAGCTCAGAAGTGCAAGGCCTATTTTTTTATTCTTTGAAGCTTTCCTCGTAGGCCACTGTAACTTAAAAAAAAAAAGTTCTTGGATCTTTTTGTCCTCGGTAATCTTCAGCATGCCAGTTCCTACAATAGCAAGAAAAATTTGTCAATATTCAGACAAATAACCTCAACAGTGCAAATATTGAAGTTCTTACTTCTGAGTATACAGGAACATTAAAGCTATCTAGGTACATTTATTTTTTGATGTATTGCTGTTGATTTGGTGTTGTGTTTTTATTTAATCTTCAGCAAATTGCCCTTTTAATTTTAAACCCACATAAAGCAACCTCCAAAATTAAACAACTCCGTATTTCAGTCCCTGTGAATTGAACTATACAATTAATAATGTATCCAGTGTATTATTTTTGAAGAATGGAGAGTCAGTTATGTATTTTTTGTGAGCTGTATTGGGATTTAGCCGCCTACCTTCCATTCACATTAATGGGACTCACGCAGATAAATTGCCCTCAACAACGTAAGTTTTCACCCTTCGGTCTCAAGCCAGGCCTTCAATTACAACCTAAAGAACCAAACACACCCCGCAGTTATGAAAGACGTGTGCCTGGGCATTCAGCATAAAGAGGGAAATATCAAAATAAGGTTATTTGGCAGGAACTGGGAAAAAATGTTATTTTATAACTGGCAGACAGGAGAGATGGAACTAAAAGTCATGCAGCTGAGAGAAGGATCAAAGAAGAACAACTATTTCCTTGATGCAGGGAAGAGCAAGCAACAACAAAGTGTGCAGGACAGCGTGTGCTCCTGACACGGCCGGGTCAGCCAGCAGCTTAGAGAAACTTCTGAGCAGGGTAAAAGGGACTAAAGTCAGGAAGAGGGAAACGCATGAATATCTTGAAAAGATAAGAGTCAAAAATGCGTTTTTAAAGTTCCTTCCCTGTAAGGTTGCCAACTCTTAGGCTTTCTTTATTATTGTGAAATGTATTAAATCATTTTAATATTAAAGTGCTAGTACCAGTGAGCCTGGTGATGTTTATTTTCTAAAGAAAAAAATGGGAAATAAATCTAGTGACAAAATACTGAGAAAAACGAAGCTTCAGGCTAAAGAACTAGAGCGTTTGTATGTGTTTGAGAGGGTGCTGCGGAGGGAAAGAGAGAAAGAGAGACAGGGAGGGTAAGGGAGAAAGAAAAAGACATTTTAATCTACATATAAATGATTTTTAACTCAGTCTATGATTTTTGTAACCTGACTTTTTTCAATTCTGGAGTTGTATTTTGATTACAGAGTCTTATTTTGTTCAGTCCTTTGCTTTTATTTTTTAAATAAAATATTTAAATGACATTAGAAATTGTATTAGAGAACAGAGCAGGCTGGCAAATCCCCAGCTCAAAAAACTGAGCATTTTTCAGATGCTCGGTTCCTGTCTGGGGTACATGACCCAGGACTCAGGTCTGGACGTACTAGCCCAGATGTCACTTGTGTATGTGCCCCACTTGGTGTGAGTCTGCCCTCTCTAAAGCCCCATGGTGAAATCCTTCCCCCACTGTCCCCCTGGCAATCATTCTATGCGAGAATGGCTCTGAAGCCAGGATCTACTACGTTCTTAAATGCATATTACCAGGAAAAAGCAAGATGGTGGCTTTGGCCTCCAAGATTAAACGTGTTTAGAAACTGTCCCTAGAGAACTCTTTCCTCAAGATATATGTTTTAGCCAGTGCTTCACAGCTACATGTTTTTTGGAGGGAAAGAGACTTTTAAAACAGATTTTTTGTATTTTTTTTCTCAACGCAAATGCTATTTGAAAGATAAATTAAAGCTTGAGTGCAGTTACTTCGTCCTTTTCCAGAATATAGTTTTATTTTATTTTTATTTAATGTATTTAGGTTGGTGGATAGGTAAATGATTGTAACATGAACCTTTTTCTCATTGATGAATGTGTCTAGAAGCATAAAGGAAGAAGAGAGGGTGAGAGGAATGGATATTAAAGTGAGCAATATATTTCAGCGTTCCTCTTGCTGTTCCATTAATGGTACCCATGAGAAGACCCATCTTACATTTCACAGCAGTTCTTTTTTTCTCCCATTTCCTTTTCCCTCTCGAGCATTTATAGAGAAAAAGAAAGTAGATCCCTAATGTTTTCTATAGTCTTTGATTTGACAATTCATTATTTGCCACAAACTAATTTTTTGTGTGTGTGTGTTTCTGGAGTTTTACTTGTATTTTTACTGTTTGTGGGCTTGAAGCACAAATTATATATTCATTGATAGCAATGCATTCTACAGCATAAAGCTTGCTTCCTTCTGCCAGTGCTCCTTTCGAATGACTCATGGATTATCCAGGTAAAATAATAATTATCTCCTGAGAATTAAAATAAAAATAATCTGTACTGACTGTCACTGCTTTATTATAATGTTGGATAACAGGATAACTTCAAATGAACATTTTTAGTTTCTTTCTGTCTTGTTAATTTGCAGCTAAGATTACATTTCTGTGTTTTTCATCTCTCATGGCTCAAGAATTCTGACATTTGTGCCTGCCTCCTCTGTTACCCCTCAGACTCATCCATGCCCTTTTTATGCTGAAGTGGGTATAATAAGAGTACAAATTGAACAACAAAAAAAAAAACCCTGATACAGTACATCTGGTCTATGGAGGAAAAGCACTTTTCACATAATCCCATTGTTGCCAAAAGAACAGGAAGGCTTTCCACTGACATCAATAGTTGTTGGAGCAGATTCGAGAGTGGGTTTAGCAGAATGGAGAGGGAAAAGTCATTCCTTCCCACAGTTCACATTATCCAGGAGACCCCTATTCCAGAGAGTGGCACAGTATCATGGCTATGTAACCTTCCTTTCTTGGAGGGAATATTTCACAGGGCTGTTTCCAAGGATCCGTATATGTATCTGCATCGTTATCTGTGGGTGAGCTTGGAAAATCCAAAATCCACGAATTTCTACCCAGTCTATTTCAGATATTTCATAGTTTTGTGGGTGTTTGTACCAAAGCGGTGTGACGCCTTGTCAGCAATGAAGGAGCTACATGATAAGATTTCTATCAGACTGGAATCCAAATCACACACTGATGTTGTGTAATTCAGCTCCAGTACTGTGGCCTAGGCTGGTATCATATGGCAGTTTGTGATTATGGAAATTACCTCAGACTGCCGATTATGTTAAATGTCTGCTCATATGTTCAGCTTATGTGGGAATTTCTTTGTTCCCAAAACCAAGAATGTGCAGAGGAAGAAGAGCAAACCAAATCTGCTTAACACCTCTCACTAACACCGAACGTGGTGCTGTGTGGGTGACAGTCGGTGTAAGTCATTTGAAAAGAGGAACTTGAAGGCAGGTTTTAATAAATTCAGTTATCATTTTTCTAACTTTGTTTTATGACTTTTTGCCCAGCTGCAATAGGTAGAACATCATCTGGAAATGCTGCAATATATAATTTTTCACCAATATCTTAGCAGTGGAAGATGGACCTTACCCAAAGTTGTGCGTAGAGAGCTGTGAAACGTGGCTCTCGAATCTCTCAAAGAAACAGTTTTCTTCACTGAATGTGGATGCTGAAAATCAATTATATGTAGATTGGCTATGAGAGAGACAAGCTGTTCTGTTGATTTAGGCATGACCTGTGTGGTGACGCTTCATCTCCCACTGAACTAAATATTCTTTCAAATGACATATTAATGGGAGGGCATCCAAAATACTTGCTAGGCAAATGAATGTGTAATAGCCAGATGGTTTATTTGGATTTTCAGTAATCCTCAGAGGATCAGAAAAGGGATTTATTTGGGATTCAATAAGTTATGGCATGCAGTTACCTGTGTTAAAGTGTCTTGAAATACAGTAGGTTATAATTGCAGACCTGTTCTGTTCTTTTCTTATTCTGCCACATTTGTAAAGCACTGTGGAAAATGTCAGCCGACTTTTCATGGTGTCATAGGAGCACAGGTGGGGGATGTTTAAGAAACAGGGTTGTAAAAGAGATGGTGAAGCAAATTACCCAATAATCCCTTCTGCTATTCTTAGGACTATTCAAATCTTTCATCCCACATCAAATTCCTTCTATTCAAAATTTATCATAAAGACCATAACACATTTCTCAGAAGGTGGAATAAAACTTATCTTGTGAGCCTACCTACATAGCTCTTTTTAATATATGGAATGTATTTTAGGATGTCTTCTCTCTACTTGAACATCTTGTCCTGAGACAAAAAACTTCTAATACAACACTACACAAGCTTGCTGTTGGTGCTTTTAGCTCTGTACGTGTCTGGTCAAACGGCCTCAGCATATGCACACTCTGCAGCTGGGAGAGTGAGCCACAGATGTTACATATATATAAAGGCTGGCTTTTCTCCACCTGGTTCCCTAATATACAGATGTGGGGTTTTTTTTGTCCATGAGCATGAATGGGTCCCTTTGATGCTACTGTATATTCTGCATGGAGAGGAAAAGGAAATTGAGTTTCACTGAATGATGGGTTTTGTCTGGAACACATTTCTGCTGGGGAAAATTGAACTGTTTCTGAAGCATTTCAGAAATTCAGGTCTCCTGTAGACCAATAGTGCTGCCACTGTGTGTTCCACTGGCAGTAATAGTGAACCCAAATGATTCCTGTCTATGGTACAGTTAGGAAATCAGCAAAACGCTTAAAAAACAAATGTGTCACTTGAGCGAAATGATGAAGTCTAAATTCTGCAGAATTCAGGAAAACCTCTCCGTGGCTGCTTGTCATAGGATTTGTCCCAGCTCTTACAGTTTTTTTTTTTGGGAAAACCTTGCCTCATACACCCAAAGTTCTACCACTGGGAATGCACAGCAGGATCACATATTTACTATGCTTGCTCCTTAGGAAATCTGCCTCCTGAGTAATTCAGAAAACAAACATTCATACACCTAGGGTCTCTCTAGAGCCCAGTTTGTTGAATGAATTTACCTGATTGTATTGAGTTTTATTAAAACTTGTACAGTGATGTAAGGGCATGGCAGTAAGAGTACACTTATTTCATTCATTTTTTACAATGACAGACAACTGGATAGTCTATGGAGAGATAGATCATAGGATTTTTCTCCTACTGACTTGTAAGTCCTAGATAATGCAGTGTAAGTCTTGGCTTCTTTCCTTTCCGTTTCATGTACATGACTTAGCTCTTACAGGCGGACTCCTTGCCAGCTAGCTGGATATTCTTGGAACATGGGAGCTGTCTGCCTGCTCTCCCACAGGCTGGGGATAACCTAATCCCTAACTTTTGTAATTGCAGGCCAAATCCTTCAATAACTGACTAGGCAGAGGAAGAGCTACAGGTCTGTGCTCAGAAATGTGCTCGGGTTCTGCACCCAAGTCTCACAGAAATGCCGAGCGGCGGATCGGAGATACCTTCCTTGCTGGCAGACCCTGTGGGTTGGCTCTGACATCCCTGTGCTTGATCACCCTGCCAGTTGTGAACGACATCTGGGGGTGGGGGTGCTAACTCTCCTCCTTGGTGTCCTTAGAGATATCTTGAGGTTTCAGCTAACACCAGCACCTCCTTACCTGTCACTGACTTTGAGCTGGGACTGTGCTGTGCTGGTAGACCCTCTGTTGAGTGCCTGCCATGTGGCAGGAGACCATCCATCATTAGTTATATCTTATGACATATTACCCTCATTTTCTATGCAGTCACCTCTAGTGCTTCAGTCTGTATCAATGTTGTCCAGAATACCAGCAGCAAGTGTAGGCATCTTCGTGAACCAGAGCATAAAAATGCCTACCAACCCTTGAATTTAGAAGGCTGTCTTGCCACCATTTGTCACTTACCACTCACTCAGTTTCAATGTGAGCGATGTCTCTGCATGAAATGTGAGCCATAGCTATAAGCCAGATGTCAGTAAAAAAGTGGATTATTCCCGCTTCAGCATCCCTTATTGTGATTCAATTTTCGTTCATGATAGACACTGCTGTTCAACGAGCGGCACTGTCACTGGTCAGCATGTGATTTAAACAAACATTTTGAGACCATGAACTGGAGAGGTGCTTGGTCAAACAATTGGTCACTGGGTAGATGAAACTAGCAATACAAACACGCTGTAAGCTGTAACGCTGGGAAAGCAGATGTATGTTTGAAGCCAATGATTTTGATTTTCATGAGTACATAAAGAAGGATATTCCTGCAAGTCATAGAGATTAAAGGTGATATGAGAAAATAAAAGTATTTTTTTAAACAAAAGGGAGTATTTAGGGGAGGAGGAGTGATCATTCTTACTCTAACCTGGCAATAAAATATACAGTACTTGGCTTGTCAGCATTTGATCTCAAAATTAATTTTTAGAATTCAGGAACAAAATCTCACATGAACCACTGCAGCTTCTGCTTAAGTGGGGAGTTGTTTTTCCAATTGTTTTAACAGGCAATATGTAATATAATTGCAAGTCTCCAGAGGTCAACAGAGTTTGCTGTAGTTATCAGCAGAAAATAGGCTTCATGGTGAGTAGACAAAACAGAATTCTTTTAACATCCACAATATCATTTTAATGTTTGATAGATTTTGTACACATACATGTATACAT
>JAOXNH010003267.1:0-12320 GCA_028566575.1 Bartramia longicauda | reverse complement strand
TGGAACAGGCTCCCCAGGGAAGTGGTCACACCACCAAGCCTGTTGGAGTTCAAGGAGCGTCTGGACAATGCTCTTAGTCATATGGTTTAGTTTTAGGTAGTCCTGCAAGGAGCAGGGAGTTGGACTCGATCCTTATGATCCCTTCCAACTTGAGATATTCCATGATTCTATGATTCATTCTTTTACCTACTGTGTTTACTATGTGGAAAATGAAATGGCTTGCATTTAAAATGCAGCAACCGCCCTCCAAGTTGTTTGCAGTATTTTAAGAAATTCGTTTTATTTCAGTTACTCTGCACACCTTAGCTTTTTCAAGTTTTGTTTTTAAGAAATGGTTGTCTGAAGTCAATTATGATATTGATGTAGCTTTTTGCATTTGAGAGATGAACAAAGATCTTGGATACTGTTAATTCTTGCAAGGTCTGGTGTAAAAGTGCTGAAATATGTATTTTTAGCTGCTGTGCGAGACTGTTGGAGAGACTAGTTTCCCATCAGGGTTTCAATTTCAGAATGAAAAAGACACATGCAGCAAGCAGTCTCTGCATTGCCATGTTGCAGGGAAAGTGAGGTATCCATCTGTAATTCAAAACTTCAAGAGGAATCCAGCTGAAGCAACGAAGGTCTCACTTTTGGCATTCACACAGCAGCTGCCTGGGCACTGTGCCATTCATCAGAGGCGATACACATTCCCTCTCAATCCTGCTGTGATTCCCTTCCTCCCTTCTGTTTCAAATGCTTTCGTAGAGCTGAGCAGTGTGAACTTTCATCAGAGGAGGTAAAAGTGGTGTTGCTAATTCTGAACGTGCCAGGATTATTTTCCCAAGTTCAAATCCCACTGAAGGTTTGTTCCTGTTTTTCTCCTCATGGTTGCTCCCTTGTAGCCCTAGGGTTGGCTTACACTTTGGTGTAATTATAAGAAAAAATATGAGTCTTTTCCAGATGAAGAAAATTAATGCCCTTTTATTCTGAGCTGTACAGAATATAACTGGTTATATTTGGTGCTTTGCAAATGAAGACCATAAAAGACAAGCATCTTTGATCAATCTCAGTTACAGGTGTCATGATACCCCATCCTTGGAATCATCCTTTGCAGCAACTGTTGGTACAGTTTCTGAATGCGGAACTTAAATTTTCATTGTTACATGTTATAAATGATGGTTGGGGAGATTTTTATTACCTCATTTTGTGAGAAGCTGTAGCCAAAACCATAAATAACATCTATCTGTCTTCTGGAAAAAATGAAATATGCCCAAAGGCTTTGCTTTCATGAAATAAGCCCTAGGGATCTCTGCATAAAAGCGGCTCTGAGAGTGTATACCTGATGGGTGGTCTCTCCACCAGGGAATATCTCTCTCTGTCTCTCTAATAAAAGCCTTGCTGATGTGAGGAGGTTGGTGAGCATTTAGATGAGGTCGTAAGAGATAAAACAACTTTCCATTTTAATAGATGTTGTGGTAAAATTGTTGTGTTTAAAGCTTGCTTCAGCTGTTTCCCATGTGATCTTGGTGGCCAGGTACTGAAGTAAGAAACTGCTGTGGTAAAACAGATGTGGAAGTAATGCTGATTATGAGTAATAGTAAATCTTGATAGTTGAAAGAGCCTCTCTGGGTCACCCCTACCTACCCAAGATGAGATTCTGCATAGAGAATCTTGAAGATAGTTCTCTGATGTGTTCTTTAAACCTTCAAGTTGTAGAGCATTTCAGCTTGCCATTTCTTGCTTGCCATCCTCCTGTTGACCTTCCCTTTAAACCTCTCCTTCCACTGTGTTTAAAGGAAAAAATTCCAGGAGGATGAATGACATGTATCCATATCCCTGGTTTGCATACAGCCCAGGTGGTAAGGTCTGAAAGCAATTGCCAACTGATAGCCTTTTGTGGTGGGCTCTCTCCAGCCAGTAGGGGTTTCTGGGAGAGAAATCAGTTTTGCTGCTTAGTCTGTATTTGCGGTGTCAGCAGAGGTGCTGAGGCAGAAAGAGACCCAGGAGACTGAATTCCTTTCAACTTACATGGTCAAAAAATAATTGCGTGTGTTTCAGAACAGTCTGTAAGGGAGGCTACAAACAGACTTAGTGCAAACACAACAATATTGTTTTCACATAACAAGAAATTAAAGGCAAATATAGTAAAATGAGTAGTAGGAATATACTCTGCTGGTTTTATAGACTAAGGAGGAAACTGAAAGAACATTAATGAGGCTGCAGAAGTTAATCAGTGACAAGAAATAAAAAGCAGAGGGAGCTCATGGTAGCAGTTGCAACACCTGGGCAAAGACAGCCTTGGCACAGATTGACTGAAGAAGGTACAAAGCCTCCAGCCTTGGAGGCTTTTAGGAAAATGTATTGTACAAGCTACTCAGATGGAGAGTGCAGCCCTGGACAGCAAGTAGATTTTTCTGCAATTTTTGAGAGGTCGGGCAGACATGAAATGTTTCCCACAGAGCTGTGGGAGAGGTAGTGGTTTTCTTCCTATACTGGTCTCTTGAGGAGCACTTACGCAGGATCTCTACTTGTTTCCCATCTCTAAGTGTGGCATGCAGCATCTGGCAGAGCTGGAACTGAGGCATAGCTTTCTGCTGAGCAGGTGTCTGTTTCTGTTCATGCTGCTTTTAGAGAGAAGGGAGTACTAAATGCATTCTTGAGCCCTACCTCACTGTGAGCCTGATTCTGTAAAAGTTAGGGGAACAATGGGATTCAGGTTCGTGACTTCTGTTCAGCTGCCTTATGGGGGTTCAGTGTGATGCCACTTTTCAGTTCCCTGAGGTGCCGTCTTCAGGAGGAGTTGTGCAGTGCCATACAGCCAAGGAGCACCTGGTTTGCTTTTTAGTCATTTTTCAGTTGTAATGAGTATATGCCATTTCAACTTTGCTCTGGAGACAGCCTGCAGTGACCTTACTGTGATGATATTGGAGTGCTTCATAAAATTTTAGGACTTAATTTTTCATAGTACTCATTTGAGTGAAAATGGAGGGTTGCCTTTTCTCCATTGTAATGCATGGGAGTTGGACACAACAAGATTCAGAAAGTTTTTCTTTTCTGGCTGCACAGTTTTAGACCCTATATATTTTCAGGACAGCTAATGTTAAATAACAGCCCTTGTTCACAGTGCTGGTCTCACTGTAATTGCAATTGCTTGGCCATTCCGCCTGCAGAGCAACCTTGGTCTCAAGTAACACAACTAAGAAACAGGGAAGGTGAGCTGTATGAACACAACGATGTGACGAATTTTGCTATGCATTGCAGAAACCTCTGTGGTGAAGGCAAGGTAAATACATGTTGGATTTCACGGACAGGAGTTGGCTGCCTTGACTGTCAGAGCGTTGTTCCTATTTGTGCAGTCCTGTCCTTCTCCATCCCAGTACCCGTATCCTCCCAGGTGACATTAATGAGGTTGTACACCATAACGCTTGCTTTCCAGAGGAAGCTGGTCATGCTCACGGAGCGTGGAAGCCACTGTATTTTCACAGAGAAAAAACATCTGTGAGCGCGTGAATGGACCCACAGTGTGCTGATAATGATGATTCCCACCGTTCAGTGGGTGGATTGGTAATCCTAATGTCCTTTTAATGTGAATCTCAGCATATCATTTCCCAGGTTTTAAAAAAGTAAACATTAATGCCTCTTAACCCTTCCGTATGTGTGGTGCTGCTGTCACGGATTGTAGACAGGCAGTTCTACACTCACAGCGCTGATCTCTGCTCCTTTTGCTGATGATGTCTGTTCCATCAGTGTTTGCCAAGTGGTTGTCCTCTCTGTTGGTCGCTTTGCAGCTATTAGCTGTGCGGTGGGATATTTAAAAAGGCAGCTGGATCTCAGCCTGCACTCCGGTAAGGAGTGAGTTCATTCTTGGAGGAAATTCCCCTTCCCTCGAAGATGTTTGTCTCTACTATCAAATTTCAGTGGTGGCTTGTGTATCTGTCGTTTTATTTTAGTCACCTTCTCCTCTGGCCTTTTCATGTCTCTGTGCTCCACAGATTTTTCATGTTTGTGTTCTTGTTTGTTGCTGATCCATGCCGCTGGTAGTTCTTAGGGCTTTCGGTGTAAGCACCTGGGATTTCTGCACCATTCTGGTGAGCTTTAGAACTCCTCCTGTATGGTGTTTGACAAACCACCATCTTATGTAGAAAGTAGACCTGCAGGATCATGTCCCTGGTATTTGTCCCCCTTTGAAGACAAGACACTGTTTATAAATATGTTTATGAATAAATATATTGCTATTTTCATCACTGTGAATACGGCCTGGTGTTGGGATTGATTCTGGTAATTATGGAATGGTTGGCTTTTCTTCACTTGTCATCTTTTCTCATTCAATTTGACCTTAAATACCTCTCTTTTTAAATTTTTTTTTCTTTTTTTTCCCTGGAGAACATTTTGCCCAAAATGTCATTGTGCTTGAGGATAAAGTGATGTTGTTTTGACTGTCCCCTCCTTATTCATGAGGTTTATTCACTTAACTCCCTAATAATGTTATGTATTCCTCCCTACTTTTAGATCTAAGACCAACCTGTTGAGTGCTTCTGCTGTCTCAGAGTAATTTCATTATACTGACTTGCTCCTTCCATTGTGAATTATTTCCTTAAATACTTAAAATTTTTCATGGTAGTGTTCACCTGGACTCATGTTCTAGCACACGGATGAGCAAGAGTATATGGAGAAAGTGAAAATTACTCATTAATGATCTAACTAATACCCTATTGTGATCAGAGTTGAGCTCTGTAGGCTTCAAATGTGAAAGATCATCTCAGCTGATGAGAATAACAGCTCCTGACTTGTCTGTGGGCAGCATGATTCCCACTTTCTGTATGTAAATGGAAAGCTGCACTTCTGTTGTCAGTAGGGTGGGAGACCTAGAATGAAGATATATCAGTATTCCAGAATTGTATGCGTAGCCTAAATGTTCACAACTCATTCAAGATTTGACCTTCAAAACAGTTACACGATACTTGAGTTCGGCACTGTGTGTGCAAGGTTTGTTCTGCTTCATTTTAGTTTTGGGGGAGGGCTACCCATAGGAATAGATTTTGTAAAATGTGTTAGCTCTCATATGGTCACCTCAAAATCCATAATTCCTGTCAATGTCTATTAAGACACTAAGTCTTCCATGTGAAAGAGCTGTAGGGTGCTGAGTGCCTTTGGATGCTAAAAGGAAGGCTGTTGGGCTCTGATCTTTCTTAAGAATCTGAGGCTAAAGTGCTAATGCCACTTCCATCTTAAAGAATTAAGGAACTTGTCTGCTATAGCCGTTTTGTTTTGATTTTGGTTTGGTTATTATTATTATTATTATTATTATTATTATTATTATTATTATTATTATTATTATTTTGGGGAGTTTTTGTTTGGTTTGTTTTTCTTTTGAGTTTTCTCTGTGACTGCTTTTCTAGTATTTTTTATGCTGAGTTTTTCAGTCTAAGGTTGTGAGGTGCATTCAGCCTCCCTGATAAAACTTCAGGATCTGCCTTCCTGTTCTCTTTCCTCTTTGAGACTTAAATGCTTGTTCATTCCCTGCCCCTCCCCCTTGATTTCCCACTGGTCTCTCAGGATGCAGTGTTCATGGTGCTTTGATATGCTTGGGATTACACTTTCTATTTGAGCTGAACTCCCTGTCATGGGATAGTTACAGGCTGCATTCCTGTGCTGGAAATAGATGCTTTCTGCATAACCTGCTTCCTTATACCCTTTAGCATCTAAAGCCTCTGGTAAAGCACTGTCTCCGCTACCACAGATGGAGCAGCGTGGGAATCATCAAAAGCTGAGAAAGGAGAAAGGGAGAATGTAAAAGCTTGCTAAGTTTCTAAGAGGTGGAAGCTCAGAGCGTCTCTTAGTCAAGAGATACCTTCAGTGTACTATTATTTTCATTTAAGCTAAAGGAGAGAACCTGTCTTTTTCTTATGAGACATGAACATAGAAAAACCCAAATACTTTATTGAGGCATGGAATGATTTGATACACAAGCATTTGTATTCTCTTCATTCTCCTCTGTACCCTTAGTAGAAAATTATTCAACATGTGCGGCTTTTGATTTTGCCAAAAAATGTGTCTTCTCAAGAACCAAAAGTGAAACATTGCACAGAATGTATTCTGATAGTTATCAGCTGACTGTTTAATCGTTATTTTCTTCCTTATCGGGAAAAGGAACTTAAGGGGTTATTTTTTTTTAAAAAAAGTTATTCTTCATTTCAGGATCCTATAATATTAGGCAAAGACTTTCTTGTAAACAGGAATTTCTGTAGTTCTGAACTAATTTTTTCGCTGTGGTTCTGTCAGCTGTGGCGTTTGCCTGTGGTTTGAACTTTGGGAAAGTCACTTTTCTCATATGTGTATCTTCTTCCCATCTTTAAAATAGCACTTCCTTTGTCTCTTAGGATTCTAGCTCTTTGCTGCAGAGTCAGCTTTAAGTGGCAGGGCCCAGTTGCTGGAGGAGGCACTTCTTGAATCACGACAAGCCTAAATTCAGCTTCCTGGTCCTGCCAGAGGTTTTCTGTGTGAGCTGTGGCAGTTTTACTTGGCATCTCTTTGCTATCCATGAAATGGGATAATAGGCATGTCCTGCTGCACAAGAATATGTGGTTGCACAGCTTTTGAAGATGACCTTTAAACTGGGATTGCTGTGGTCTAGCCCTGCCCTCTTTTCCCCTGTGCATGCTTTCCTTTGTGCCTTGTGGATCTGCCCTGGCTAGACTGATGATGCTTTTTTAATAGGGATAGTTTTCTTATCAGCTCAGCTTCTTGGAACGTCTCACTGAACAGATATGAATGCCAGCTCCTGGAATGGCTGAGGTGCTACAGAGGAAGTAAGGAGACCAGAGGAACTCAGGAGTTTGGATTTAAGTTGCCAAAATCCTGCAGCCGAGAAAGAGACTGCACTGTTAGTGATAAAATAATGTTATTGAATAAACAGCTATGTACAGACCAGTACAAAGATACCTTGCTCTCCACAGACTTGGCGTTCAGGTCCTCCTTGCATGAAAGCTGGTACAGAACAGTATCTTAAAGTAAAAATCTTAGAGTTTTCTCCAGCCAAGCCTAAGTGTGTTGAGGAATTTTCGTCCTCCACCCATGATCTATATTCCAGAGTCCCAGTGTTTCTTGTTCTTGAGTTTCTTGTTCTCCCTGTGTTGAGTCTCCTCCTATTACTCTTCTCTGCCGTTCATACTGTTCATAGCGTTACTTTAATTCATATCTGCTATCAAATACTTTAATTCATACCTGCTATCACCCATATATACTGTAATATATTGTCAATACACACACAATAACTTCAATATAGAGGGGGGATATGAATTTTTAAAAGCAAGTTCTAAATTTTAAGTTGGTGTTTAACAAAGGAATTGGGTTGTTTTTATAAACAGCACGTTCATTCTAACCTGTACTCCTTGCCCCTGCTTCCCTTAATTGATTCTGTGGGAGGAATTAGTGCCCTGGTTAAACACAATGCACTCATTGATAAAAGTGATAAAAGGCTCATAACCACAAGGTGAGAGAACACCACTAATGTAAAGTAGCGCAAAGGGAACACCCTAATCTGGCTCCTCCCCAGGCTATCACAGGAGAGGGATCAGTTTATGGCCATCATCAATATGAGTTAACATGAGAGGCTGGTCAGTACATTTGCAATCATCAGTGACATGAAACTTAGAAGAAACAAATGCCAAATTCTGCTCCTGGGGTGGAGTAACGTCATGCACAAGTATAAATTAGAAGAGAAGTGGCTGGAGAGCAGCCCTGCAAGCAGCCCTGTACTTAGTGTTGGCACTGCCTCACATTGAGTATTGTGTGCAGTTCTGGGCCCCACCATGTAAGAAGGATGTTCAGGTCCTTGACTGCATCTAGAGGAAGGCAACAAAAATGATGGAAGGGCTGGAAGGCATGTCTTAGAGGTTTGACTGTGTAAGCAGGTGGGACTAGGCTTGCGCTCATACGTATTAGACTCTATACCTCATTCTGGTGCTTCCAGTTGGCATTTCTCCATCTCTGATGTCTTGCTCTTGAATAACAACACTGGTCTGTTCCCACTAAAATTTTCCAGGATACAGAATGCCTGAACTCTGGGACATCCTGAGTAGACTGGCTTGGCTAATCAAATTATGAAGGCAAGCTGCACACAAGTGCACAGCTAGTTCTCTTGACAGCACAGAATGCAGTTACAAATGGTGACAAGTGATAAAAGTGTATTTATTTAAAAATAACTTCTAGCAGATTTCATGTCATCTATGTACATTTATGCCTCGTCTGGTGATTCTGGACTGTGGAGCTGGAATATAAAACAATGGATGAAGGGTCATGTGAAGTTTGGCTCAGAAATGTTTCTTGAATGTTTTTTTACAAAATAAAATCTTTGTGCATTCCTTGTGCTCTGTAACCATGCTGGAAATGTTTTTGAAGCATTTGCAGATGTCACTTAGTACCTGAGCCCTTTTCCTTTTCCAAGAACATTGAAAACACTAGAAGTGAAGAAAATCAAAATGACAGTAGGTTATACTTTTTTTGTGAGATAGATAGAGGGCTAGATACCACTTTGTTTACTTTGTGTTCTCAAAAGAGCTCCTTTCTCAGTTGTTAGACCACAGATTTCTGTTTCTCCTGGAGGTAGAACCCACCATTCTGCCTGTCTCCCCCAACAACTGCTCTGAACAGCTGGCCTCTTGCTAGAGAGGGAACTTCTTTAACTTGTGATTCGTGTAGTACACAGGCCTTTGTCTCAGAATAGCCCTCAGATGTTTGCAAAGAAACATCTTTTTTTTAAGCCATTCTATTTTCTTACTGTTTGTTTTGCTTTTTCAGCTTCTCTGTTAAGCCAGTACATGGGTGCAATAAATATCTTTAGAGTAAAATTAGTCCATGTTATTCCTGATCTATAACCATTCTGCGTTCATCAGGCCATCACTATTAATGCAAAATGGAGAGCAGGGGCTGATGTATACATCCTAAGACATATTCATGAACTGAAATTCAAACCCAAAGAAATTGTATAATGTATATGTCCCTTTATGAACTCCTGGCCAGCATCGCCCCTTTATTTATTATTTTCTTTTGCCACCGGAGCCATTGGTCTGTGCCATATACCAGAAGGACATTATCCTGTTTTTTGTCTTGGTTTATGACAGAGCGTGCATGTGAAAAAACAGACCATCTTCACTCATTTCTCTTCTTCACCTTCCATGTTCCCTGCCATACGTCCAGTACTGAGAAATCTCTTTCCCTATCTAATATAAACAGCAGCACAGAAAGTGTTTAGAAGCTCGGGATAGAGCTTGATCTTGCTGTGCTTCAAGCATATATATGAGAAGGTCCTCCTTTGTGTATGTGTTTACCCCTCCCTGGCTTGCTAAAATC
Source organism: Bartramia longicauda (assembly GCA_028566575.1). Taxonomy (NCBI): domain Eukaryota; kingdom Metazoa; phylum Chordata; class Aves; order Charadriiformes; family Scolopacidae; genus Bartramia; species Bartramia longicauda. The sequence continues at coordinate 2,990 of JAOXNH010003267.1, read as the reverse complement.
AGAACCTTCTGAACTGTTTTGTTCCTGTTTGCCCTGATCTTTCCGCCCTTTCCTGCTCCCTTTCCCTCAGACATAACAACAGTGTTTGTACCCTACACCTTTGCTTTTTCTTACATTGTATGTGTCTGCATTTCTGGGAAACTCTAGGTCTGAATCCCCACCTATCTTCTCTTACCTGGCCTGTTCGTTGCAGCTCTTCTCTCCATCACTCTGGTTGATGTCTGTTGCTGCCTTTGAGACTTGCACACCAGCTCGTCCTCACTGTGTACTGATGGCTGCATCTTCCCCATCTTCCATTTCTCTGATACTAGGGTACAAAAAGGATACTTTGGTCAAATGTCTCCTCCTCCATATGTTAACCACTTCAATAAACTGCTTTTCACTCTGCTCAGTTGTTGCTTGATTGCAGAGCCTTACATAGATCACAGAATCACAGAATCACCTAGGTAGGAAGGGACCTTTTAAGATCATATAGTCCAACCAATGAAAAAAAAAAAAAAGAAAGAGAAAAAAAACCCACACCACAAAACCAAACAAAAACCACACACAAAACCACCACCCAAGACTAATCCATATCCCCGAGCACCGTGTCAAAATTGATCAAGTGCAAATTTTATGATTTGGTTTATTAAACACCAGCTTTCTCTGAATGTGTCAGTTCAAAGACTGAATTTTCAGTGTGATTAGAAATCCTTTGTATAAGGCACAAAGACAGTCAATATTAAAATGAGAAAACCTGGAAAAGGGAGATTGAGAAGCTACAGTCAGATGTCTTATACAAGAGATGGGGAAGTGATTATTTCTGTTTCTTACTGCTCAGTACTCATGAAGCCACATTGAGAATGCTGTGCCCACTGGTGGGCCTCCCAGTGCAAGAAGGATGCTGACAAGCAAATCCAGTGAAATGCCACAATGAGCCCTTTAAGAGTCTGGAACATGTGCTGTTTACAAGGCCCAGGCAGCTGGATTAATTTAAGAACAGGCTGATTTATGTAGTCTTACTCTACCTAGCGGGGGTAGAAGGTTCTCAGAGATGCAGAGGAAGAACAAGAGGCGTGGGTCACAGTTGGTGGCTGAGTAAGTCTCAAACAGGGGTGAGGAAAAAATTCTTCCCTGGGAATGCTGCTGTGGCAAGAGGCTACTCTAAGATGTTGTGGAACCACCAACCTCGGAAGTTTTCCAAATTCAGCTGGAGAAGATCTTAGGTAACATGATACAGCGTTGAAGTTAGTCCTGCTTTGAGCATGGGGTTGGACTAGGTGATCTCAAGAGGTCCCTGCCAACCTGGGTTATTCTGTGAGTGCAAACAGTATTACTGGGTGGTTTCTTGTAGCAGAAGGCTGACTCTTAAGTTTCTTCTGATGTTAAAGAGTGATTAAGGGAGTGTGTGAAAAAGAGGTTGATTTTTTTTTCTGTTCCTCACCCCTGAGTTTAAATAGTTTCTGTTTAGCAAGTCTTCTTTACAGTGCTTTACAGTGCTGCTATTGTGTCATTATTGGTTTTGTGAGATGGTAGCTAAAATGAAGTGTCGGTACGAATTCAGAGTGGCAACTATAGTCTTGACCTTCAAAAGAAAGGCAAGGTTTTCTTAGCAATTACTGTCGTGAAAGTGTAACTGCTGGTAAAATAACAGGCCTCATATTAAAAGAGGATGCAAAATTAAGCGTCTGCAGGGTGACAGAATTGTAAGCAATAACAACATGGGTTCATAAAAAATAAATTACAGACAATGTAATAGCTTTTTTGATAGAATTGCAAAATTAATGATTTCAGGGAATGAAGAGGGACGTAGGTATATGTTTACGTTCTAACATGAAGATTAATTGAAATTGGTTTGGGTAGGAAGAGTATCAGGTCGATTGAAAGTTGGGTGAAAGATAGCAAACAAAAGCTGATTATAAACAGCACGCCAGTGCTTATATAGGTTGGGAGTTAAACTGGTGTTGTGTAACATTTCTGTTAATGATAGGGCAGAAGGAGAGACAAAACACTCTTAATAAGCTTTGAGAATAAACTGGGAATTGGGAGCCTCAGAGCAGAAGAGTAAAGGGGGAGTGGGTTTAGATAGATAAAGAGAGAAAAAAAATGAGATTTAACTTAGAGAACTGTTAGATCAGGATCACGCATGCTCTCTAGAGCATGTATCCTACACAGAAGTGGGGAGAGAGGGGTTCCAAAGAGACATGCCAATTGGTGGTACTGAAAATGGCAGCTAGGATCACAGAACCCTTTCTGAGCAGGGGACCTGGTCTTGCCCCTGCTGCTGGACTGAGCCCCTTTGAGCCCCCTGCCCGTGCCATTGGGCTTGAACAACACTGTTTGCAGAATTCACTTAAAATAAACTTTTTCCCGTCTGTACTCCCTCTAATGGCATTTTGGAGGTACTGGGAAGACCTGTTGGTAAAATTTGTTGCCTGGAAGTGCCTGTCTTGATAGCATGAGATTGGCTTGAAATGATTGCACCCAGAACTGTTCAGATAATGAACTGAATGAACAGTTATGGGAATACGGGGCTTAAGGTCATAGTTTATGGTGGAAGGTGTGCGAGGAAAAGGATACACAGCTGAACGTGTGTTTTAGGGGTAGGTCTTATGCTTACATAGTGTTCTCTGTGTGTTTCTTTTGTATGATGCATTGTCCATACCGTTCTCAGAAAGCACCTTGCAAGCTGTAGAATCCTCTGTAAAATCCACCACACCAGCAAGGGCTCACTTTTCTCAATATTAATAATGTGCACCCGCTAGAAACAGGTCTGCACAATGCCAAAGCTTAACTGATTGTTTTTTGTATTGCAGACTTGTCTTAAGAAGTGTAGTGAGGGACTAGACTTAAGAGCTGTAAAACACAAAGCAGAAAATGATCCTTGGCTCAGAGTTTATTATAACTATTACGGGACCCCTCAAATTCTTCATGAAGGCTCACAACCTCCTTTGGCCCTCTAGCATGCAGAGCAGTTCACTGCTGCCCTGCTGGGTGCAGGCTGAGAGCTG
>JAOXNH010003149.1:0-12362 GCA_028566575.1 Bartramia longicauda | reverse complement strand
GTGGTCAGGCCCTGGAACAGCCTGCCCAGGGAGGTGGTGGAGTCACCATCCCTGGAGGGATTTAAGGAACGTGTAGACATGGCACTGCAGGGCATGCTCTAGTGCCTGAGATTATTGGGTTGGGGTTTTTTTGTGTGTGTGGTTGGACTTGATGATCCCAAAGGTCCCTTCCATCCATGAAGACTCTGTGATTCTGAACTATTAGTGCCATCTCCCCCCAGGAAGGCAGAGCATCAGGAAGTAAAAAAAATCACAGCTCCACACTCATCTACCTTCCCCCTCTCTGGGCAGCCCGGGCTTTCCTCCCTGCAAGAGGAGCCCAGGGATGGAGGGGTCGTGAGTGCCAGGGAAGCAAAGTCAAACCTATTTATTTCTGTCCGAGGTCTGAGCGGGGCACAGCAGATTTTTTTTTGGAAAAACCTTCTCACTTTCTCACTCACCACGTGCACCGCATGGCCGACCTCCGCAGCCCCAGCCACCCATCCATCTCCCCGTTAATTGTCATCTCTCCTAACGAGTCACTGGCTCTTTCCGTGCGTACCCTCTCAAGGTTACTTTCAGCTCTGCAGCATCACCAAAACACACAAGTTTGCCTCTCGGGCGCTGCAGCAGCGGGGCTGCTCCTCTCCGCTGTTCCTGACATCCAGCATCAGCTCCTCTGCTCGGGAAAGGCAAAGGAATCCTCGCCCCTGCTCCTCCCTGCCGCGGTGTTTGCATCCACGAATGACACTGGAATAAATGCAGCCTCTCAGGGAAATTTCTGCATTTTTTTGGTACCGATGATGCGTTTTCTCCAGCTGGTGGGGGCCACAGCCGAGTGAGCCATCCCTGATTTCTTTGGAGCAATCTTTGTGACGCACACGCAGCCCCACACCTGAGTTTGGGGCCAGTCATTACGCTTTCCTGCAAGGGGGGATGCTCGTTAGCTCCCTGCGTTGATTAATTGAGTCAGCAAAGCCGTGCTGACCCCCCCCAGGCAGGGGGAGCACACACCCCAGGGCTGTGCCCAGGCACTCTGTGCTCTTCCTATTTATAGCAACGGGTGTTTTATAGCAAATTAGCATCGCTGGGGCTGGTTAAAAGGTGATCACTAATGGAAATCTGAGCTCCTTCCACTCCGTCAAATCCATCCGAGGTTTGCCTCCTAATAAATCGGCATCTTTGCCGAGAAGGCCTGTGTCTAACCGTCCGTCCCAGGGATAAAAGACCAATTGCTGACATTTGCTGCTGTTTTCCCTTCCTTTGACATTTCATTAAGGAGAAAATAATACCAGGAACTACAAACGGGCTCCCATCGGCGTTCGTTGGCCACAACGCGGCCCATCACCCTGATTAAACAAGTAGCTGCCCAAGGGGATGTACCCTGTCTCCAGGATGACAGAGCTCCCCTCAGCCCTCCCAGAGCCCTGCAGCATCTCGGGGCTTTGCAGAACAGGCTGAGCTGCCCCCCCTTTACCCCCCCAGTGCAGAGAATCAGCGTAACTCACCCACCACCACGGGGCTCAGCCGTATCCAACCCACACCTCCCACCATCACTTCAGTCCGGTAGGTAAAACTTCTAATTTATAGGCGGGCTCGGGACTTAAATAACCACAGTCATTACCACTTTGTTAATGAGTCAATTAACATGCTTTGGGATCTATGGAGAAAGGGCACTATAAATATGCACAGTGTCAAATATTGCTGAAATAAGTGTCTGACTGTAGCGGCACTTGGCGAGGAGCTGGTGTTGATTGCGGCGAGTGTAGGGATCCTGCTGCATCCCAGGGGATTGGTCACAGCAGTCACGGTGTCACCCGTGCCAAGGGTTCTCCAGAGGGTGCGGATGGGACCAGCTCCGGCATCACCACCCGCACGATGCCAGGATGAGCGTCAGTCAGAAGGCAGCACCAGGCTGGAGAGGGGAGACAAAGCCTGGCACGAAACACTCCTTTGAGAGCAGCCAAAGGGCTGCTGTTAAACACGTTTTGAGGGTGTGTTTTTCTCCTGAAAGTTTTGCCACCCAAAAGTAAGGTTTTAAGCAGCCTTAAGAAGCATGCAGCTGCATCCAGGCCAGAACCGAGAGCCTCCACTCCTGGAGAGAGGGATATTAGATCTTTCCCTCCCGTATCCCTGCTCTGGCTCCTGCTGCTTCTCACTCTGCAACTGCCCAAACACCCACCCCAGCTGCTCTCACCTCCCAAAACGCAGAGGGGCAGCAGGTGGGCTCACCCCCAAGTGCTACCAAATTAACATACTAATTACCAGTGCTAGCACCACCCTCATGTGCCTCTCCCCCTGGCCATGACCTGAATATTCTGGGTTTTGCCACCTCTTTTGGATCACACTCCGGAGCTATTCTCACATCTCCGTAGCCCCGGCTGCTTCCGCCTGCATCCCCAATAAAATCAGGCTGACGGCTGCGCACGCTGATGGAAAACAGGCCCAGGGCAATGAGGAGCAACGACTTAATTGCAATCAAGGCCTGTCAGCCTCGTCAGCGTGCCCAGTGGGCTGCAGCTGATGGGCTGGGAGCTGGGGGTGCAGCAGGGAAACAGGAGCCACGTTAGAGATGGCTGCAGAGAAGGGGCTTCAGCTCCAGCATCCCCCCCCCTCCCCACCTGCCCAGCATCAGGATTCCAGGGATGCTCAGCACCAGACACTCCAGAGGACGGCTCAGGAAATCTCCTAATCCCTAGTAATTAGAGGCTGGCTTAAATTTGAAAGCATGAGACTTAACGTCTCCTTACCAAATTTTGTATGTTAATTAGCCCAGCTCTGCGGAGCCTTGGGTACCAAGAAGTAAATCTCGCTCTTTTTTTGGAGCTCTGCACACTTTTTTGGTGCAAACAAACATCCTGCACGGGAAATCCCACAGCCTACCTGCTCTCTATCCTCAAAAAATCCGACACTGAAGGAGCTCTTGTGCTTTTCCCCTGACAGCAAATGGCAAATGAGGCAGGAGCTCATGAGAAAAGCAGCTTCCCTCCCTGCCCTGCTGCTGGCGGAGGCAGTAGGTGCCTTGGACGCCCTGTCACCCAGACATATCCCCTTCTTCAGAAGGAAAAAAGGCTCCCATGACCTGGGAGGAAGCCGAGCTGGGGAGCTGAGCGCGGTGGGAGGGATGAGGGATGGAAAATCCACATCAGCATCGATGCCGTCCAGGGAAATTGGAGGCTGCGCTTGTTCCCAGTCTGTGCTTGTGTGGTTTCCTCCCCTCAGACTCGTTTTTCTCCCCTGTGAAAACAAGCACTTGTACAAACGAACGCTTGTTTGCGTACCCAGCACATCGTCCCCTGCTTCCCTGGGGTGGCACAAGGACCGCAGGAGCCAAGGGTGCCCTCAGACACCGGGAAGCAATCCTGCCCCCCGGCAGACAGTGGCTGGGGGGCACAGATATCCTGGGGATACTCTCCAGCTCCATCTCACAGGTGGCTGGGCAGGAGTGGTCCCTCAGGAGTGGTCCCTTCCTGCCCGTGTGGCCACATCCTCCCAGGGGACAGCCCCTTGTGACCCCCCCCCTAGATTTGGCAGCTGATGTACGGGGGATTGAGCACAGCCTCAGGGAGGGCAATGGGGAGCTGGGCAAGGAGAGCCCCACAGATGCTGGCCCCCAGCCACAGTGGTCGCTTTGGCATCGTGGTGTTGGGGATAAGCCCCTGTCACACATGCAGGGCAGGGGGGGCTGCTCGGCTCCCACCCATCTGATCCCTGCAGATGTTGACCTGCTGGAGAGATCAGAGGCGGCACAAAGCGCTCAGAGACTTTGGCTCAAAAAAACACCGAGCGGCAGCAGCGGCCGGAGCCACCGCAGAAGGATTCGGCTCATTTTTGCTGCCCGGGAGTTAGATGTCTGGTTGGTGCTAATCATCTGCTCTCCCTCCAAAGTTAAAAGGGGAAAAAAATGTCATTTCCAGAGGGTGAACCAAACCTCGGAGGAGACGAAGGCTCCACGGAGGGGTCTGTCTTCTCCTGGTGGCTTTGCACCCAGGCTGGGCATTGACCGCCGCCACGAGGTGCAGCCCAGCTTGGAGTCTCCCACCACCTCCTCATGCTCTCTGTTTGGCCAAAGCGATTTGCCAAATGAGCATCTAATTCATGAATAGTTTAGTTCCCCAGGAAACGACTGATTTCACGGTGAATTTACTATTCACCAAAAAGATTGCTCAGCTTTTAGCGCAGGTGGAGGGGATGAGTTCCCCCTCCTGCCACTTCTCCAGTGGCTTCACCGGGCTCAAAGCTTTCAGGAGGCTAAAACTATGGTGTACAAATTCTCCTGGCACGGGCCAAGGATGTAGCTGAGAGTGAAAGTCAGCTCGTGTTGGTTTTAATTAATGTCCCCAGTGTAAGGATGGTGGGGCCTGGCCCTCTTTGAGGAGTTTAGTCACTTATTTGGGTTAATTCTACCTTTTATCACGAGGAATCCAGTCCCCATCTTAGGCTCGTGTTAAACTGGATTAGTTTTACTGGCAGCGCCGGAGCTCTCCGATTGACACCAACATAAAACTTGGTTATATAATACAGCAAAGATAAAAATACATCAGGGTAAAATATCAGCCGTTAGAGGAAATAACCAGAGCGCCCACACGTTTAATGCCTTCTGAAGAAATGGGGAGAGAAATCACGGTACTGTAATGCGCGGTGTTCCGGGGCATCTTTTATCAGAGGATATCAAAGCACTTTACAAATCATTACTTATTTAAGCCTTGTCACATGCTGGTCACAGAAGAGAACAATGCTGGAAGCAGGGCATGAACCCAGGAAGCATCAGCGGAGACAAGGAAATATTTAAACTAAAGACTTTTCCAATGGGAAATGCTGTTTCACCAAGATTGAAACGTTTTGCCGGAGCATATTGATGTCGGGAAAGTTTCTGACAGAACAATTTCAAAGCAATTCAGCATCAAAATGGGATCTTGTGCAGTCAATACGCGGGAAGGGTTTTATTTCAAGTACAAGGTTTGCTGTGTCATGTGTCCATCCCGTGTAAATAGTTGTGGCTGACCTGAGCTAAATGTTTCTTTTCAGTCTTCTCGCTCCCAGATGCTCACAAGGCTTCTCTTTGCTGGGATTACAGGTCAGGTCCATCTATTCCCCTGCCAAATAAAAAGCCCAGAGCCCCCACTGATGCTGGGGAGAGCATCCCGGGGTGGTGCCCCTCCATCAGGTGCTTGCTTTTAAGAGTTTTGCGAGATGAAAGGCTGTAAAATGTGACTCAGGTTCCCACTGGCATGTGGCAGGAGATTAAAATCAGGCACCCGGAGCTGCCCCACCACAATCCCCTGCCCAAACCCGCTCCATCCTCTGGTGCGACGGCTCCTGAACCGCCGTAAATGAAATGTCCCTGCCTTTGGGTGGTCACATCCATCAGCAGGACACGGGCACCCGACAGCCTGATTTTAATCCACCGGCACATGTTTGCCGGGGACCTCGGTGAGGCCAACATCAATCAGCGCGGGTCCCTGGCAGGGAAAACCATGCGGATTTACAGCGGCTGAAAGCATCTCCCTCCCCCCGGTGAAAACTCACCACAGTCAGCAGCGAGGCCGATGATCCCCTCGGCACAGAAACAGCCCTGGTGATTGTTTGATTAAAGACAGAAAGGGCTCGGCAGAGAGAGGGGATAGAAGATGGGGGGGATATTTCCAGCTCTGCCCCTTACCTGGCAAGGGGACCTCGCTCGAGTCACTCGAGCTGCTCCTTTTGCTCCTGCCTGTGGATACGAACCCACCAGGAAGAGGATTCCACGTCAGATTGAGCCAAAAATCAAACTGGTTCCCAAACCCAATCAAGGTTCACTCGGGTCTTCATGGCTTTGGGGAGAAAGAGAAAGACAACGGTCATTTCAGAACGGTCTTTTCTTTGGCTTATTTAAGCTTTTAAAACCTTTTAAATTATTCATCAGGAACAAAACAAAACAAAAAATTGCATTTAGAGACAACGCTTTGACCTGCCCTCCCTAAAAAAAAAGGCCAGCATCTAAAAAACCATCCGGGTGCTGAAAGTCCCCATCCTCTCCAGCTGAAACTCTTCCCCTTGTTTGACCCAAATGACAAAGGATGTTTCCAGGTAGATCCCGCTGGGATTTGGGGCTGCCCATGCTCTGGGCATGCTATGGGCTGTCACCGTTAGCATCGGGCCTCTTGGGATTAACTGTTAGGGCTTGGTACCCTGATGATGTGCCTTAGATGTCCCTGATGAACACACCCTGCACCCCTAAGGGTGTGCTCATGTGTTTTGAAAGAGTTGAGTATCAAGAGCTGAAGAAAAGCCATGAATTCATGCCTCGGGAGTAGTTTAGATACATATTTCCCTGCACACCCCTCCTCCCCATACACACAACCCCCCAAGATGGCACTGGGTCCAGCATCCTTCCCTTTCAGAGGCAAATCTTTCCCTAGAAAATATCCCCCCATTGCTCAGATGAGGATTTCTCAGGAATCCCTTGATTCTTACGTATTTCCTTTGAAAAAGGCTTCATCCTCTTCCCGTCCCCTAAAGCAAGCTCCTGGCAGATTCTCCATCCCCCTCATCTCACGTCCTCTGCTGATGTGGCAGCCCCTGAGCAACATCTCTCTGTCAGGCTACGGCAGACGTGGATAAGGGAATTCATAACACAAATGCCAAGGGAGTTAATTTGAGCTGTGGGAAAAGCCACGACCGCCTCATGTAGCATTACCACTCAGCTCCATTTAATGTGTTCTTAACGATAAGCATTTTTCAGGTTTTCCTTAAAAAAACTCCGTGCTGGCTTTTGTCTCTGCCCAGCAGCGCTGCCTCCGTCCTCTCTCCCGTTACAGCACTGCATTTAAAGACGCTGTTTCTCTCTCTCCAAGGTGGTTTTGCAGGGCTTTTCTTCCCCAGTGTCAGATTTAGCTGTTGCTGGTGGTTCCTTGTGTTCAGGTTGTACCAGAACATCAAATTTAGGGTGCAGGCAGGAACAAAACCATGGAGGCCGCGGAGATGGAAAACAGCAGATGGGCAGCAGCCTTCCTCCTCTGGTTGGGCAGATTTTGAAGCTAATAATAATTGTAAACATCTCTCTCCATCTTGTTTAATCCTTTTAATCTCCTTACCCTCCAGTCCGGATTGGTGTTTCCTTTGTGTGCCGAGATCGTTCCTTGTAGCCAGGACTTCTCTACCCGACCCGGACCCAACCATCCAGAAGGAGACTTCGTTAGAATTTCTTTCCCAACATCCTCCATCCTTCCCTTGAAGAAGAGGCAGGCAGGGCTGTGGCAGTTCATAAAGTTTTCATCAAGTTAAAAAAAGAAATAAACATTTCCTGATGAGTACATCCAAGGGTCACGTTTTATTCCCGGTTTTGCTCTGGATGTGCTCTGTAGGGTTTGGAGTGACCAGCTCGTACAAGCCTTGTTGTTGTACACGCTGCCCCTAGGGTTATGTTATCAGATTACAAGCCTTCCCCGTCCACTAAAACATGAGGTTTCTAGATTTTTGTGGTTGAAAATATGAAGAACAGGAGTTCAGAAATCCAAACAGCGAGCAGTGAAATTTGACTCTTTTTTCTTTGTTTTTTTTGAAGCTGTAGACTCAGGGGAGGTGCTGACTCGGGGTTTTTGAGCTTTTAATAGCAATACTGGAATCTGCTCACGTGGCTGATGAGCTTGGCCCTCCCAGGGCTGAGTGCTCGGGTCTCGGCTGACGGCAAAGGGAAGGGCAGGCACTGACCGCCCTAAAAAGTCACCAAATCCTCTTCTGGAAAACACTCTTGGCCTTTGCTGCCTTCTCTTTTTGTTTTTCCCCCTTTCTGTATTTTTTCCCCCACTGTTGCAAAGCAGAATCGTTTCCTGATTTGAAAGTGGTTTGAGATCCCTGGGTGAGAGGCGCACTGCTCAGCGGTGATAAGGAGCCTCCTTCTTTCTTCTCTCACCCCCAAGCAGAGCCGGCACCACGGACTCGGCCGACGGTGAATCCACCCACTCCGTACCGGCGGTGCCACGTCACCGGGAGCAGCAGCTTGACCAAAAGAGGCTCCTCAACCTGGGAGACAAAGAGATCACATCCGATTATTGAAGGATGAAGCTGGATAAATCAGACTCAGAATAGATTGTCTGGGGGTTTTGTTGGATGCTGTTTTGTTTTGTGGTGGAGTTTTTTTTATTATTATTATTTTTAAGAATGAGGATAACTGGCTATTGGAACAATTTATCAAGAATTGGGTTGGATCCTCCAGCAGTGGAAAAACTTAAGCTTAGCCTGGATGTGCTGCTGAAAGGGAGAATTAAGTCCTGTGGCTTCTGCTATTCAGGAATTCAGAGTGGCAATCCCAGCCCTCCCCTCTGACCTTTTGCTCGCTAAACCGGCTGCACGCTGGGCTTCAGGTTGTTCCACGCCGGGTGCATCTGATAAATCAGTTTGTCCTGATTCCAGGTCCCTTTTCCTGTGGCTGCTGGTCTCCTGGCCATATGGCAGAGCCACACACTTACCCCTGCCCCTGAACTGCTCCTCTGAAGGCTGCTGGTCCCTGCCTTGTCCCTCCATCCCGTGCCTCGGATAGCACCGATTCCTACCCCGATGTGATGCTGAATGTCACTCCGCTCTCCTTTGTACGGAATCAATTACATTTCTTTGGAAATCTATCTGCTTTGAACCCTGCTAGGAGGTGTAACAAATACCAGGATATGGGTATTGGTAATTTCATGTTAATAAGTTAAAAGAAGAAAGATAACTGGCCTTCAGCAAAGACAGAAGGGGTTAGAATAACGATCTCCCGGGGCAGGGATTATCATGTTCCTCATGAACACCTTTGGCACCGAGGAGCGGTCTCTGTTCTGCCTCTGCCACGGCAGATGATGCAGCCAAACTCTGGGTCATTCCTCCAGCACTGAGACCAACAGGGGCTTTATTAACCCCAAATTTACCCCCAGAATGGTCCCCACTGCTGCTTTTAGCTCTGCCACCACACTGAGACAGCAGCCACCCTGCCCGAGTCCCATCCCGGGGCTAACCCTGGCATCCCTGGGGGGGATCTGCCACTCTGGGATGGGTCCTGGAGACCCCAGCCCTGATCACTGGGAGGTCCCTTCCTACACAATCCCCTGCGGGGAAGGGAGGATCTGCCACACTGTAAGCAGTTCGGGGCTGTGTTAAGCCCTGCTGCTATTTATGGTGCTGTTTCCAGGACAGATAATAATAATAATATCACGCGACAAGTGCGTGACCACCCCAACAGCAAACCTGGGGTTTGATTTGTGGCTTTAATTTGAGACTGGCTCATGCCAAATGCTGGCTCTTCACATTGTGGCACGCTCCGGCTGCCTGACTGGGATGTTTGGGGACGTAGCAGAGCATGTGAGAACAAGGATGGATTAACGTCCACCCTCTGGTCCTCCCTGTCCCCCCCCCGCCGCCTCCCCAGCCCAGCATCCCGGGTCCCTTCTGCTGCCTCTCTTCTGGGACAACCCTCCAGCAGCCTCAGTCCAATTGCGTGGCTCCTGATCCACGAAAACCAGATTATTTCTGCTGCACTGTATGCAAAAGCTGTCTACGTATTTACAAAAGGCCATTAAATCCTGTTACAATCTACAGCTCCCTCCTCCCACCCCCCCACCCCCCCCAGTCCCAGCTTTTCCACCACCTCTCAGCAGGAAAATAAAAGAACAAAGCACAGTTACCTGGAAAACAAAAGGTGAAAGCCAAGGTGAGGCAGGGAGATGTCAGCCCCATAGCAACAAGAGGTTTCAATTAATCACGTGTAAATTGGGATGCAGTGTAAATCAGGAAAGACATTACATTTGGCAGGGTGCTGGCGCCAGCCCTCAGCTGCAGAGCAGCGGTATGTGCTGTGCCCTGGCTCTCCTCTCTCTGACCATCAGCCCAGGGTTGCAGGAGGTCACTGGCCACCCTTCAGCCCCAAAATATATTGCTGCACCAGGCGCTGCTTCCAGCCAGAGAGCAGAGCTGACCGGAGGCTCTGCCTCACAGTGAAAGCAGCAACGTGGCACCTAAGTTTGGGAATAAGAAAAGTACCTGCATGCCAGGTCCTCAGGGATGAGGTGGTTGTTCTAAGGATGATGTATGCAGCCACTCTCTGCTCCAGCACGTCCATCCCAGTAGCTCCTGGATCCTGCAGCTGGTTTTACCCCTGCTTAGCAGAGCAATGAGGTCCCAAAGATACTAATTTCCTACAAGTTTGGTGCACCCACTGCAGGTGGGTGGATTCACCTCTTCCCAGATGCCGGTCAGCAAGGCATGAGCCTGTGGGGAACCAGCTGGAGCAGGACCTGGGCATTCCTCCCACTGCTACAGTGGCAAAAGCGCCAACCCTGAGCCATAGTGCCCCCAAACAGTGGAGAAATCCCAGAAACCACACTGGGAGATCTCCCCGCTGACCTCAGGGAAGGGATGCAGGGTCTGGCTGGCTGGAGGCGGATGCTTTTCCAGGGGGAGGGAGCTCCTTTTACTGCTGCTGCATGAAATCAAACCAGGTCCCACAATCGCAGGGAGAAATACCTTCCCCATTCATCCAGCGATCCCAGAGGAAGCCGAGGCTGCGCAGCGGGCGGTGGGAGCCCCTGATTCCCTTTTGCTGAAGCTTTACAGTGTTGGGTTGTTTCTGGATGTGGCATCTCCAGTTGCTGGGAGCTGCAGGTCAGGAGTGCAGCTCCCTCCAGGCTGTAAAATCCCCTCCCAGCCGGCCTGCCTGGGAAGGAATCATAAAATATTGATTATTCTCAGCACACTCTCTTCCTCCAGACGTTTAGCAGCTCACTCTTCCCGCAGTCAACAACAAAGCAGAGCCCCGTGCTCCTGAGCAAATCCTTGCTGGGTGAATGGAAGTGCAGGGACAGGTAGCTCAAGGGAGTGCCAGAACGGGAAAAGGACTTTGAAACAGGCAGGTGTGGGCATTTTAATTTTAACGAGCTGAGAAGGGTTGCAGGGTCGCTGGACAGTTGACGTGTGCGTGGGTGGATGTAGAATCCACAGATCAGCAAAGCTGGAAAGCAGGACCAGATGAAGGGCCACCGTCCCGGAGCGTTAACCCCCGTGGTCTTTGCGATAACGCGGTGGGCACTGATTCCCAAATGGATGCTCTCTGCGCAAAGCAAGGGCTGTGCACAGCCAGGCCGCGGGTGCCACAGGCTCCGATGGCCCCACATTAGCCCCATTTGCAAGAGGACACGAGGCCTCTCTTCAAGCTGACAGTGAGGGATGGGATCGCACAGCCCTCTCCTGCCAGGGCCAGCCCCGAAGGAGAGCAGCGGGGTCAGCGCTGACATCCAGCATATGAGCAGTTTCTTGGAGCGATGCTTCTCTTGCCACGACGGGAATGACTCTATCCCGCTCCTCACGGCTTCCCTGGGGCATTCGGCATCTGCTTGTGGAGACAGGAGCACTGAAAGGACTTGTCCTGTCCTGCCAGCACAGAAAGCATCTCCTGCATCGCAATTCCTGCTCTAGCCCTTGGGTGTTTCTACCTTCCCAGCTGCTTCCCACAGATCCACCCTCAATCAGCACATAAATTGGCCAGGAAGCCAGCCTAAGATTTTTGGAAAAGCCCAGTTTTACTGGAAAAATTTGCTGGCGTGCAAAGGAACCATGCCCGAGCTGTCTCTGCAGCCGGGTGCCTGAGTCTCATCAGCTTGTGAGCGGGTCCCGCTGCAGGCTCTTCTCCACAACCTTTATTTGTGTTACTGGAGAACAGCAACAGCATCTCCCTAGGGAATTTCGGAGCATCCCAGAACGGGAAGATGAAGGGAGAGGAGAATAGAAGTGTTGCTGTAAAACAGTTTCAGGAAAAAGAGGTCAAAGCACCTGCAAAGGAGACAACACATGGTTTCTCTTCCTCTCTCGGCCCCGCAAACCGCTGCGTGAGAACTGCCTTCTTTATTTGGAAACGCTACTGTAAAATGGGTCCCAGTGGTGTTTTGAAAGCTCGTGGCTTGGCTACGAGCAGGAGCATCAACAGAGATTGCCGGGATTCCCAGATGGATGGGAAACGTGTTTGTTTCTGCCGAGGCGTTTCCTATGTGCTCTCTGCATTAATCTTGTAGGAAGTGGCAGCGAGACAAGAGGCCGGCGGGTTCAGCGGGGGCCGGGCAGATCCGCAGTGGGGTGTTTCTTCCTGCTCCAGCCCCGCTCCTCTGCTGCTCAGCTTTTCATCTGCAAACCCTCTGATGCTGCTGCCAAAAGGGAAACCCAAAATTCACGGGCAAGAGGGCAAGTTGCAGTGGTGGAGAAGTTGTTTTGGATTTAACTCCAGCGAGGGGCTGTGCCAGGCTCTGGGCTTTTCCCCCTGCTACATTGGAGGCTCCTACATAGAACCATAGAATGGTTTGTGTGGGAAGGGACCTTAAAGCCCATCCAGTGCCACCCTCTGCCCTGGGCAGGGACACCTCCCACCACACCAGGTTGCTCCA
>JAOXNH010002985.1:0-12424 GCA_028566575.1 Bartramia longicauda | reverse complement strand
CCCGGTTCCCCCCCCCCCCCCCCCACCCTGAACTGCAGCGTCTGCCAAACCTGGATCCCGGTGGCATTTTGCCTGGCTACAAGCAAGGGAAAACATGAGGCAAACAGACACCATGGCAATCTAGAGCCACCCAAATAAATAGTAAAAAAACCCAAGCCAAGGCCGTTGTCCCGACACCAGCAGAAGGCAGCAGCCGCCCGCAGGCTCCAAGCCCGGGCTCCTGGGTGGCCCCAGATCCCACACCAAAGGCAGCGGCTCCATCTCAGAGGTCCCATCCTTTGGGAAGGAGCCACAAAAACCATTTCCCTTCATTACCCATCCCTGGTCCTTCCTCGGATCTCCGTTCCAGCCCCCAACCCGGGACCGGGGGGAGCAGTCGTGCCACCAGGAGGAGAAAGTTCCCATTCAAACACCAGTTTGTTCCAGCCCGGGCTATTTTTAGGTTGTTCCTCTGGATTCGGGGGCTCAGGGAGTCAGTCGTGTTCCTGGCAGGTCATCGTGGTGCCCTGGGGTCGGGGCTGCTCTCAGGGCCCCGAGGGAAACCGCTGCGGGCAAGCAGAGGGGGTGACTCCATCCCTTCCACACGGGAGAGCCCAGGGCGGGTTTTGGTCCGGGATAAACAGGGTGGGAAGGGAGGAATCACGTTTGCAATGGACCAGGGAGGACACACCAGGCTTAGCCCTGAGCTCCATAACTGGGGAAACTGAGGCACGGGGGAAAAGTCGAAGCTGGATGCAGGGAGTGACCTCCCATCCTGCAGCAGCCGCGTCGGTGGCACCAGGTTCATCCCTGTTTTGTCCCCATCCCGCTGGGATTTGCATCGCTGCAGGACACCTGCAGGTCTGTGGGCACCAGCCCCAGCAGCTCTTTGGGCTTGATGCTCCCCCAGGAGCTGCCCCCCAAGTCACTTTGGGGGAGCAGAACATGCCCATGGCTCTGGGATGCTTGGCTGCATCCCCATGGCTCTGCAGAGCTCCCTGGGAGCAGGCCAACCCCTGGGATGCTGGAAAACCCAATCAACAGGCATGATTACACCCCAGCGCACACCAGTACAACCCAGTTGCTCTGCACTGGGCTTCCCAAACACTGCAGACCTGAAGTGGCACCCAAAAGTGGGGAAGCAGCAGCTCCCCGGCCAGAATCCAGCCCCTCCTTCACCCCACGGAGCGGGATACACCGGCTGGATGCATCCCGCTGCCCTCGGCGAGTACCAGGGAAGCGGCAGAGCTGCCGACAGCATGGGCACTGGTGCAAACCCACACCCAGACGCTCCCCCAGGACAATGAGGGGGGTGGGTGCGGGTCCAGCACCCAGAGGACATCTTGGGTGGCCGTGGCATTCAGTGCCATGGGAGCTTTCTCCTGCAGGACACATCCAGGAGCACGATCACAGCTCCTCCATCCCCAGCTCCATCAGTCCCAGCTCCAGCAGCCCGAGGGGCTACATCTCATCTCCCAAAGGTGGCCGCAGGGCTCCTGCCTGTCCCAGGACACTGAGGCTGGTCCAGGCTCCATGGTCCGTGCAGGAGAGTCCTCAGGGATGAGGTGACCTGGGGACATTCCCAACCCACACCCTGCTCTGCCTCCACGGCAGCAGCTCTTCAAGGCACAAACTGTCCCCTGCTGTCCCCAGCACACACATCCCACCAACCTTCTCCGGATGAGACAGTTTTCCTGGGGTAGAAATGGATTCCCAAGGCCCAAATTCCCAGCCCTTTAGTGCCCCAAGCCCCAGTTAACCCCTTGCATGCCAGACAGACCACGTTATCCACGCATCCTTTCCTTCTCACGGTTTGCCCCCAGAAGGGACAGTGGTCCCTGATGGACTCCCAGCCAAAACCCTGGAGATTTGGGCTGCGGTTGCAGGGATGGTGACAACAGCTGATGGGGGATGCTGGCTTTGGAGCTCAGCTCACCCCGTCCCACCCAGAACCAGATTGGGGGGGGGAATCAGCCCCATGTTTCTGCAGCAGGAGAACCTGGAGAACCTAGGGTACCAGCGAGCCTGTGCAGGACACCCCCAAACCCACGAGAGCCAAAAAATAAAGCCAAAAAATAATTATTAATTATTTATAACTAATCATAATTAAGTAACTACCCCCAAACCCATCCCAGCTCCAGCCCCATCCTGGCTCCCTTGCCCAGGGAGCAGTGAGGTGGGTGCCCGTGGCTCAGTGCTGGCTCACAATGCGGAGAGGCGCTTTGCATGGCACTTATTTCCATTTTTATTATTATTTTTTAATTAAAATAAAGCGCCCTCTAAGCTTTGCCAAAAGGTCACAAGGCTTTATAGCAGCGGGGAGCCCACCCACGCCCCATCACCCCACTTAGGGATCCCCATCTTTAAATATAAGGTGCAAAGCGCCGCGTTATCGCCCGGCACACGTCGCGACGGCCCCGGCCTCGGCCCCGGCACAGAAAGCTCTAACATTTCATCTTCCCGGTGCCTCGGGAAGGAGATTTATAGCAGAGAGCACTCGCCCTAAATAATGCACCAACATTTGCATTCCCTGGCTGCTCCACAAGCGCGCAGCCGCCAGCAGAGCCCTTTCCTTCGCATAGACCTTAAATCTTAAGGAAGGAAGGACTTACCGGCCAAGCAGACTCATGGCTGTGGCCTCCTCAGCTGTGGAGAGAGGAGGAGGAGGAGGAAGGAGAAAAAGGAGGAGGAGGAAGGGCTACAAACCAGCTTGGTGGGACTTGGTGTGCTGAGCAGCATCAGGTGTGGGGTGGGAGTAATTGTCACCCAGCTGCAGCCGATCTGGCCAAACGGGGCCGTAGCTGTTTTCCTCCCAGGTTTGGGTCTGGATCCTTCACTATTGGGACCTGCTGCTTTTTGTCTTTTTTTTTCCGGGGCTGCTCCAGCCCTTCTCCCTCTGTCCCCTCTTTTTGCCCCTTTGGGGGACTATTTTTTTTCAGCCAGCTCTGACCCTGTCCCATTTGAGCTTCGGGCTTCATTGACTCACCTATGTGAGTTCCAGCTCCACGTAGGTGCCCTGTTAAAGTGGTGGTCAAAGGGCTGTTATCACCCCCCCCTCCATCTCCCCTGGGGACAGAGGTGTCCCAGCAGCGAGCCTGGAGCCCCACAGACACTGGCTGGGGTGGCCCTGGGCATGGGACCCCCTCTTACAGCCGTTGGTGGGGTCTGCACCCTCCCAGGGCATCTCTCCCACACACAACACATGGCACTGCTTTCCCCCAACCCGTTTTTGCCCATTTTTGGCCCAAACTACAGCTGTCCCACAGCCGTGTGCCAGCCTAGAGGTCCCTTGGTGGTGCAGGGGGTAAGTGCAATTAGCGGGGCCCCCTTTCCTGTGTCCATCCTCTGCCGCAGTGGGACAGAGGGACACCCCGTGGTCACTCCTGGTCAGCCTGGACGGTCAGCGTTGGGGACAAGCCCATTATTTTCTTCTGCTGGTATTTTTGGTGAAATCCCCCCTTCTCTTGGTAGGAATCTCCTCCTGCAGCCGGGACCGGGATACACCAGCGGGTGATAACGGCTGGATATTTATAGAGGCAGTTCCTGGGCAGGATGGGGAGATGCCATCCAGCATCACAGTGTGACATCTCCAGTGCTTCCAGGATGCTTCAACTTCACAGCTCCGCAGCCGAGCGGGGTCAACGGAGGGATCCAGGGTGGACTTCTTGCTTTATTTTTAAATTTTTCCTTTTAAGCCAGATCCACTCCTGCTGTTCCATTCCCAGCACGCTGTGAGGACAGCACGGGGGTGAGAGCCTCCACGGTATCCATCTGTTGAAGCCAGCACTTTTAAAATCCCACAAACACTCTTGAAACCGTGCCCGCCGGCAGAGCTGCAGGTGAGGAATGTGCAGATGATGCTCTCCCCAGAGAGAGCGTGGGTCTTCTCACCCTCCTGGGTTAATTAATCAAGCAGCTTTGCATTTTGAAACGATCCCTACCGTGGTTCAGCAATGCTTCCCTGGAGGATGCTGCTGCATCAGGCTGGAGGATGCCGGGGCAGGAGGAGGATGCCGGGGCAGGAGGAAGATGCCAGGGCAGGAGGAGAATGCCAGGATAGGAGGAAGATGTCGGGGCAGCAGGAGGATGCTGGAGCAGGAGGAGGATGCCAGAGCAGGAGGAAGATGCCGGAGCAGGAGAAGGATGCTTGGAGCAACAGGAGGATGCCGAGGCAGGAGGAGGATGCCAGGGCAGGAGGAGAATGCCAGGGCAGGAGGAAGATGCCAGGGTAGGAGGAAGATGCTGGAGCAGGAGGAGGATGCTTGGAGCAGCAGGAGAATGCCGGGGCAGGAGGAAGATGCTGGAGCAGGAGGAGGATGCCAGGGCAGGAGGAGGATGCCAGGGCAGGAGAAGGACGCTTGGAGCAGCAGGAGGATGCCAGGGCAGGAGGAGGATGCTGGAGCAGGAGGAAGATGCCAGGGCAGGAGGAGAATGCCAGGGTAGGAGGAAGATGCTGGAGCAGGAGGAAGATGCTGGAGCAGGAGGAAGAAACTTGGAGCAGGAGGAGGATGCCAGAGCAGGAGGAAGATGCCGGGGCAGGAGGAAGAAACCTGGAGCAGGAGGAAGATACTGGAGCAGGAGAAGGACACTTGGAGCAGCAGGAGGATGCTGGGGCAGGAGGAAGATGCCGGAGCAGGAGGAGGATGCTGGAGCAGGAGAAGGACACTTGGAGCAGCAGGAGGATGCCAGGGCAGGAGGAAGATGCTGGAGCAGGAGGAGGATGCCAGGGCAGGAGGAAGATGCCAGGGCAGGAGGAGGATGCCAGAGTAGGAGGAGGAAAATTGGAGCAGAAGGAAGATGCCGGAGCAGAAGGAAGATGCCGGAGCAGGAGGAGGATGCCGGGGCAGGAGGAAGATGCCAGAGCAGGAGGAGGATGCCAGGGCAGCAGGAGGATGCCGGAGCAGGAAGAAGATGCCGGAGCAGGAGAAGGACACTTGGAGCAGCAGGAGGATGCCAAGGCAGGAGGAGGATGCCGGAGCAGGAGGAGGATGCTGGAGCAGGAGGAGGATGCTGGAGCAGGAGGAGGATGCTGGAGCAGGCTCACGGTCCAGGCAGGAGCCGTCGCAGGCAGGTTCCCCTCTCATCCCCCATCGTTTGCCACATTGAGTTGCAGCCGCTTCCCACGGTGGGGCTGAGCCCCAGCCAGAAAAACAAAGGGTGAAAATTAAAACAAGAGCCCCCAGCCCAGAGGCAGCTTCTGGCGCGGCTCCTTGTGGCCTTTTGGGCTCCAATTCCTTGCTGCTGGTTTCCCAAGCGTGGCCCAGGGCCCGGCGTTAGCTCTGGCTGCAGCTGGTTAAGCCCAAATGAAAAGTTATTTTCAGCTAAAAACAACCTCCTGGCACGGCCCCTGCGACGCCGCTTCGGGGCAGACCCCGCCGGGGACTTGTTGTTGTCCCTGTTTATTGCATTGAACCGTTGCCTAAATAATTTTGAGCTTAAACAGCCCAATAAATAGCCGAGCCCAGGGCTGGTATCGCTCCCAGAGAAGCCGTGGGGATGCTACCGAATTCCCAACCGCAGCCATTGGCTCCATCTCTGCCGCCCTGCAAAGGGGGAGGCTGGTACCCAAACTTCTTGGGAGAGTTTGCCTTGGAAACAAACCCAGCCTTTTCTTGTAAAGCAGGAAAAAAACAACATTACAGGGGTGAGGGAGGGGGAGCTTAGGGGTTATATTTTGGGAAAATGGGGGTTCAGCAGCCGGGGGGGATCTCGCATGGGGCAGGCAGGCACAGGGGAAGGTGGAGATGGGGCCGGATCTGCTTTGGGCAATAGGGTGGGAAGCAGCTACCCCTCCCCTTTGAAAGACAAAAAGAGGAATAAAAATAATAATAAAATTTGAAACAAGGGAGGAATTTTCAAAAAGGATTTTCAAAGGGAGGAAGAAAAAATAACAATCATTGTGGAAAGCCTGGCTTTTCTAAAACGAGCGCAGAGCAGCTTTGTTTCTTGTGGGCTTTGATCTGCCAAGCACTGGGGTGATGTGGAAGGTGATGACAGGCGGGCAAGAGACAACAGCATCACCAGCACAACCCTCCCCAGCTCCCACAGCTCCCTCCCCTGTCCCTGACCCCACGGGGTGACCAAAAGGGGTGACAAGAACCCCCGGACAGGGACGGTTCCCCTCTGCCCAGTCCCAGCCCCTGGGGGACGTTGGTCTCTGAGCTGCTGGGAACAGATTTTTTGCCAGTGAGGCAGTTTCCAAGGCATTCTGCAGGGATGTTTGGGTCTGGAGAAGGATGTTGTCCCTGAGGTTTGCAAGGTCCAAGGCTCCGTGCTCGTTTCAGACCGGAGAGAGGGAGAAGCAGAGAGAGGAATAAAAAAAACCCCAAACCATTTCATACAGATAAAGCCTGTTTCAGCCATTTACCCGTGCCACGGTGGGCTCTGGTCTTGGGAAGGCAAAGGCAGAGATCCCCTCTAAGCTGCAATGCCACGTTTTGAAGCCTTCCTGAGTCTCCAGAGAGCAGAGGTCTCCTCACCCCTGTGCTCTCATCCATCCTTTGACTCCTCCCAGCATCCCAGGGCTCCTCCCGCCCGGGAGCTGGGGGGGAACGGGATGGATGGGATGAGCCCCCAGCATGAGCAGACACGGCTGCTGCGGATGGACGGGGTGTTTCCGGCTGGAAAACAGGAGCAGGGCAGCGATGGGAGCACGAGGGGCATCATTAACTTCTGGATTGATGGAGAGCACAGGATCAGGAATGGTCCAAGATGCTGGTACCGGCTGCTTCGACAAGGCAAAACTGCTGCTGCAAAAAAACAATCCTTCTCTGCTTTTTGGTAGGCACCATCTCCCCGGAGATGGGGGGAAAAGAAACAGGCAAAGAGCAAAAAGATGGTCTGGAAAGATGCAGCCACCTGCCCGGCGGTACCCTGCCTCCGAGGGGCTGTGGGGATGCTCCCGCCTCGGTGTCCATCGGAGCTCCTGGGCCTCTGCCAGAGCCAGAGATGGACTCGGTGTTAAAAGAAGGTTTTTTGGGAGAGAAGAAGGACCAGGTCAAACCCCAGTTTTGTGCCTCCCAGCATCAAGGGAGGACACCCCAGCAGAGGTTTGTCCTTGTATTCATACGAGCTGGTGGCCCAAGCTGGGACATTCCAGCCCCTTCCTTCAAAATACCAAGGTGAAGGATATTCCTCCAGTTCCTGTTTATTTTATCCAGGTCCCAGCATCCCTGCCTCGTGCCCGTGCAACGGCCAGTGGGACCTGACAGCTCCTCACCCCCCCGTCCCCATGAGCCCTCCTGGGTGGGCTTCACCCATGGGGAACATCAGGGGAACACCACAGCCATGCGCCAGGAGGAAACCAACAGGAATGGAGGCTGAGCACCAAAGCAGAGATCAGCCCACACCTTCCCCAGGGGAAAACGAGGCAAAAGCCCTGGGAAAGGATCGGGAAAGAAATGCCGGAGGAAAAATTGCTCATTTTCAAGAAAAGGGCAGCTGATGCTTCCCGTCTCCGGGCTCCTGAGCCTGGAGCCATCTCCCGGGACGGGATGTGAGCTGTGTCCTGCAGCACAGCCTCACCCAGCACAGTGAACCCCGTTTCTCCACTTCGTTTTATCCGCATTTTCCTGCCTTGCTGGGTTTTTGGAGGCTTTTGTTTCTGTGCTCCCCTCTCTCCGGGGATGGCACCACCCCAGTGCCAGGGCTGGCTCTCTGCCCGCATCCCGTGTGGCTCCTCTCCGGCATCCAAAGGGCACCGAACAACGCGACAGCACCCACCAGGGCCCGGCAAAACCAGCACCAACGCTCACCACTCCCTCTCCGCCCCATCGCATCCCTCCTACCACCCGCATCCTCCCACCATCAGCATCCTCCCACCACCCCCATCCTTCACCCCACCAGAGAACAGCACAAATAAATCCCGACCCACCGACGGGATCTGGGAACCACCGCACCCCAGCGACTCCGCTTTGATTTCTCAGCTGCCTGCAGCATCCCTGGGCACCTTTTGCATCCTACTCTGCACAAAAACCCCAAAAAACCAGCCCAAACTTTCTACTTATCACCTTATCCTGCAAATATTCAGCACCTGGATGTAGAGCATCCTTACTCCCTCCAGCCCACCCTGAGCATCCCGCGGGCAAGAGGATGAGGCGAGGTGGGACCATGTGGCATCCAGATAATATTTAATAGCCCCGTCGGGCTTACGTGCTCCGGTCAAGGAAATTTCCCGGTGGGTTGAGGTTGGGCAAGGGGACACCTCCCCCTCCACCCCCAAAATATCCCCCCGCCCCACAGAAATAAAGTGCTGCGGGGGCCGGCAGGGCTTTGCCCACCCCATGTCCCCATCCCACAGTTTTGTGTTGGGTCCCAAAGCGAGGGCTCTTCTGGAAAAGCCACCAGGAGAAGGGATTGTAAGGCCAAGGGCATCCACCGGGAAGCCATCAAGAGGCAGCCAGGAGAGGACATCCCACCCCAGGTGAGTCCTCCCCCAGGAGCAGCACGTCAGGACCTCCCTCTTGGCATCTGCTTAAAAACACTGTCCCCAAACCCTTCCAGGACGTGGGGTTTTGGGGTCGCTGATGGGTGCTGGTGGCCAGGACAAGAGACTGCAATGTCACGGTCCTCAAGGGCCACGGGGACATCAGACCCGCTCACCCCGCTCCGTCCCCACCACCCAGGAGCTGGGTCGGGGCTCTCCCCGGCTCGGGGGCTCGCTGGGCTCCAGCAGCTGGTCCGAGGACTCGCCAGTACTTTCCAGTTTGGCGTAACCCACCAGGCTGACATGGTCCAGCCGGGGCCAGCTCCGGTTCTTACGGTCCTTGATGGGGGCCACCAGCAGCACCCCCGGCTGGCCGAGGTCCAGGGACTTGGAGTGTCCTGCGGTGTGGAGCTGCGCATCCAGGCTGAGCTCCACCGGCTCCACGCCGGGACAGCCACCATCCACGTTGATGACGACATGGCCACCACCATCGTGGTCCTGGCCACGGGGCACGATGCTGCCACCCTGGGAGAGCCGTGGGGCTTCAGGGGGGGGCTCGACGGGGATCCCCTCTGACCTTTCAACAGCTCCCCGTGCCGCCGCGTCCAGCAAACAGTTGTTGAGCTTGATGACGGGCAAGGCCAAGGCTCCAACGGCTGAGGAGAGGAGGGACTCGGCTCCGGCGCGGCAGGAGAGGCTGAGGTTGGCCTCGGCGGAGGCACCGGAGCGGAGGCTGAGGAGGGAGGCAGCGGGGGATGCTGCTGGCTGCTGGAGGAGCTCAGCCGTGGTCTGGAGCCTGTTGGGGCCGTAGCAGTCGGACCACTTGCTGCCGGAGCCGGGGCAGGGCTGGCAGGAGAGATCCACCCGGTAGCAGCCCTCTACGCACTCGGCGTTGGCCTTGGGGATGGGCTGGCCATCGCCGCGCTGGCAGTGGCCGTCCTCGGGGCCGGTCCCCTCAGGGAGACCCGCAGCCATGGAGTAGAGCCCCTTCTGCATCAGCCGGCGGGTCTCCATGTCCCTGTTCTCGTAGAGCATGGTGTTGGCGCAGATGAAGATGAAGAGCCCGATGCCCATGATGACGGGGCCGATCAGCTTGAGCTTCTCGCTGTGGGGCACGTGGCGCCCGGCGGCCACCTCCCTCCTCATGTCCCCTGCGATGCTGGCATTCCCAGCGCCGGCCCCGCTGCTCCCAGCTCCCCGGTGGGGCCAGTAGCCCACCACGGCGATGGTCATGCCCACCAGGACCACCGAGATGCCCACCATGACGAAGGCTCCCGACGGCGAGCGCATGCGGAGCTGCCCTTTCACCGGGACCTCCGGCGGTGACTTGCGGCGCAGCCGGCGTCCCCGGCGCCGCGACGGGGCAGGGGGGGCTGGTGGCTTGGTGCCCCCCACCTCCACCTCCCGCATGGGGCCGTTGGTTTCAGCGCTCCCGGCAGTCATCGTCTCCGGCTCGGCTGCTCCTCCTGCGGGGTGGGGAGGAGGAAAAGGTGAAGAGGCATCACTGAGGGACCACGCGCCCAAGATGTTGGGAGGAGGGGGACACTGGGAGCACAGGGATGGTGGGAACACTGGGAACATGGTGATGCCGGGAACATGGGAACCACAGAGACACTGGGAGCATGGAGATGCTGGGAGCATGAGGATGCCAGAAGATGAAAGGCATGGGAACACCAGGAGCATGGGGATGTCAGGAGCACAGGGATCACAGGGACACTGGGAGCAAGAAGATACTGTGGGAACATGGGGAGTACATGGAGACTGGGATCATGGGGATGCTGGAAACATGGGGGCCACAGGAACACTGGGAGCACAGGGATGCTGGGAACACTGTGATCATGGGGATGATGAAAACATGGGGACCACAGGGACGCTGGGAGCATGGGGATGCCAGGAACATGGGGAGCATGAGGATGCCAGGAGCATGAGAGGCATGGGAACAGCAGCAGCATGGGGATGCCAGGAACACGAGGATGCCAAGAGCACAGGGACCACAGGGACACTGGGAGTAGGGGGATGCCAGGAACCTGGAGGGCACAGGGACATCAGGAGCACGGGGGACACCGAGCCCACAGGCTGCACCACCTCAGGGACCACCAGCTTTGCTCTCCCTTGCCTGCCGACTTTCCTCGAGGTATTCCTTGAGTGGAAGGGCCAAGGGACTCCCTCCGACCACACTGACAAAGCCTCAAAACTCAATCCCCAAACCCCCCGGGTCACAACAGGGCAGCAAGGATGGACAGGACCCTCCTGCACCAGCAGAGACATCGCTGACATCGGGGCCCAAATGATCTGTCCTGCATCACCAAGTCCTATGACACCTCCACGAGGTTGCCACCAGCCACTCAGCAGCGAGGGAAGGGATGGTTTATTTGCCTGATGGGGAAACTGAGGCACGTCGGCACATGAAAACCCATCCCAAAGGGATACAAGCACCACAGCTTCCCAGTTCACTCTGCTCCCTTCCCAAACACCACCTCAACACCGGAACCAACATCCCGTTGCCCTCGAGCCGCTCCTCAGGCCACGGGACTCATCAACCCAACACCTGGGCAGGATTTTAGCTGAAAGAAGCTCTTTTCCAAATCTCTTCGGGGGGAAGCCGACCCACTCAGTGCATCCAGAGGGTCCTGCCCTCGCACGCAGCGGGATAAAAGCTCCACATCCGGGGATTTACGGGGTGTTCGGGAGTGCACGGTGTTTAATTTTATGCAGTACCTCGTTTTCTAGATGAGCAAGAAGGCGTCAAAATCGCTGCCAAAGCCAGCCAGCCCGGCTGGCACCGCCACGCTCCGCCATACGGGGATGCTAAAACACGTGCCCCAGCCCAAAAACATCTTTAAAATAATAAATAAATAACCTGAGATTGATGGGAACGGGCGTCCTTGCAGGCCGGCTGCGGTGTGCCCGGCGATGGTCGGTCCCGTGGGCTGTGGCCGGGCAGGACGGCGTGTCCCTGCCCTGGCCGGCGTCTGCTGGCACCACCGCCGGGGCTGGCGTGGGAACGCTGCCCGGGCTGCTCCCAAACCGGGAACGTGCTGCCGGCGGGAGCGGGGAGCGCTGCGGGGTGGCCCCCAGCCAAGGGATGCTGCGGAAGGGGGCTCGCCGGGCCGCCGCTCCTTCTCCTTCCTACGTTGTGAAAAGAAGAGCATCCAAGGTGGCACGGCAGCACGGCGGCACCGATATCCCACAATGAAAAGCCAAAGAGTCAAAAACGAGGAGAAACTCCCCGGCAGGGGGAGGGTGACCCCCCTAATTTTGAAATTGACCCCCCCGAGAGCCAGCAAGCAGCGTCACCGACGGCAGAAAAATAAGATATTAGGTTGTTTTGGGTTTTTTTGGTTGTTTTTTTTTCCCCCCCGGTCTTAATCATCTTAAGGTGTTATTAGCATCAGAGGGAAGGAATTAAAGATATGAGTTTCAGGATGACAGCGTGTTCCTGGCACAAGGCTGTCAAGCTGTGACCGTCTGAATAAGGGAGATTTAAAGGGAAAAATAGAAAAATAAAGTCCCAAATGAAAGAAGGCAAAGCCTGTGGCCAGGGCAGGGGAGGGGTGTTAGACCTCACTCCGAAAGAGGCCGATAATCCCGCCCCGCAAAAGTGGGAAACACAATAAACTCAATGCCGTGGTCACCCTGAATGGAAAAAGGACTTTTAAAATATTTTGCTCTTAAAGGGAAATAACCTGGCACTCGGACCCATCCCAAAAACTGCCGGCTTTTTTTTTTGCCTCCCAATACCTTAATTGAGGTTATGTCCCAGCTTTCTCTAATTACCATCTTAGATTCAGCTTCTCTTAAATTTATATTAAACCCTTTAAATACCTGGCTGGCTGCTTGGGGATTAAAAAAAGCAAACACACACACACACACCCCCCCCAAAAAATCACAAGAGCAGGGCAAAGGCTCTTTGATACCGGATGGAGGGGGAGAAACCGGGATACCCTCCCCGCCCCTGGGTTTCACAGCCCCTGAAGTCACACACACACACACACACACACACTCACACACACACTCACA
>JAOXNH010002579.1:0-12576 GCA_028566575.1 Bartramia longicauda | reverse complement strand
TGCCTTCACATCTTAAGGCCACTACATGCTAAATTCTGTAATTAATGCAAGTGTGAATGCACTTTTGAGAAAAGACTGAGTTATTGTCATTGTTTCAGCTGGGATGGAGTTAACCCTTTTTGCTAGCAGATGGTGTGGTGCTGTATTTTGGATTTGGGATGAGAAATGGTGTTGATGGCATACTGGTGGTTTTGGATGTTGCCAGGCTCTCAGGGCCTTTTCTGCTCCTCACACCACCCTGCCAGCAAGTAGGCTGGGAGTGCACAAGAAGTTGGGCAGAGACATGGTTGGGACAGCTGATCCCAACTGGCCAAAGGGACATTCCGTGCCATATGACAACTTGCTCAGTATATAAAGCTGGGGGAAGAAGAAGGGGGGATGTTCGGAGTGATGGCATTTGTCTTCCCGAGTAACCATTATGTATGATGGAGCCCTGCTTTCCTGGAGATGGCTGGATGCCTGTCTGCTCATGGGAAGTAGTGAACGAATTCCTTGTTTCACTTTAGTTGTGTGCATGGCTTTTGCTTTACTTATTAAACTGTCTTTATCTCAACCTACAAGTTTTTCCTCACTTTTACTCTTCTGATTCTTTCCCACATCCCAGCCAGGGGGAGTGAGTAAGCGGCTGCATGGTCCTAACTGTCAGCTGGGGTTAAAACATGACAGTCATCTGGCAGGAACAGCCCTTCTTTGAGAGCTGTTGTCTTTGTGGTTTCTGTGACTCCCTCTCTGTTATAGGGTCCTATACTTTGGAACTTTTGCCAGCAAAGAAACTTGAGGGTGGATGGTCTCCATGATTTATGCACCAGTTGCAAAGGTGCTGTGTGGGTCTACAGAGTAGGTACGAGGCCCTGAGACAAAAAACTTTCCTCTTACATGTATGGAATGTGTGCAAGTCATTTGATTAATTGGCAATATGGCTGGAAGGAGTAGTAAGGAAGCTGCATAATTCTCAGTTATTCTCCTGTTCCCTGGCAGAGTCAAATCATGTCAGTCTTCATAGTTGCAGATGTCATACAGCGATGACTCTGCAGCAGCCGCAGTCATGTTTCATTATTAGTTATCACCAGCTTTTTCCTAATAATAAACTAACTTTCCCTTGCTCCATTTTGGTGTTAATTTGCATTCTCCTTGTCCACAGAAAAAAATTATTATTTACTTTTCCTTTTATATACTGAAAAGTCATTATCTTGTCTCTCTTGAACATCTTTTCTCTGGACTAAATAACCCTAACTCTTGTACTGTCTCCTAATGAGCTTTATTTTCAAGGCATCCATTCATTTTTTTGTTCTTCTCTGTTCTTGCCTCTGTCTTTCTTGAAATAAATTGTCTGTCAACAGGGAACTGCCAAGGTTGAAATAGAATCTATCAGTTCAACCTATTTTAAAAAAATATCTAAATACTTACTCTATAATAAATAACGTTGTCTGATGCCAGCACATTATTTAAAAGCTAGAGGCTGATGCATTTACTCTTGCTCTTATGGTAAGTCTGAAACTTACTAAAAGAAGTCACTTCAATGAGCTCAGCAGAGCACTCCGGTCACATCTGCAGGCTCCTATGAAAGGCATCTCATTCACTGCTGCTTGCTACATTTCTTTCTTTTCCTGACATCTCTCCAAAAGTGCTCTTCTGATCACTTCGATAAAAACCTATGCAGTTGTCTGTCAGTTCTCACTCTAGTCTGCATCGCTAAACGCTGTATCAAGCACTAGGTGGTTTTGTTATCCAGAAGCAGCAGTGAGATGGGACTGAGATGGCAGTAGTGGAAAGTAAAGGCGTATCTTCAGCCAACTTTTTCAGTGTTTCCTCGCATTCAGTCTTGAATGAGAGGGTTAGAGTTTTACCTTCTGATGCTGAATCGGCGGTATGTAGAGTTCTCGACCCAACAGAGGTGACAGGTACTGCAAACACGGTGGTCTGATCTAGCAGTTACTGCTCCTGCCCTGATGTTCTGCTTTGCCCGCATGCTGGAATGGCTGGCACGGTGATCCCCTTGCTTAAAGATTGCCCTTGTTTAGATTTGTGCATGTTTAGATCAGCTTAATCTTTATAAACTCTTACTAAGAACTGCATCCAAACACTAGTTTGTTCCCCAAATTATCGTAGTACATTTCAAATTGATTAAAAGCTGGATAGTGGTACGTAAGTAGTTAGCCATTAAGAATATTCTTCTAGTGAGGATGTTTCTAGGGATGTTCTCCCATTGAATATTCTTATTCTAATGTTTCAATATCTTTTATTAATGAATAAGATAATAACGCATAGCTTTTTCAGAGGATGCAGGATCCAAAAGCTGAATCTAAACAAATTCATGCTATAAATGTCTTTCCCAACTATATACCATTTAACTGGATGTCATCATTCTGTTCTGGATTAGGTGTTGAAGCTTGTCTGCAGTGTACAGGAACTCCCATTAGATGACTCCCTATAGATAGTTCTGTCTGATCTTGACCCATCAACTACTTTAAGATCTAAAATTTCAGCATGAATTTTTGACATTTATTTATAGATGCAAATCAGGTAGTGTATATGTAACTGGGCCAAGGTAGAGCTTTTAGTTCTCTTCAGAGTTTCTTTTTCCTCAGTTACCATAGACTCCACCTGTGTTACACCTCTTACTTATAATATGCCTTCCTGTTCTGGCTTGACCCTTTATTCAAGGTCAGAGTGTTATCTGAATTTTACTGCTAATTTTCTGCACATTTTCTTAAAGGCTGTATCTTGTCAGTACCTTTGCTAAAAATCAGTCAAGCCATATTGCTTCTGTTACTTCACAATTCTATCAAATCATATTCTGACATATCCTCTTTTTCAGTTTAGACATATCCCATCTTAAAATTCATTTAGAGTACCTCTGTAAAAGTTCTTTTTCCTGGCTCATTGCTTTCAGATCCACCTTCATCTCTCCATACTCCACTGCATCAGATACAATTAGATGTCATCTTTAATATTCTTTTCGGGTTTATTTCATGTCTCACTAGTCATCTCCTCAAATATTAAGATATCGATCTTTTCCCACCTTCATGTGAAAAATAAGGATGCTCTTTATTGCTGATTTTTCAGCTACTTTTCAGTTTGCTTCTCCAGTGAGCACCTCTTCCATTTTCCTCCCACAAACTTCACAAAAGGGAGAAATCCTTTTTGTATAAGCCAACAGAGCTGTCTTGTAGTCCTTCTTAAAACTCTTATTCTTCTCACTTACAGGGTATTGGTCAGGTAGTTTATAATGTTTGTATAGTATGTCCATGTTGCATAAGTTATTTTGGGGCATGGTAGCTCTTTTCTGTGCAGTGCTTCGAACTGATGAACAATGTTATCTCCAAATTAAGAACTACTTTTGCAGACATAGTGATACTGACAATGGGTTAATTTAAATTCCAGCAACTAGCTGGTAAAAACAGTTTTATGACACAGGGATCTGCAAAATATGTCTTCTTGGAAAAGATGGTTTCTGTAGTCTTAGAAGGAATTTTTTCCCAGTTGGTCATTTAACTACTAAACATTGGGCTCTGAACATATTTATATTCCAAAAGTAAGTAGGAACAACAGTAGAAACGAAAGAGGTTTTGTCCTGTCAGTAATTTCTATGAGTAATCAGACTTGAGAGGGAAGATTAAGCCTATAATTACTTTTCTTATGCATTATCAATGAAGGAAAAGCTACAGGAAACTGTGTATATATAGTTTTGCGTAGAAAATGTTCATAAAAGAATAGGGAACTCTGTGCACAATAAACATATATTATTAAAAAGATATTGGAAGTTTGTAAAAGTTAAAATACTTGTGTGGGGGAGTTGTCTCTTGGTTTTCAGCTTTTTCAAAATATAAAGTATGCTTTAAAGTCTTCTTTAGAAAGCACTTGAAATTCCTAATATTGGTGGAGGGAGGTGGGAGGAGAATTGATATTCTTCTTTAATAGGAACCTAAGCAGTACTGCTGGAGAGCATGGAAGGAAAGAAATGAAAATTACAAGTTTTCTTTTCATGTTCAAATCTTAATGAAATTTATAAAGTGAACAAGTAAAAAATAAATGATAATTTAATATATTTTTTACAATATAAAGCTTTTCTAATACAAAGAGGTGGGTGGGGTAAGGAAATTTCAGTCTTTATAGTTCTTGGAGATAAATCAGACTTTGTAACTATTTGCAATTGATCCTACTATCTTAGGTTTTCAAGATCAAAGCTGTGCAACTGGCAGGAAAACTTCTTCCAGCCTTCAACACACCTACGGGTATACCATGGGCAATGGTGAATCTGAAAAGGTAATGAATTATTTTTTGTGGGGAAGTGTGTTACTCCCCCTCCCTCCAACTTAAAATTAGTAATGGTGTATGTCAGGTTTTTTTAATAGTGGGACTGCAGAAGGTGCAGACAAATTGGCATTCCTGGCACTTCAGAATAATTTTAATAGAGTTCAGAGCATTCTACCTCATTAACTGCAATAAATTGTGACCATGATTTTTTTTCTCCCAATTCAACGTGACATTGGAACGTACCCACTGTATTATGCCATGTGTTGCTCTAGAGCTTAATTATTGGTTCTTTAGTCATTAACGTCCCATTAAAGACCAAAATTGTTTGCAGGCCATGGTTGAATGTACTGGAGTTTATGTGCTGTGTGAGCTGATTGTTACCTTTAGAAGACTCACATTGTTCGAGAAAATTATAGGACTCTGAAGATTTTAATTCATTTTACAGTTCAGCTTAGGTATAAAGGCTAGTGTGCTGAAGTCCATGGAGATGGAGAGGCTACTTTAGATATTCAGGTCAGACACTAAATTAGATTGTCTGCATTGCCTCGTGGAAGAGAATTGCCTTGTCTAATTTATCTTGTATTGCTTGTTCAATGCTGGGATTTCCCTCAGAGTTTGAGAGAATGTTTTTGACGCAAGCCATTTTAAAAATTTTTATTATGTTCTTAAATAGTAGCTGAATTGAGATGCATGTCCAGATTGTGTGTACTTCTCGGGCAGCACAGGCGTCTGGTTCACTGGCTAGAGTGACACAGATGGTGAGGTTTAAGAAACTGTTAGCAGTAGATGTATGGATACTTATCAGTAAAACACGTAGGTTAGGTGTCAGAGCACAGTCAGGAAGGCAGGACCGGGGAGGAGGATTTGCAGTAGGCGGAGGGGAAAGGATTGGAGTGCCAGAAATTTCCTGTGTGCTGGTATTGTTTATGCATTTGCTGTGTCAGCCTCTTGGTAATGTACAGAACATGCCAGCATCACAGCGGTGACAGAAAATAGTGGCTGGCATGCCAGGGGGTGGTGACCGCAGCAGGCATGTAGAAGAACACTTACCATGAGGCTGACACACAGTAAAAGACAAGACCTGAAAGAAATACTTGGAAAATTTTTCGACTTGTGTTTTATTAGCTTTTGTATTCATAATTTAACACTTAATTTCTCTTTCTATGAGAGCAATAGCAAAATAACCCCGAGACAAGCTATAATTCTGTCTCTCTACGCTCTGGAAACAGTGGTTAGTGTCTTTTAAAAGGTGTTGTTCTCTCTTAAGTCAGAGCTACAAATACTGCTCCGTTACCAACGTTTTTCCTTTACATTTTCTCTTTCTAATTTATAATTTAAAAAATAAGTAAGAAGACTGATTGTAGTCTTACTGATAACTGAAATCTTTTATGAGAGGAATTAG
Organism: Bartramia longicauda; assembly: GCA_028566575.1. NCBI lineage: Eukaryota > Metazoa > Chordata > Aves > Charadriiformes > Scolopacidae > Bartramia > Bartramia longicauda. The sequence continues at coordinate 6,917 of JAOXNH010002579.1, read as the reverse complement.
AAGTGATCTCCAGGAAAATGAAGTTAACTTCAGAAATTAAAAGACCTGATCCTGAAAGGTGAAAGCTCCCAAATTAGATTAAACCAGAGGTTGTTCAGGAGTTATGACTTAGCAAGATGGTATCTCTTAAAGTACAAAAGATACAAGTTATATGGTATTTTCTGTTGCTTCTTTGTGAGCCTGAGGAACTCATCATATTCTGCCTACAGTAAACATAAGGTTTTCCTATGTAGATAGAAATAGGACCCAATCCCATGTGCTGGAGTGTCTAATATTGACTTGAAACACATCACACAAGTAAAGGGAACCTGGCAGATGTTTGGCTGAACAAGGAAGCGAATGCTGCCACCTTGAGAAGTATACGTGTCTCATCTGATGATTGCTTTTGATGCTTGTTCTTGGGAACATACAATGAATAAACAACAATCATGCTAAGTCATGATATTTCTGGGACATCAAGATATTATGTATTGTAATCGCAGGCCTTTTTGTTGATGAGCTTAGGGTATTTTTTTTCCAAAAAGACCCAACCAGTGAACCAACTGATTAATCGAACCACAACTCCTGTAATCTTAAGTATGGGATACTATTTTGCTGTTACTTGTTTAATTTCATGTGATGGTTGTTACTAGTGCTGTGCACAGTAATTTTGAATTTCTTGTTGTTTTCTCCCTTTTTTACGCATACTTGATGGGATTCAGTGGTGTGGGTCGAAACTGGGGCTGGGCTTCTGCTGGCAGCAGCATCCTCGCTGAGTTTGGTACTCTGCATATGGAATTCGTCCACCTCAGCTATTTGACAGGGGACCCTGTATACTACAACAAGGTGAGTCTCAAATTCAGTTTTTAATCATACAAGTATCTTTTATACTGTTTCATCATAGACTGCATAAAAGGGGAAGTACTTTCTATATTGCATTCCATATTGCATTCTTGGTAGCAGGTAAATTTTTTAATACTTGTATTTCTGTCACCAAATAGGTGACTTTTTCAAGTAGAAATTTACAACAACACAAGTTTTCATATTTGTTTCAGCATACATTTGAAAATCATAATTTTTAAACATATTTGTGTGAGCAGTCCTTTAAGACAAAAATGTCCTAATCTGCAGGAAGCCCTCAAGAAAGCTTCTGGGTTCAGACTAAGAAAATTTACTATTTAAAAAAAAAAAATTTAAATGAACGTTGTTAGTGGTGATCCTGATTCTTGATTTAATTTAGGTCATGCACATTCGGAAGTTACTTCAAAAAATGGATCGTCCTAATGGACTTTATCCAAATTATTTGAATCCAAGAACAGGCCGGTGGGGTCAGCGTAAGTATTTTTATTTTATTCATTCCTAATTAAAGCTCTACTCCTATTTTGTTGCTGAGTTGGGGGTCAGAAAAATTATTCTGCAGAAGATGAACAGCATTGTTTGAAAACATGCAATGTAGAAGGATTACTTAGACTTGAGATCTCCTGAAACCAATTTTTTGCCTGTCGCTCTCTGAAGTCACACAGCTCGATTTTTATGGTACTTTCTAAAAGCAGCATCCTGCTAAATCTGATTCCTATCTGTACTTCTATCAGTCAATAAAATCTTCAGTAATAAAGAATGAGGCTGAAAATAGTTTCCTCATTTTGATTTTGTTCCTGGTTTTGTTCTGCAGATCATCTGGTTAGTGGATTACTGTAAGGTAATGTATAAGTAATGCATGTTTGTGGTGGTTAAATTTGAGCTGGTATTAGGGATATTTGCAAACATCATTCTTCTACTTAGTGGCATTTGAAATGCCATGATGAACCTCCCAATAGATCCTGCTGTTACCAATGCGTCTCTCGTTTAAAAATAAATAAATAAAGGCTTTGGAATGAAAAAATAAAGTTTTTGTTGCTGACAATGTAAGTGGAGAGATAAAACATTTTGAGAGATTGAAACATGAAGTAAGATGCAAACATGATTCCTTTTCTTCAAGTGGTTCTTCCAAGAAAAGCCGAGTGCTTTCATAGCGAGTGCAGTAAGAGAATTCTTTTTCTTCAAGGTTTCTGTTCCTGTTTCTTTTATGAATGCGAGTTTCTTTAGGAAAAACAAGCGAGATTATCTATTTCTGTCCTGTTTGACATCATTGACAGGTTTTGGGGATTTCAACAGTTGGCTGTAAATATCCAGCAGAACATGTTCTGGCTTGCAAACTGAGAATTTGCTTCTGACTTTAAGACTGGTGTATGAGGGAAATGAATGCAGCTGTCATGGCAGTGACTGTGAGGAGAGTTGGCTAATCTGATCCTTCAGGCCAAAATTCTCTCTGGAGTCTAATATCTTGGAGTGAATAGTGACACCTTCTGAGACAGACACATGTCTCACAGTAGAGACAAATTTAGGTTTAACGATGCATTCAGAAAAAAAGAAAGTGAGCAAATACAAATATTCACCTGTTGTTTATTCAAAACACAAATTCACATTGTTGTTCTGAACTATTTTTTTCTATTGCTTTTTTTGTATTCCTAACCAATTGCTCCTGCTACTTTTATCAGTAGTTGTCAAATGTGGCATATCACCATGATTCTTTAGGGGCTTTTTGTTGCTTGTAAAAATAATGCTCAGAATTAGTAGCTCTTGGGAAGAATCCTGGTCACTGAGAATAAACATACAGTGAAAATTTAAACTTTGCAGAAGTTTGATGGAGTTCAAACATACTATTTAAATGAATTTTGAAAGATATTACATTTGGGACTAAAGTTAAGGATTACAGGCTGAGATTTAAGTTCTTAGGATAAAAGTAAATGCAACTTTATAGAGCCTTTAATATTTCCATGCTGCTTATTAGCCAGAAACTTATTTCCTGGAATTTGATGGTTGTTTTGTTTGATGTTTTGAGCAAATAAGTTTCCAAGTGCAGATACAGATATTCTGGTAGTGTTTCCAAGATATCTCCAATGCAACAAGCATTTGTAATTATATCTTGAAAAGTTTTGTGGGAACAAGAGGGCAAGAATCCCTAATTCTGTTTTTCCTGCCACAAACCAGGAAGGAACGATGACAGACTGTCTTTGTTGTATGCCTGATAGATCACTCTTCAGTGAATCTGTTTGCAGAAATTTAAGAAGTTACAGTAAAGGTACACAGGCACTGAAACACTGGATTTATGAGCTGGAAAAGCTGAGGCTTAGACAAGAATTTTTCTTCTGCTTTTCCTGTGGAGATTGTATCCTGCGTAGCAGAAGTCAGTTAAGTAAGGGTGATGCCTTCACACACTACATCTCAGTTCACTCATGTCAGAGTCCACAATACTGTTACTGACTTGAGCTGCATTGTTGGGATTAAGGGCATTGTTGGTATAAAGGTAAGGCTTTTATGTCCTCCTCGGAAAGTAATTTCAAAGAACATTGTGTTTGGCTTGTTATATATTTTAGTGCTGAAAAAACTGAGACAATGGAAAGAGTACCAAAGCATAACTTCTCTTCTTTCAGCTTCTGGGAAAGCTGCCCTTTTCGTCTTTGCCGTGACCTTTAGTTTGATGCATCGTATCTTGTACAACGTACTTTCTCCAGATAGTTTCTGAGAATTATTTCAGAACTCTATTTGCCTAGATACCTGTAACTCTTGAATCTGACCTTTCTGGGTTTTCTATTTTTTTCTTCCTTTTAACATTTTTTTCTCCTCAGACTTTTTTCAGCTCAGGTCTAGTTAGGTTTTCTGTGCAGCATTCCAGCTAAATCATGAAGGGTGGGAAATAGGTAAAATAAATCTACAAAAACACATACATAAGTACACTGTTGAAGAAATATGGGCATTAGCTGCAATATAGCATCATTCTAATGGTGGCTTTATTTTCTATTTTTATACCCATCATTCCAGTGGTGTGTATATTCTAGTGCTGGATGCCTTATTCAAAGTAATAAAAACATCATTGATGTGCAAATAGCAGTCAAACTAATTAATATTATTACCACCAGTTGATTATCTAGAGAGTATTAAAAAAATATGTAATGGAAGAATCCATTTAGATCAAGTTTTCTTAGCAGTTACAGGTGTTTTTTTTTTTACCTGTTAATTCATTTTTTAAAAGCAAAAAGTTGTATGATTTGAATAGAATAAAAAAAATACACTTCTGTGTGGGTTTTTCTGTTTAATTTTGTTCTAACCAGTTGATAACTTAAATATTTAAAGACAATTCCTACTGCAAGACGGATTTATGGAGGAAAAGAGATGTCTTAAACATTTTCTGTGGATTTAGTGTGGCCCCATAGGACTGTAAGCTGGATAGATCTCTGCTTGCAACAAAAATTTTGTGGGAAATTCTGGATACCTTGTATTTTGATACTTGATACAGAATTTTGATACCTCGTTAGAGGTGTTTGCACGAGGAACCTAGGCATGTTCTCATTTTGTATTTTAACAACAACAACAAAAAAAATCCACAAGTATTGCATCTACTTTGACTTGCAATCCCAAGTATTACAGGTGCCTTTGAAATACTCCATTTAGAAATCTTTCCTTCCTTTTTTTCTCTTAGCTCTGGAGATCTGTTCAGTAATCTATGCTGCCATATAAGTAACTTCTTAGCAAATGTAAGGTCTCACAACATATTGTCTTTCTTTTTTTTTTGAATCTCAGATTTTGCCCAATCTAAATGTCAGGTTGTCCATCAGAACTTTGTATGGACTGGATATAACTCACAAGTATGAAGTTTGTATCTCATGTGCTGGTGTTGGAAAATTAGAGTAATAAAATTCAGTGTTACGTCTTATGGAAGTGGAAGGTGATACTTATTTGTTTACAGAGTCATCAGGCCAGATGATTTTTACCTACTCTCATTTTCTCATAAGTTTAATTCACTCATACTCACAGGTACCAAAATATATCCAAGTTGTATGGAAAAGGGGACACTGGCTATCCAGTCCTCTTCACGTATCTAAGGAGTGACTAAAATGATCTAGTTTTTGGGCAGATCTTTTAGGCTGATCCTAGATCAGCAATTGTTCCAGGGTTTTTCTATGCCTCAGAATATTTCTATCTTAAACCCCCGTAGATCTTAGGCCATGTTGCTGTGTCTTGTCTGTTTTTCCTCATTTTAATGTATGTTTAAAATATGTGCCCATCCTCGGTTTGCGTCTTGGGTTGGAGAAAGGAGAGTGGGGTATGTGATATGCTGCAATCTTGTTGCCACTCTTCTGATGTTAGGATGCAGGGTCTTCTGCTGATGAGTCATTTCTGCTGTGATTTGATTTATCTGAGTGCCGGCCTTTGGGTCTTGATATCAATGGCGCGTTCTGCAATTTCACTGCTAGGAAATGATGTTCTGGGGACAGTGCCCCGTGGCATACGGACCGTGCTTTTTACTCATTGTTCTGCTGGTGCTTACAAAGAATGTTTTCATTCAAACAAGACAATGTTTCTGTTAAGAATATCAATAAAGTAACTTACCAGGCAATTGGTAATTATGCTTTCATCAAGAAGGATGTGACTGTACCTTTCAGGTTATTAACAAGATGGAGAGATGAGTAGTCATGTAGCGTCACATAAATATAATCTATAGCCAAGTCTTTGTATTGTTTACACTTTTATGAATATAAATGTCCATGCATTTGACGTAGCACTTGAAGTGTTCTGGTGACAGATTACTTACTTTTTTTTTTTCTTCCTGCCTCATGAAGCAGCAGCAACCAGGGTCAGGCGCTGCAGCAGGCAGGGCTGCACAGGGACTACTGTTCCATCCCATCGATCTTTTTCCATTCAAATGCCATAAAACCCAGTCATAAAAACTGCCGGGTGAACGGCTTGCTAGTCACCGCTAAATCTCTATGCTTTCCAGTGGAAATGCTTCATAATACAGCTGTACATGACTGGGCCCATACTGCTGTGTAGCAAGAATTGAGTTTGTTATACCCAGGAGGAGGAAAATGATGTCATCTCTAGGCTAAATATTTGTGTTTAAGCTTGTAATATGTAGATATTATTACAGCTTGAGTGGAATGACAGACAGCTTTTTAATGGGTTGAGCTCAGGATTTGTCATCTCACTGAGGCTTTTGCTAGAAGGCAGAGCTATAATGCCCACAGGAATCTTGACAGATTCAATTTTTATTTACGGACTAAGGTGATGGTCCAGTAGGAAAAAGTGATTTACAGTACCTCTGCCTTGGGGTTCCAGTTTCTCTGAGACTGAAAGGAAAATAGCTGGCAAGCACCGTATTCTGACCTCTTACATGAACCTACAGTTAACTTTGTTAGCTTTTCATTTCATTCGGTGAGTAGTTGGTTTGGTGTTCCCATCAGAACTTAAAATTTAGATTATTTTCAAAAACAGTGACTGTGCTTTCTGGCTAAGAAACATTACATCTCTTAGCCTGCTAAGAGATGTAATGACTGGAACACCGGTGGCTCTCTTAGGAGAGATGTCAGGTCATATAAAGAGAGGCTAAGGGAACTGGGTATGTTTAGTTTGGAGGAGGCTGAGAGGGGACCTCATTGCCCTCTACAACTACCTGAAAGGAGGTTGTAGAGGGGTGGGTGTTGGCCTCTTCTCCCAAGTGAATGACAGGACCAGAGGAAATGGTCGGAGGCTGGGGCAGGGGAGGTTTAGATTAGATATTAGGAAGAATTACTTTACTGAGAGAGTGTTCAGGCCCTGGAACAGCCTGCCCAGGGAGGTGGTGGAGTCGCCATCCGTGGAAGTATTTAAGAAACGTGTAGACCTGGCACTTCAGGGCATGCTCTAATGCCTGGGATTGTTGGTTAGCGTCTGTTTGTGGGTGGGTGTGGTGTGTGGTTGTGCGTGGTTGTTTTGTGTGTTTTTTGTTTTGGTTTTGGTGGGGATTTGTGTTTTGGGTTTTTCTGGGTTTTTTTGTGGTTAGACTCATTGATCTCAGAGGTCCCTTCCAACCAAGAAGATTCTGTGATTCTATGAATTTTGATTAAAAACAAGAGATTTCA
>JAOXNH010002136.1:0-12805 GCA_028566575.1 Bartramia longicauda | reverse complement strand
GAGAGCCCTGCGCTTGCTGGGTGGTGTTGATGGGGGGCTGGTCCCCCGCTTTGTCCCCCGCCTCTCCCCCAGGGTGGACTGGGCCGGGGGCAGCTCCGTCACCACATCTCCCCAGGTCTCCTGGGACTCTGATGACACCTCTGTCCCCACATCCCCCCAGGTCTCCTGGGACTCTGATGACGTGTCTGTCCCCGCATCTCCCCAGGTCTTCTGGGACGCTGATGACGCCACCATACCCACATCCCCCCAGGGCTCCTGGGACTTTGTCCCGTAGAGGAGTTGTGACACTGTCCCAGGTGACATCCCGTAGAGGCACGTGACGCTGTCCCAGGAGATGTCATTGTCGGAGGAAATCTCACTAAATGGGGGTCCTCTCGGCTGGGAGAAGTTGGGTTGAATCCTTCCCTTCCCAGGGTTGCAGCTCGGCTGGGCATCCTCCTCCCTGGTCCCAGCCGATGAGACGGGGTTGGTATCAAGGGAGGAAAGACAGACAGACAGACACAGACAGCTCTTTGGGCTGCTCGGAGGTGGTGCTCGGCGCTGCAGAGCGGCGAGGGGGTAATTGCAGGTACGAAGGGGGGAAGGCGTAGGTGGGACACGGGCTGGGCTGCAGGTGTGACAGCAGATTGCATCGCCGGGACGTGGTCCCCGCCGCCGCTTCAGCCACGCATGGAATGGGTTAGGGATTCAGCCCGGATTGCAGACGCAACAGCGGTGGGTGGGTGGGATGAGGTCCAGCTTGCAAGCGCGACGGCGCAACACAACGCGCAGGTGGGAGCTGGTCCAGGTTTGCGGTTTGGAAGGTGCGGTGGGATGGGCTGGACGTGGTTTGGGTGGCAGGTCGAGCTGCGCGATGGTGCAGGTCCAGGTTGCGGGGCAGCGGTGCGGTGTGTAGGTGCAAGGTGGTCCCGGGTTGCAGGTGTGACCGTGCGGTGGCCGGGCGGGATGTGGTCCTGCTGTGACAGTGCATCTGCCAGCACATAGTGTAGGGCTGCTGGGTCTGCTCCCGGAGCTGGGCTGCTTTCAGGCTTTTATTTTGAAAGATTCTGTTAATCAGTGGTTTTCGGACAAGGTCTCCCAAGTCCTGCCGGGGTTTACTTACATACTTCTCTCCTGCCTAATCCTCCCTTTTGCTCAATAGCTCTGCGATGATGAAGTGGCTTCTTGCAACATCAGCACCCGGAGCTGAATTCCAGGACTTGGGGGCGGGGAAGGAGTGCTTGGATTCACAGATCTTAGGAGAAGTACCCCAAAACGGTGTTCAGGGTCCTTCCCCCCCTTTACCAGATCAGCATTGTGAACTGTGGATCGTTTTTCTCGGATTCCTAAGACTGGGGAATTTCTCTGAGTAAACAAGCTGCGGGCTGTGAAACACATCAGGCTCCCTGGTAGACTGGGAGGAAACTTTTGGCCTAAGTCAGTTAAAAAGAAAAGTTTGGAGTCAGCAGAGTTACAGTAAGGTTGCAGTCGTCCTACTGAACTTGCTCAGAATTTGGGCTGTCTGGCTACTAATCTCATTTCTCTTCCATCCACCTAAGCTTGTTTTTTCCACACAGAGCAGCGTTGGGTGCCAAAATTGTGGGCAGGAGGGTGGGGGGATTGCAGGAACCTATGAGCATATGTGATTTTTTTTTATTATTTTTTTTGTTGTCCTGTTATAAGTTAATAATACCATTCTAGGCTGTTGTCCAAGAATTTTGCTTCAAAAAACGCAAGCAGTGTACGAGACCCATTGTGTAAAAAGATAATGTAAATGTAGGACAGGAAGGGACCAGGCAGGTCAGCAAATCTGAGCGCTGAATGATATCACGCCTTATTGCACACCGCTGTAATTCATTTCTTCCCAGTGTCCTGGGAAGGAGAAGTTTCAGAACTTTATGGAACTGATATTATAATTTTTTTTCCCTTGATATACGGCGTTCTCTTATTTTGTATTTGCACTGTGATCGCTTGGTTCTTCCAGTCTGATGCTTTTCTCTCTTCTCAGTATAGAAATAGGAGTTGCATGCTTTTCTCTTGGCTGTGCGATGCCAAACAAGCTAGAACTTGCCATCTGCTTTGATGAAGCAGGCTCCGGCTTCTGCTGATCCCCGGCAGCCCTGCGCTGGGCTTCTGGCTCTCCGACTTCCCCGTGGATGAGCAGAGCTGCAAGGCTCAGAGCTCTCTGTCTGGTGCCTCTCGTGCTTTGAAACCTCGCCTAGAAATAAATGCCTCACCTGGTAGGTATTGCACTTAATCTCCTCCTCGGGCTTCTCCTGTCCCGTGATGGGAGTGGGAAAATGGGATTTTCGTCTCCAAGCGTCTGCCTGACTTCTGTTTTGTGGTGTCAGATCTGATCTTATTCCAGTCCTCTTATTTTATCGTCCATCCCCATGCTCTGTGCCGGTGCGGTGTTCTCCCAGCTTTCTCCCGCTCACTCCCTCGGGAAGGGAGGTGTTATGTAGGATGAGGTCTCCCTCGCTTTTGGTAGCAACCCCTGCCAAACTCAGCCTGACCCCTTCTGTGGGACTGCCTGTCTGATCCTTTTAGGTCTGTACCTTATTTATTAACAAATTTTCATCTTCTGGGTCTTAACCCCCGGCTTCACTGAGCCGCCTGGCATGCGGCTGCGCTTCAAATGTGTTGGAAGCTGAACTCTACCCCTTTCTTGTCTGCCAGGTGCGCCGGAGAGGTTTCCCAGGGCAACTGAGTAGAAAATTGTTCTTATCAAAGCAAACTGAGTTGCATTTTGTCCCTCTTTCCTCCTCATTTACTTCCATGTCTTCAATTATGATTATTTTTTCTGCAACGATTATTCTGTTAACGAGAGGTTTTTAATCTCACCATTGTACTGTAACCAGCCGTGAGTAGAAGATGGGAGCAATTCGGCAGCGGGGAGCAACACGGTGCCATGGATTAGGCAGTGAACAATATTCCAAGAGCTGAAACAGTTGGGGGACCTTCAGACAAACTCAGTGCTCATATCCGAGCTCAGATTTAACTCCCAGTTCAATATCCTTGCTCTTAATATTTGCAATTACATATCAGTAATGATTCAGAGGAAATACCACCCGCTGAATCAACAAAGTCAACTCGTAGGATCACACAGCGGCGCTGAGCAAATCCAGCTCTTCCCGCTCGTGGTCGGTAGGTGCAGGGAGACACATCACAAGGAGTTATCCCTGTTCCCTTCCTTAACATTGTACACGGCTTTTTCTCTATCCAGATGAAAAATAGCATCCTATTTTGCAGAAGCTGGGTAGAGCCCTGCAGCGCGATACCCCTGGTGTTGGGTGCAGGAGGGAGGCCCGAGAATGACTACGTGCTGCTGATGTAATAGGTTATAATCCCTGTGGGATTATCCATGAAGCTCAAATTTGGAGCAGTTTATCACAGAGGGCTTGTGAGCCCTGTGCTGCGGAGCCTGCCTTCATCTCTCCATGGGCAGAAAAAGCTCCGAGACCACCAAGGGCCGCAACAGAGCGGGTGAAAAACCTGGATTTTAATGATACAGAGAGCTCTTGGGTCCCGCGCTGTCGACTGAGATGCTGAGAGCAAATTGGGAGAAGTCAAAAAAAGTGACATCAAATTCTGAGCCTTGGCTTTCTCTTTCTAATGGAGGGGTGCCGTTGTGCTGGTAGGTCTGGTGTGGGGCTGTCACAGCATTCCAGTTGTTCCAGTTCTGCAGGCACGCTGTACGAACTGGAACAAAGCACAAGACCGGAACTCTTCAAAAAAGGGTTCCCAGTGTTTGTTCAGCTCCTCGGTGCCACCTCAGGATCCTCATCAAGGGCAAGTATCGTCTGGTTCCTCTTTCCTAGGAAAAAATAACTCGTGAGCAATGGCCAAGCCTTATGATTGCTACCAGATGTTGTCAGCGGTAGACGAGGAGCCGATTTTATGGAACTGAGCGTGGAAACAAATAGGAGGAGGGTGTGTGGAGCTCATGAGCCCCTGAGTCACAGCCTGGCACCTACGAGAGCGGCTGTAGTTAAATGTAAGTGGTTGTACAACGTGCCAGGTGAACGTTTGTTGCCGTTTTGTCAACCCAGCCCTTCACATCTGCGGGAGGCGTCGGCAGAGGGTCTGACAGCGTGTTGGTTTTTCTATTTGATGTAATGTGCGGGTATTGTTCACAGGTTCAGCTGTTTCTACTAGTTTAATACCTGGGCTGACATTTCAGAGTGCTGGGAATGCCGAAGCCACAGATCAATGAAAAAAATCTTAAGCAAGCAATGATGTTTGCAAAAAGCTCTCTAGCATTTGAAGGTGTATTTTGTGGAGCTCTGGGAAACCTACTGAGCTGGTAAAGGAGGTTGGGCAAAGGCAGAATGGAGGGCTGAGAGCCAGTGGATGAAGTCCTCGTCCCAGCGTTGGAGTCACTCTGCCGAGCCCAAAGTGTTGTAGTGTCCTAAAAGTAACAGCTCACTTCAGAAGAGACATTGCTCCAGCACTGTGTCCCATAAAAAAAAAAAGTAAAGGCAAATGAAAAGGTGCCAAATTTTGTAGTTGGTAGGGCACAGTGCTCAGTTTCCATGGGTTTGGTTAGATTCACCAGGTGGGGCTATTTTGCATTGACTTCCCATTTGTTTTTCTTACCACGACCATTATTTTGCCTCAGCTGAGGTTTGTATGTTATTAATTTGGGGGAATGTTTTAAGTGCAGAGGAGGAATATTCTCGTTGCGTGGCTGCTCCGTTAGACTCTGTTGTGCAGGTGTCCTCAGCCAGCCATTGGTGCTAGGAGGCCTTTCCCAAAAGGGACACGAGAGAAGCTCCAGTTGATGGGTTGCCCAGCTGCTCACTAAGTACCCACAGGTTTGCTAACACTAATTTCTCTCCAAATCCGACTTGCAAAGCCTTCTGTTGCCTCCGCTGCTCCCAAGCTGATGGTTAATGCCGAAGCGGGACATCACTAATGGCAGCAGGCCACCTCGAGACTGTGTTGGTCCCCACATTTCCAGCTGGGAGAGCTGAGTCACGTTTTAACGAGCAAGGATGGCGGAGGAATTTGGAGATTGCTCCAGGAAAGTGTGGGAAAGGAGGCACCCTGCAGCCATAAAACCTCTAAATTTAGTTCTAGTTTAAAATGGAAAATGTTGGTGACTTTGCCCCGCGGGGTGGTCAGATGAATTTGGAGACTCCCAGGTCTGCTGGGCTCCCATCTGCTCTGCAGTGACCCTCTCCATGGGGGAGTCAGGGCTGCCTGCTCCCCCTCATCCCTCCAACAGGGCCGGTGCCACATCTGGGGGGACATGCCAGCCCCATCCCCATCCCAGGAGCTGCAGGGTGAGCTTGGCCCTTGCTGGAGACACGGCCCCTCTCCCGGCAGACGGGTGAAGGCAGGGAGCCACAGTCAGACCAGAGCCCTCTCCCCGAGCCCATGAATGAGATGGCATCATTTCTATTTATTTATTTATTTATAACTTCGGTGAGCGGCTCTGTTTGTGTCGGTGTAGCTAAGGAATAACTTTGTTACTCTCTGCTCGGTTGGTTAAATTGCATTATTTTTAATAAGGCAGCTATCTCCGTGCTGCTTCTGCTGTGCTGCTTCCCCCTGTCTGGAAACTGTCTTCTTCTCGTCCATCCTGCTTTTCTGTTCAGTCGTTGCGTGGCTGAAAGTGGCCAGATGGGTTTTAATGCTATTTTCTGAGAGGCCCCAGGTGGAAACACAAGTTCTCATAGTATGAGGTAGCAGCATATTTTTTTGGTGAGCGATGGTTTACTCCCCACAGCACACCAAGAAACCAAGGCAAACCATGGCAAATGAACTTTTTCCACCAGCTTTGGGGCTTTTGACCCCCTGGCTGCCCACAGCTACGGACCCTGGGGGGCTGCCTCCGCCACCTGGGTTGTGTGGGTAAACCTCCCTCCCGCCCCAGAAACAGCCACAATCTCCTCCTTTGTGCTTTCCTAGCTTAGAAAAAGGCTGATTCATCCTCTGAAGCAGATTAATTACTTCTGCTATTTAAAAAAAAAAAAGGAACAAAAAAAGAGAGAAATCCTTTGGAGTTGGTCAGCTTAACTTTCGGCTGCGTATACGATGCAGGAAAGCAAATGTGCCCCGAGCCAGAGGAAAGAAGTTTGCACGGAAAAAGAAACTGTGGCTTGGTGATATTTAGCTGGCACTTCACCATGGGCTCTGCCGTTTAGGAGGCGTTCATGAACGTGTCTTCTTCTTGACTTACACCACAAGTGGTGCAAAGCTCAGCCTGCCACGAAGGTGAGCTGGGGAGTAAATATTTTTATTCCCTGTCATGTTTTATAACTTGTTTCCCTCCTGGTTTCCATCACGCTGGTGTGGCACCCGGCTCCCCAAGCAGCTTGCATCCGACGCCTGGCTGAGCTGCTCCGTTTCTCCCTGGGAAGGCTGCTTTCCAGCCCGCTTGGCTCCGCTTGCTTGTTTATGCACTGATGGGCTGTAGCTCCACATTTCAGAACAAGCTGTCCAATATTCATGAGGTATTTTGTATTTACCCAGTCCCGAGGCTTCTTTTCTAAGCCCAGGGATAAATTCTGGGTTTTTTTTATTTCCGTTACTGGGAATGCACTGAACTTCCACAACCATTACCAGGCCCTAAATGTGGCCTCTATTTATCTAGAAGAAAGGACTATCACAAAACTAAATTGATTTACAAGCCTGTAATTCCCAAACCCCTGTTTCTGATAACACTTGTAAGCAAGTGTTGCAGCAAAGCCATATGTGTAGAGATGAATCACCTATAAAATGATATCCTAATATTAGTCGTATATTTATTTATCAGATAAATACAGTGTTTTTCCTCTTGAAGATCAATGACAGCCACATGCTCAGCTGGCGTAAAACACTGCAGCTCTTTGGACTATGCAAACCTGAGGATGTGACTGAGCAACTGATTTCTTTACAAAGGAAAAAAAGCAGTATCAGCTACTGGTTTCTAAAGTGATTTAAATTTTTTTGCAGGAAAAATTAAAAGACATCAAAGCGTTGGTATAAGATACCCTGCATTTAGGTTAGACCTGTGTATAGTAAGGCCATTTTGCCCCAGCATGAGAATGTCCCATCATAAACCTCCAGCTGGTTGGACCGTATTAAAATCCCTTCACATGAATTCCAAGACTGAGTTAGAACTGGAAAGATAACATCTAGGAGGACACAACTTCTGGAAACAGCTGGACCAAGTACTGTAGCAAAGTGAAGGGTTAAGCCAGTCAATGTTCTAGGATTGCTGTGTTATAAAATAGGGACTTCAAACCACTTCACCCAACAGCAGAGAAAATAGTCTGAAGGCATCTTTGGAGTGGATTAGTTTTGAAATCGTGCTAAGCCACCCTTCTGAAAGAATTTGTTTTAAACAGCTCAAACGCTTAACTTCTTGAATTAATAGCTGAGCATGTTCTCTGGTTACTCTTAGTAAGGTGTGTATTCAGACAAGCTTGCAGGAAAGTACCTGGCAGTACCTGGATCTCTGCTCCTTAATGTGTGGAATATGTACTTTGCCTGTGCCATTAGGAATCCTGGCTGTCCTCAGCCTTATCTCAACAAAAATGTTCAGGATGTTTGTTCTTGGGCCGTTCAGCAGGTGAGATGCCAACCGCTGTGATTCATCGGCGGTTGAACGGAAAAGCTGATCTCGAGAGGAGGGAGTCGCGTTTGCAGCCCGTTTGGAGAACAGCTGGAAAAGCACTGCTTCCTCATGTGCAGTAGAATCACAGAATGGTTAGAGTTGGAAGGGACCTCAAAGATCATCGAGTCCCAACCCCCCTGCCATGGGCAGGGACACCTCCCACCAGGCCAGGTTGTTCAAAGCCCCGTCCAACCTGATCTGGAACATTTCCAGGGATGGGACATCCACAACTCAGCAGGGATGTCCATAAATGTCAATATGGATCCAGGTAGCTCTTTGGCTTGGTAGTACCTACAGCTCTTTCCCTTATTCCCTGCGTCATTCTGGTTTTTAGGGAAGAGCTATTCCCTACCTGAAGATCTTTGTCCTTGTGCAAACGAGGAGGGTTTGTGCCTGTGCCAGAGGAGTACAGCTAAAAAGTGCACAGGACAGGGCTAAAAGGTCTTTTTTTTTTTTCTTCTGTAATTTCATCTCCTCGCTGCTGCAGCACCAGTGTTTGTGCAAGGGAGCAGAGTTCAGCTGCCTCAGAAGCCTCCATCCTGGCAATTCCAGGTTGCAGCGGTTCCTCTGCAGCCTTAGCATGGGTGTAATATATGTATGCAGGATAAATAAACTGAATAAACATCAGGCTTTTCACTCAGCCTGTGCTTAGGAGCACAGGCATCCTTTAGAAACCTGTGCACAGGTCTGTGCCCTTCGCTCTGGGGAGAATTCCTGGTGCAGTTTGGGGTTGTGGCAGAAAATTTTGTTGTATCCTGTCCAGAGAAAGTACCAAGTTCCCCACAGTTAATGGCTTTATCTCCCTGGCTGGAAGCACCCCCCCAAAACAGGATGGTTTTTTGTTGCAGGAGCTTCCTACCAAAAGAGCTGAGGGGCGAATGTTTTGGATGTTTAAAGCAGATCAACCCCATTAAATGCAAAGTCACGGGAAATATGCACGTGCTGGCGGTAGCAGAGTCCTTTATTTTTCGTTATCCGAAGTATCCATCAGATAAAGACTACTTCAGAAAGCTTTTTTTTCTCTTTATAGCATCATCCAAAGTGAATGTATTGAGCAGAAAACTGTCAGAGAGCTGGTCTGTGACAAGAGGGGTGTCAGTAGAGAAATTCAGTGAGCAGAAGAGCTGGCAGTCAGCTTTGCAGCTCCCGTCTTGCTCCCTCACCTTCCTGAGGATGCTCAGACGGCTCTGCTCCCCAAGGAGGGAGCAAATCGGCTGCTTTCACTGGGCTTTACCAATGCCTGGGAAGGTCCTCACTGGCCCACCCACCCCATCTGCTCCCCAGCAGCTCCTCTGGCGTTGCCTGCTGTCCCCGTGGCACTGGGTCATGCCGCAAAAGCCAGATGCCTCCCCTTCCTTGTGGATAGGGAGAGGATTGGGCTCTCCCCCTGAATTCCTATGTCTGGAGCTGGCCAAACCCCCTTCCAGTGCCCTTTCAGCACTTGCTTTGACACTGGTCCTTCTGGTTGCTTTACACAGAGTTCAGTCCTCATGTGAATGAATGAGCGGTGTTGAATTAACTCAATTTCTTCCCAGCACCTTAATTTTTTTTCCCGTAGAGACGTAGTTGTCTTGGCTCTGTAGGACACAGCACCCAATGAGCCAGTCACGGAGGTGCAGAGGCGAATATTAGACCTGTAGTTCTTGAATCCAGGCTGTGCTGATCTTTAGCAATTTAGTAGCAGAGGATACTAGGCATTTAGGCAGGATCACCTAAAAAGAGCCCCTGCAGCAGACCTCTGGCTGGCATCACTCCCTGCCAGCCAGAACTGAGCTGGGTGTCTCCTTTCCAAAATCCTTGACACAACTGAGATGAGAAGCCGCTGGCACAGGAGTCGATTTGCCACATAAATGGGGAGCAGCGAGGAGACACTGATTGCTGTGATCAGGAATCACCTCATTCCTAAGGGCAAATGGGGCGTATTTATTTCTATTTAATTATGTTCCTGCATTTTGTGGAGCTGCCGTGTGGGCAGGGGAGCCACCATTGCTGCAATCCAGAGGCAGTGGAGTGATGCTGGAGCTGTAGAGGATCTCAACTCTTCTTTACCTAACGTGGGACTAAACTTTCAGTTCTTAATTTAATCTGTCTGGTTTTGATATAATTTTATTCAGAGGACCATCAAATCATCTGCTAGAAAATCAGGGTAAAATTTGGGCTGATTTACTGGGGGAAAACCATTTGTCCTCTCTGAGCAACCTGAAAGCAAAGTTGCTGGGGAAGAAGCTCCATCCAGCCTGGTCTTGAACACCTCCAGGGATGGGGCATCCACAGCTTCTCTGGGCAACCTGGGCTAGTGTTTCACCACCCTCACAGGAAACAGTTTCTTCCTAATACTTCATCTAAATCTCCCCTCTTTCAGTTTAAAAACATTACCTCTCGTTCCTGTTGCTATACTTCCTCATAGAGTCCTTCCCCATCTCTCCTGGAGCCCCCTTTAGGGACTGGAAGGGGCTATAAGGTCTCCCTGGAGCCTTCTCTTCTCCAGGCTGAACAATCCCAACTCTTCCAGCCTGTCCTCACAGCAGAGGTGCTCCAGGGATCTGATCATCTTCGTGGACTCCTCTGGACTCACTCCAGCAGGTCCGTGTCCTTCTTATGTTGGGGGACCCGGCTCAGCAAAAGGTTGCTCCAGGAACCCTCTGCTTCCCTCAGTCCGTGAGCAGAGGAAAAGGAACACGCTCCTCTCTTTCGCCCACCCCAGTACACAGCACAGCTGAGGTTTGGCCCCATTCACTCAACCTCTCTGGGCACTGAACTGCCCAAATCCTCCCAAAGCCACCAGCAGCCAGGCATGGGACTAGGTCAGGGATGGAAATTCTCTTTGGATGATGCTGTGCAGGGGCACCTCCTCTAGCTAAGCACCTGGAAGGGATGTCAGCCTCCTACAGACCCTGCTTGGGTTTGGGTGACAAGCAGACCCTTCTGCAGCTCATCCACCCCAGGGACAACTGGTCCAAGCCCAGGCCACCAGATGAACTGTAGTTAGTTGCATCCCGGGTGCACTGCTGCATCCAGGACTTGGAAAAGCTCTGGCTCAGTCATATCACAGACACCATGTAAAGGAACCCTTCAGCTCCAGTGCAGACCTACACAGTTACACACCCCACTAGACTCTAACAGTTTCCTGTCTTCCTGTCTGAAACTGCTTTATTTGTCATCTTCTCGACCGCTAGTAAATCAGAGGGGGGGGGAGAGGGGGAGGGAAGCTATGACCTATCCCTTCCATTCTCAAACACAAAGTGTTCCTGGTTAGGCAATGCCTGCATCGGGAATTTCCTTTGGGTTACCAAGTCACTACGGAAGGAAAAGGTCCTGGTGGAAATAAGTCACCACACATCAATCCTGTGAACCACTTACTTTGGAGTGCAGAGCTCCAGACCAGACCACCATGGCCACCTTACGCATTTTCCCCAGACATTAGCTGCATGTCTGAAAGGGCTCCCAAGAAGTTCTGCTCAGAGCCTTGCTCAACCAGCACCCTCCATGTGCATCCCAAGCAGCTGGCAATCAAGAAGAGACTTGAAATACAAAGCCTCCAAGGACAACATACCACTGCAGGAGACAGCAAGTGTGTCGCCAAGGTCAAATGATGTCACCAACCCTCTGCATTACAGAGAAGGAAGGACCCAGCCCAGTTCCTCTCTGACGTTAGGTCTGACTCTGGGATAAATTTTGGGTGTGTGGATGAGATAGTCACTCAAAGCATTTCATTCTCTTTCTAAAGGCACAAGTGGAGTGCTCACCCCACCCCATCCCAAGCCAATTTTCACTTGGGCCGGCACAGTGCTAACAGCGAAGGGAGAGAAAAAAAGCCCCCAGAACAAATCAAATCCAAGGCCAAGTTCTGCATGAAGGAGGGAGGGCTTCCTTCCTCCTGGCAGAAACCCTGAAACATGGGAATAACTCGACACAGGCATGTGACAGACTAAGAGCAACGATCGTCCCCTTCCAATGTCCTCTTGAGGACATCAACAAACCCCACACCCCTTATCCAGGCACTTGCCACCTCTGCCTATAGGATGGCACCTCTCCTGCACAGTCCCTTCCTCTGCCTGTTGCACGCTGAAGCAGGTTTGATGCCTTTCTTTGGAAAGGTTTCCTAAAATGTCTCTGAGGCTTAGAAATATTAATCTCCTTCCCCAGCTGAAGATGCCCATGTGCAATTTATTCCCGTTTGATGCTCCATTAGTGCTATCTTTTAACATAAATACCTTTTTTTGCCCCAACATATTTAACATAAATACTTCTTTTGCCCCCAGACTTCCTTTGGTTTGCTTACAAAGAGCATCTTTCAGCCTTGGTTGAATAAGTGATCCATATGCTCTTCTCACAAAACAATCCCCCCTTTCCCTGATCATCCAAAGGACAGTCTGAACTCCCGGAGACTGTGTGCAGCACTCTGGGGACTGGCTTGTAACCCACAAGGCTTAATTCCTCCTCCTTGCACAGAAACTTTAATGGCTCAAAGTGCAGCAAGGGAGCCAATATTTCTATTACCTCCCTTCCATCCCTGCTTGCACACACCTCTCTCCGTGGCACACAGCCTGCTGCAAGCCCACGAGGTGTCCATATGCCGGGAACGTTTTTTGACGTTCCTTTCCTAATCCATTTGAACCCTAACAATTTGACAGGTCAGGCAGACCTAACAGGTTTTGCCACCAGCTGATGAAGCAGAACGGAAAAGCTCATCCCCCTTTCAGTGGGACCCAAAGGATGAGGAGGCCATCGCAGCCTCCAGCCCTGTGAAATGCACAATTTGGTGGGCTGCTCCAGGGAGACAATCGGCAGTAATCCTGGAGCCTTCCCTCTAATTCACACTCACGTGGACAGGGCACGTAACCTGCCCGTGACTCATCCCGTTCTCAGGCAAACTGCCACGAAGGGAAGAACATTTGAAACAGCCCACGATGACTCTCCGCTGCTTCGCTCCAAATAAAACAGGAGAAGGAGCGGCAGCTGCGGGGCCTGTTTCAAAACACAGAGCCACGGGTGAAAGGGTGACACAGCAATTCGCACAGGCCCCAAAACACAGCAAGGCTCTGACATAAGCAGCCTCTTTTACAACCCAACCTAGCGAGGCGGGGAGCTCCCCTGGCCGGCCATTTGATCTGTTTTTCTGAGGGACGAGTCAATGCAGAAAAATATAGTGATGCATCACAGTCAAAAACAGTTGTGAGCAGCAGCCAGGGTTCCCAAAACTGCCCTCTTTCCCCTTTT
>JAOXNH010002011.1:0-12865 GCA_028566575.1 Bartramia longicauda | reverse complement strand
GTGGTGAGAGCCTGGCCCAGGTTGCCCAGAGAAGCTGTGGCTGCCCCATCCCTGGAGGGGTTCAAGGACAGGTTGGAGGGGGCTTGGAGGGACCTGGTGTGGTGGGAGGTGTCCCTGCCCTGCCCAGTGGCACTGGATGGTCTTTACGGTCCCTTCCAACCCAAACCATTCTATGATAGTTAATTAAGGGATGTATCACTGGCTGGAGCCTCCTGGGTCACCTGCGTCCATCATGTTGTTTAGTCCCCAGCCTTGCATCTTAGAAAAACAAATTGCCACTCATAGGTTGCCCCAGCTCTCCCTCTTCTTGCAGGCAGTGCCTGCTCCCTCTGGATGCACCCGAAGCTGGTGGCAACAGCCAGAGGATGTAGTTTGGATGGGGTAGGAGAAAAGAAGTGTGATTTGGGTGATTCCAACCTATTCTAAATGATGACAGCATCCTGTCCTCCAGTCCATGGGCTGTCAGGCTCACCAGAGACTGGATT
Organism: Bartramia longicauda; assembly: GCA_028566575.1. Lineage (NCBI taxonomy): Eukaryota > Metazoa > Chordata > Aves > Charadriiformes > Scolopacidae > Bartramia > Bartramia longicauda. The sequence continues at coordinate 12,380 of JAOXNH010002011.1, read as the reverse complement.
GACCTGAGTCGTTGGCTCATCTGACTGGGATGGGATGTCCGTTTGTCTGTCTACACCACACCCCCTGTGCAAGAAGAGAGGCAGAGGCAGTTCCAGCTTTCCTGCCCAGCTCAGAAATTCAATTAAAATGAAATGCCTATTGATTTTGCAATCAACGTTTTGGGAGGACTCTTCTGCTTGCTTGCTCTGAGATAACCAGCCCTGTAGGAAAGCTGGTCAGGAGGACGCAGCAAAAAGTAGTTCCACGTCTCTGTTGCATCCATGGGGTTCTTTGAGATGAGGAGCATGGCCCAGACATCCCCCTTGGCATGTCCTGGTGTTATTGCCTTTGCACTGTGGGAAATTTAGCTCTTCCTCTCCCGTAAAGGACCCTGTGGTGCAATGGTGTCCTGTCCCCAAACCCCAGGTCAAGGAGAGCCCCAGCTGGTCAAAGCTTGAGGAGTTTGGGGTTGGTTGCAAGGGTTTTGAGGACACTAATGTCAGCATTGGGGTGGCTGTGGGACACAGTTGAGTTTCTCCAGCCGTGAATAGTGGCAGTTGAGGAGAACACAGGACCCTCCACCAGGAGAAATGCTGCCTTCACAGCAGCACGGTGCCCATTTCCAAGGCCGTGACACCTTGCCAGAAGATGCTCATGGAGAAGGTTGCGATAAAGATCTCATTTGCACCCGACAGGCTGGGAAATAGACACCTGCCAGTAGAAGAAATACCATATCTCACCCCAAAATTGTATTTATTGGTGGCGGACAGCAGTGGGGGCCACCGTTGAGTGACACAGGTGAGACCAAAAGTCAAGGGACAGAGCTTGTCCCAATCATTGGATCCACGCCTACGTCATGCAGGTGCTGCAAGAAAGTCCCATTTATAAAAGAGGGGTGTATTAATATATTAGAGTTATAATTTACAAAATCAAAGAACTGGTTCCTAAAGGTGGTCCCCAGGCAATTTGTGTCAAATCCAGCCTTGGAGGCAGACTTGCACGCAGGTGGCAGAGGGCTGGTACATCTAACAGGAGACTTTTTGATTGAATTATAATCTATAAAAAAATAATCCCGATACGTTCCAAAAACGCCGCTGGTTTCACCAGGATCCTGTTCGGGGAGGAAAGGTCTGGAGAGAGCAGAAATACTCTGTTTCATCTTTTTTCTTTTTCAGCACCTAAACGCTTTATTTATTTATTTCCCCCGCTTTGAAGCGTTTGGGCTTCAATTTGGTTTTGAAATACAGCAGCCGACGTTTCAGAAAAGCCTAAACCGACGCTTTCGAAGGAGTTTTCCTCCGGAGAGATGGGGAAATCTGGATTATTCTTTGATTTTTCTTTTTTTTTTTTTCCTTTGAGGAGACATGAGTGAAATCCAATTTTCGCGTTCGCGGGGCGCGAGTTTCTGAACTTGGGTGTTATCTGCTCGGGATAGGTGTTACTCATTGGGCAAAAAAAAACCCAAAAAAACCCTGGATTTCTTTGTGTTGTCTGCTGCACGCAGGAGATTACAGGTACCCCAAGGAATTTATAGCAATACAGGTCACCCTGCAAGGGCAAGGTGGAAAAATCCTCTCTAGAGAAAAGATAACCAGCTCCTAAGCTTTTTTCCTCTGTACCCAGCCCTAATATATATTATTTCTTTTTCACATGAGATAAATTCATGGTTTTGGGGTTCATATTTTGCCTGTGCTTAGAGAGCAGCTCCCAGGTGGGTTTGCACCATCAAGAACGACCTCAGCCCATTGTGTCGCTATCTGAAATGAAATTAAGTTTCCATTCTTCTCCATGGATTAATGCCCACTTTGATTTATTATGGATTTAGTATTTATTGATGCTTTTTGCAGGCAGCAAATATAGAGGGGCCTTTCCCCCAGTGGGTATAAATTGGTGTTGCTCTTTGGCAATCAATGGGACCTGGGGGGATTTACACCAGCTGCTGTGGGCACCCGTAGCAGACCAAAATTGACCGATTTTGTAATATTTTACATGGATTTTTGTGCCCTTCTCCATGTGCGGGGATAAGGAGGGGAAATGGGTGTTTTCTTGCGTTGCCCAAAAACATCAGTTCTTGCACAATTTGGCCAAGGTGGATGGGTGTGGAACTAAGATGTGTCAAAAGAAGTCCTACTAAGGGTACTGGAGAACGGAGGGACCACTGGATCCCAGTAAAAATCAAGTTACTGGGGTGGCTGAGCCAGAAAGAAGAGCCAAAATGATGTTATTTGGGAGGAAAGGGCTCTGAAACACCCCTTTGGTGCCTGCGGTGGGAGGTACACAAAAAAATCCAAAGCCATTGCACAGTCAGGAGAGATGGGACCTCCCAAATACGGCAGAAACTTTCATAAAAAATAACTTAAAAAGGAAAAAAAAATAATATATATATATATATAATGGCTTAGCTCTTGCAACCTCAGCATAAATCCTGGGGCGAGCCGTTACGGGGTCTTGCAGCTCGGCACCAAATGAAGAAGTAGATCAATGTTATTTATTTTTATTATTATTTTTTTTTCACTTCCTGAACAGAATTCATAATGTTTTATGGCAAAATCAATGCAAATCTCCATGAATAGAGCAGTGGCGTGGTGTAGAAAAATAAGGAGTGGGCTGAAGCCACCCAAGGGCACATCGTGCTCGGAGGAAGGGGTTTTGGGGACCAGCTTGTGGACCAGTGATGCTCAGCCCCAAAATCCCATCCCTACGTTGGCTCCTTCCTGGGAAATTGAGACTGAATCTGAACTCCTGCAGCTTTCAGCCCTGATTTCCTGATTTTTTTAGCCCCAAAATACTTAGCGTGTTTCCTCTTCCCCACTCTTGGGATGGAGCTGTGGGATGCTGGGCTCCTTTGCTGGGAAAATGTTGTGTTCTCTTGCCTGGAAGTAGCCAGAATAACCTAAATACTCATAAATCTGGCCTGCAAGAGGGCATGAAGTGCTGCCGTACATTGGAGGAAGCTGCTGCAAGCTTGCAAAAAGCCTTATTTTTAGGAAATCCACCCTGAATCTGTGTGGAAAATCGGTTACATGAAGTTTAGCTGCTGGGAAATAGCTGCGCGTTGCATTTTTCCCATGAAAAAAAACACCCCAAAGTATCAAATTATCCCAATGAGGGATGGGCATGTTGGGATTTTGGGTCAGATCAAGACGGAGATTGGAGCCTGTTGCGATGTCCTGCCTGCTGCTTGCTCAGCCGAATCCCCCAGGACTTGTTATAAATAAAAATAAAAAAAAAAATCAGGTTTTTTAGTCTACAAAGGCACTCGCAGGCTCTGACTCGCACCCGGCAAGATATCGCCTTCCCTGGGAGATAGCGATCGGAAGCGAAACGCAGCATCCCCACTGAAACATGGCAGTTTATATAAAAGGCAGCAAACACCGATGGAAATGTGGGAAATTGGGATGGAGAAGGGATAAAGAGGGGGATGCTCCCGTCCCGCTGCCTCTTCCCACACCCCGGCACCCGCTCACCCCCCGTCTCCTTCTTATTCATCATGATTAAGCCTCGAAATTGGCCAAAGACAGGGAAAAAGGTGCCAATTAGAAGCTTTATTTCGGCTATCTGTCTTCCTTTCAGGCCCTCGGCTCGCCGGAGAGGGACCGGCGGCAAATGAAGAAAGACTTAAACGCCCCCAAATGACTTCCAAAATGTTTAAATAAGACTTCCATCAGTCTTTCCCCTTTTTGACCAGGCATTTCAGCAGGCTGGAAAGGGGATGATTTACGACTTGCGGCTCCCTAATGGGCTCAGCATCGCCCCGGCGGGCTGCGGGGAGGGAGGAAGAGGAGGAGCCTGGGGGCGATGAAGGCTGAAGGTCAAGGGAGGGGGGTTTCAAACTTGGGGGGGAAAGAAAAAAAAAAAATCCACTTAGGGATTTATGATATTTTTTTCCGAGCATGTGTGTTTAAAATTTGACGTCTTTTCTCCTTGGAAAAATTAAAAAGGTGGAGGGGAGAGGGGAAGCATGAAATGTTTAAAACCACAGTGAAAGGCATTGATTGAACCAATCGTTCTTTTAAAAGCTTTCAGTAGTCAGTCTTTCTGGAGATTATAAATATATATATATATATATGTATTTCCCTCCTGATTCGGGACAGACGCATTTATCAATATCCTGTGGAGAAACTGCTCCTCTGGCCCTGTCCTCCTGGGGCAGAGCTGGGTTTTAGGAAGCAGAAACCAGTGGCATTTTGTGACGTGGGGACACGTTTATGGCAAAATTTGCATTAAACACAACATTTACACCTCCCACCTAATTTATCTCTATCACCTATATGGGGCTTTTTTCCCCACCTTTTACTTTTATTAGCCTATTAAAGACAAGGTTGAATCTCCATTAACAGGATTTGCCAGGACTGGCTGTGTTTGAAACCCTTTCTTGCCTTTAAAATGTGAATTTTTATCCCAAATCGCCACCCAGTAAATAGAAATCTACTTCCATCGCCAGAAATAATATACAAAAGCAGATATTGGGGAGGAAAATTGGGAAAACTGCTGCGTGGTGGATGACTGCAACCACTGCCGAGGTCTCGGTGATGGGGGAGCACTGGGAATTTGTGGAAAGCTGGGATTTTTTTTAAAGGCTGGAGGATTTCTTCACCTCTACCAGTCCCTTTTGCCCGTTGTGCTTGTGGAGCAAGGAAAAGAGAGGAAATCCTCCGGCGACCGATTCCCGAGCAGGCATCATCAGTAACAGGAGCGAAAGTAGCCGGAATAAATCTTGTTGGGAAATTAAAGCGGCTTAGGAGGAGACAGGAAGGGTCGGGGGGGAGAAAAAGGCCATTTACAGATTTCAACCTTAAATGAATGAATCCCAGAGAAATGCAAAGAGAGGGGTGAGATAAATGCAATTTTTTCTGTCCAGGATGAAGGCACGAGCTGCAGAGCAATATTCGAGTCAGTCCCTGCAGATTTGGTTCATCTCAGCCCTGATTTATGCAAAATTTAGCTTCGAAGCTTCCCCTGGCATCCTCCTCCACCTCCCTGTAACATCCCCAAGGCCCAATCCATCTTTTTCTTCTTCCCAAATCCATCTTTTTTTTTTTTTTTCTTTTCTCCACAAATCCATCTCTCTTCTTCTTCCCAAATTCACCCATTTTCTCTCGTGGCCTCTCCACTAACTTGGTATGTGAGGTGGTTTTGGGTTCAGAAAGGGGGTTTTGGGGGTGTGGAGCACAACTTTTTGGGCTCAGAAAGACGCTTTTGGGTTCAGAGCAAGACTTTTTGGGTTCAGAGCGAGGCTTTCCGGGTTTAGAAAAAGGCCTGGTTTGGGCCCCGGAGCGAGGCCTGGTTTGGGCCCCGGAGCGAGGCCTCGTTTGGGCCCCGGAGCGAGGCCTGATTTGGGCTCTGGAGCGAGGCCTGGTTTGGGCTCCGGAGCAAGGCCTGGTTTGGGCCCTGGAGCGAGGCCTGGTCTGGGCCCTGGAGCGAGGCCTGGTTTGGGCTCCGGAGCGAGGCCTGGTTTGGGCTCCGGAGCGAGGCCTGGTTTGGGCTCCGGAGCGAGGCCTGGTCTGGGCCCCGGAGCGAGGCCTGGTTTGGGTTCCGAAAGGAGGTTTTTGGTTCAGAGAGCAGTTTTTGGCTCTGGAAGCAGAATTTGGGAGGGATGGGGAGTTTCTGGGTGGTTTTGTTTTTTTTTTGCTGTGCTCATCATCAGGTTCATCTCCTGGGCAGGGTGGGCAATGCCTTGGGGAGCAGGAAGGCAGCCGACCCTGAGCTTGCGGAGATTTGGGGGGGGGGCTGCTCCTTACTTGGTCCAGGGGGGTGAAATCCTGGGAGGCTTTTTTTTTTAGATGCTGGGCTGAATTCAAGCCGATTCTGGACCCCCTTTTCTCTTCCCCCCCCCCGGGAGTTTTATCTGCACGCGGGCGCTGTGGGTGGATCTATCCATCACCAGGCTGCAGTGGGATTATTTCCCCCCCCATCTTTTCATTATTTATAGGCGTCCTATGGGGGCTGGAAAAAAAAAACTAAAATCTTAATATCGTGGGGTTATATAATGCCTTGCGTGCCAAAGTGCTTGATAAGGTGGGAAAAGCTTCACCCACAGGAGAAAAGGAATGGCTGCGGGAGCGGGAAGCTCCTCGATACGCAGCGAGCAGCCGGGATGCTGCAAGCAAGCGTTTTGGGGCGATTTCTGTCAACTTTGTGTGTGTTGTGAGGCAGGGATGGCTTTCCCCACCGTGGGGTGATCCGTCTGGATCTGCCCCCGGCAAACCAAGGGGAAGGGGTGGGGTTAATGGTGCTGATGTGAAAAAGCAGGAAGGGAGAGGTTTTGCAGGAAATTTGGGGTTTGCTTTTGGTTTTTTGTAAGAGCAGAGTAACTAATTTGTGCTGGGACAGTGACAGACTTTGCGTTACTGTAAATTTGAGACCACCAAAGATGGGATCTTCTCCCTCCTTTAATTAACCTGAGCAAAATTGAGAGCAAGCGTTGCAGGGGAGATGCATCCTGCTGATTCAGCATCCTCAGGAGCTGCCTTTTGGGCTCCCTGAGTTTTGAGGCTTCAATTATTTTTCAGCGTTGAGCCCTTGGCAGCGATGGCGCTCCGCCAGGAGCAAAGGGCAGTGATGCAGCTCCAGAGGGGGAGACGGGGCGCTCAGCCCCGATGCCTTCATCACACCGATGACAGTGCAGAGAGATGCCAGTAACAGGCAGATTTCCAAGCCTGGAGAAATTATATTAACCCTCCAGGGGCTTGAATTAGTTATTGGGAGATGAGGGATCGATGGGCCCAGATCCTAAATGGAGCATTAATGCATTAGCAGCAGTTCTGCGGAGCGGCGGTGGCCCTAATGTGATTTCCCCGGGCTGTGGCCAGCTGCCTCTCCTGCCCACACACCGTCCCTGCCTGCTTTCACGTTCCCAAGGCCAAATTCCCTCCAACTCCATCCTCTCATGCAGTTTAAGAGGCATTTCTCAGCTTTCGGCGGTCTCCTGCGCCCGGTTGGTGTTTTTTTTTCCTCCCCTTCGTGTTGGGATGTGTGTAAAAAGGCATTTACTTAAAATATTTTCCCTCCTCATAAATCAGATCGGTGTGTCCTCACCCAAGCAACACCGAGCTAATTAGAGAATTACTGCATGATGGATTCTAAAAAAAAATACTCAAAATCCAAAACGATATCTAGCAGAGGAATTAATTTGGCAAATGTTTGACTCGGGCACTGTCATCCTATCCTTTCATCCTATCCTTTCCTTCTCCGTGTCAAAACCGGCGCTGGCTAAAAGGACTTTGAGTAATTTCCTATTAATCAATCTCTTTTTTAAGAGGAGCCCAAAGGACATTCAAGGCCAAGGATGGAAATGAAGGCACGGGGCCAAATTAAACCTCGGCGCAACGTTACGGAGTCCAGCGAAGGCAGGCAGCAAGGCACTGAAGTCGCAGCAGGCAGGGAGGAGCCGAGGGTCCCAAATTTCCAAATATTGCATGGAAATTTTCCCAGGGCAGGCAGAGGAAGAGAAACGTGGAGAGATGCTCGGCCGTGATGCTTTTCTCCTGCTCCCGTCGGCTGCAGTCCAGCAGCAGACCTGTGGGTACCCGGGTTTTAGGGATGCTGGGGCAAGCAGCATCCAATCTAAAGCTGGTTTTAATTGCGGTGACGGCATCTCTCTCACAGGGAGGCCCAGCCTGAGCTGGGAATAGGGCTGTGAAGGATGGAGAAGGCGAAATGAAGCTGAAATAGCAAGGAGGAGGATGAATAAGGGAAATAAGAGGTCAAAGCCCGTGATACTCGTGCTCCAAGGGGATCTGCATGGGATGCTGTTGGAGCCTTGCAGTGATTTTGGGGGCAGGTGGAAGGAGATGGGGTGCACCCTCCCAAACCCCACTTTTCCAGGGAAAAAGCTCCCCATCCTGGCCTTCACGCTGTTGCCTCAGAAGCGTTTTGCTGCCAGCACGGGGCTGGGAAGAGATGAGTTACGAAGGGAGCGTCGGAAGGCGGAGGGACCCTGAGTCACAGGGAAACGGGGCGAGCTCGCGGCGTGCCGGGGTACGCGGTGTGCGTGGGGGAGAGCAGCTAAATCGGGCGGCGGTGATGAGTCACAGCACGAGGGATTTGCTCAGCCTCCTCGGAGAAGTTTGCTTTCCCTGGGTTACTGAAACTCAAGGGGAGAAGAGAAGGCGCCGGCGACCTCCAAGTGGAGATGTGCAGAAGGATGGCTTTGCCCTGGCTACGCTTCCACCCCGCGTAGCTGTGGGTTGGTTATTTATTTCCCCCTTGTATTTTTAACTATTTTGCTTTCTTGTGTAGTTTCTCAGAGCTGGAAACAACACCTGAAATGAGCCGTTTGCAGACGTGGCCACAACCTTCACCATCACCCCAAATTACCCCCCAAGCACCAAAAGACCTGCTTTTAGGTGAGGTCCCTGCTCACGGCTCGATGCTGTTTCTGTTATTACACTATGAAGCATCTCGGCCGGGCGAGATGGAGAAATGCGAAGCTGATGCAGCGCTTACGGAGGAGAGCAGGATGCAAGGATGAAGAGGGGAGTTTCTGTTGGATATTTGATTTTTCTTGGCAATGCCCTCGCCCAGCCCTGCCCTCTCCCCGGGGGAGGAAGGGAGCAGTTTTCCAACAACAAGGAAAACAGTCCGCTTTTGTGCCCGGCCCTTTCTTTTCCTTGGCTGCTGGAGGATTTACCAATTAAACGGTTGTTTAGGGCTCTAAAACCACTAATCAGATCTGCCAAAAGCCTTAATGAGAGCTTTTCACTTCCTTTCCTCTTTGTTTTGTGGGGTTTTTTTGTTTTTGTTTTTTTTTTTTCTTTTGGTGTTTTTTTTTTGGCGTGTTTAAAGGTTCATTAAAGATCCACAAAGGATGGCAACGAGTTTCTCAAGCCACGCTCCTCTCCCCAAAATAATTGCGCCAGCGGCTGTTGCTCAGCCCTTGCCGCCGTCGCTCGCAAACCTGCCCACTGCCATGCTGGTGGGAACTGGGGATGGGATGCTTTTCCCTGGGAAGCGTTTTGCTCTTCTCTTCCCTTCCTCATTTCCCCCCTTTCTTTCTTTCTTTTTTTTTTTTAATTTTGGGCCTTTTCCCTCCTTTCCTCTTTGTCTTCGCTGTTGTGCGTGCAAAGGCTGCAGCGAGCCCTTAGGAAAAGGGTGTTTGGAGCATGTTGGCTTGGCTCCATCCTTGACCTCCAAATTCCTCCTGGACTTTTTATTATTTTATTTATTTTTTTTTTTTTTTTTGCTGTTCTCATTCCAGCTCCTCTTACTGTTTCCAGCCTTGGAAACTAAACCTCTCCCCAAAGAGCACGAGCCCTTCAAGGGTAGCAGATGGCTGATGAGGAGAAAAGTCGTGGGCAGAAGGATGCAAATGATCTTGGATGTCTTTGCAATATTCATCTCGTCAAGGCCATGCTGCTGGGGAAATGCATCATCCAGCTTGGCTTCTTGTAGGTGCTTTCCCCCCAACCACCCGTGTTTGGGGTATTTAATGACTATTTTATGCTTTTCCAACACTTCTAACGTCTCCACCGCTATCACACCACGCGTTAACAAAATATTAAGGCTCTGCAAAAAGTGTTTTGTAACATTGCCCGGACTTTTCTGGAGATGCTGCTCCACAACAGACCCCCTCCGCTCCCGCATCCGTGGGCAGTTTTGCAATGTATCTTCTCCATCAGCTGGAACAAACCTGCAAATTTCAGGATGTCAGAATTTCTCCTGGGATTGAAATTCCATGTTTTGACCAGCTGTAATTATTGGGTGTCACCGTGCGCTGCTTGTGCCATCCGAGCGTGTAGGCGTTTCAAAGATCTCAAGAAAATAACAATTTCCAGTGGGGGTTTAGCTTTCAAAAGTTGGGTTTATCTGCAGGAAAACGGGATCTGCCTGCATCTTGCTTAAAGAAACCCTTACTTCTAGACCCATTGCTAACTCTTAAGCGCGGCACCAAGCAGATATATTTCAATATTAGAGGGAAAAGCCATAATAACGAATGCAAAAAAAAATGATGGAGAGTTTCTCAAAGCTACTTATCAGCTCCAAAACTTCCCCAGGCCTCTTCAAAACTGCAAAACTCTGCTCTCGGATGAGCGTATTGCACATTTAATTCTCTCTGCACAGATCTCCTCTGCATTGCCAGGCGGCTTAAGATACTTTAATATGTGCAGCAAAAGGCTGGTGGTGACACATGTAATTAAGTCTTGCAGAACACCCTTCAACAGTAGAGATCAAAGCAATTTGCAAAATAAATGTGCGTCATTATCTCAACTTTACAGGGAAACTGAGGCTTAGAGAGGGGAAATCTCCCGGCAGACAAAGGCTTGGAGGCAGGGAGGGGAAAACAGGATTCCCAAATCCCTCTTCTTGCTGACGAGGCGAAACTGAGGAGCGCTAAAATTGCTGGCGAACGTGGTTGGTAGCCTACGAACGACGAAGGCTCCGATGGGGGAATAATGCGGCTTGAAAGAAGGAACGGATTGAGATGCAAACAGATTCTCCCCAGAAAAAATGACAGCTTGAAAGAGGGACTTGACTTGCTGCGTGGGAAGCTATTTCAAGGAGAAAAGTCAGTATTTTAGTGTGTTGATCCAAGGAGCCCCATCCTGCATGAGCAAACTCAATCTGTCTCTGATTTTCACGCTATGGATTGGGTGACCCAAACTCTTTGCATTCCATAGGCTCTACCTCACCCCAAAACTCCCGCTGGATGCCTTGGTATGGTACCTCCATAGACCATGTCTCCAAGATGACAGGGAAATTTAGGATGCATCCACATACTCTTGTGTTCGTGGGTCTCCATGGCCACATTGGCCAAGTAAGAGTGGACCGAGCCAGAGCTGTCCCTCAGGACCCCGTTTTTTGTCCCTGTGTGGTGGTTATTTGCTCCAGAAAATATTTCTTGTTCTAATTCCTCGTTGAGGAGAGCTGGATCCACCGCTTGCCCACTCAAGGCTCTTTGTTTCCAAAAGCCCTCAAGATAGTACCCCTGCGCTTTCTTTGCCTTAATTACATTTTGCTTTGCAACTACCAAAAGAAAAAAAAAAAAGCAGCCTCCTGACAACCAGTGAAAAATAATTAGCAGTACATTGTGTCATTAAACACTAGACTTTAATTAAATTGCATAGAGATAACTGCCTCTAACGACTGGAAGTCTGGAGCCTCGAGACAGCCAAGCACTCAGCAGAATGGAGTAAAAGACCTCATAAAATAGACACGTGTCAAGTCCTTTCCTCTGGCTGATGAAGCACCTGCCTAAGTAGGGCATCACATTGCATCTTCCACCTGAAAATAGCTTATTACCCCTTGTCCTCCCCTGCTTTCCATCTCTTTGGAGCTAATGGGCTTTTGTCAGGGTTGGGTTTCATCCCGGGAAGAGATGCTCATGTTGGCCTCCTCGTGTTTGGCAACTTCTTTTTCATCTCTCTTCCTTGAAAAAAAGGTGTTTCTGCTGGAATGTAGGGTGGCTGGACCTGGGCCAACCACGACAGCAACTCAGTGGAGGTCACCTACACGCAAGTAGTGGCTTTGGTGGATTGACTACAGGGAGAGCTGCTCGGAGCATCTAGGCCACCGTGTCTCATTGCTTGCCCATGTCCTTGATGGACTTGAGCTTCTCTAGAGGGGTTGGAAATCTTAAATGGACCCATTTTCAAGGTTGTTTTGGGTCCACCCACTTCTCCAAGCTGATTTCCAGGCGTGCAATGGCTTTACTACCCAGCTACAAGTCTCTGCTTGATGTGTGTTGGGATCAGTTTGTACCACTCATGAACTTCTTGGAGATTCCGTGTGTGTTTAGTGGGTAAAAAGGCGGTAGTTGGATTAAGATGGGAGGGGGAAAAGATGCTCCCAGGCTTGTACTTGCTTTTTGAGTTGAAAAGTGTTACATTTTTCTAGTATTATTGCCTTGTCCTAAATACAATTGCAATCCCCCCCCTCGTTGGCCCACCCCGATGTTTAATGCTGACTTCTCCCAACGCGGGCATGAAGCAGAAGCCTTCTTCCGCGTGAAAATTTAATTACTGCTTTCTCGCATCTCGCTGCCAAACCTATAAAAAGAGGCTTATCGCCAACGATAAGCCCGGCGTCCTCGGGAATCGCACCGTAACTCATGCACGGAGCCGAAATACAGAGGGGCAGCTCCTTTTGTGGCCTTTTTCCAACCTCCTTCTCCTGGCAGCGTTACAGCCAGGCGCTTTGACGCGAATGCCCAAGGTTTTGGGTTTGGTTCTATTTTTCCCTTTTAAATAAAGTAAATATCATTAAAATTCAACTGCTTCTCTCTCGCTATCTGCTTCATCTTTCATCCTCACCTCTTCCAGCTGTAACAACGTTTCCCCCCGCTATTATTTCAGTCGTGGATCCTCTTGGTGGAAGAGGGAGGTGTCTAGTTGGGGGTGTCCCTGCTGACTGCGGGGAGGTCGGACTAGATGACCTTTGGAGGTCCCTTCCGGCCTGGACC
>JAOXNH010001944.1:0-12902 GCA_028566575.1 Bartramia longicauda | reverse complement strand
AGATAGAACAGGCACTTCTAGTTAATATTAATAGCTCATTAAATGCAGTATCTAATTTTCACTCAAAACCCAAAGATATTAAAAGAATATAGCAATAATCCATTTTTCCTGCAAGTCAATCCTCTAACGATGTATATTATGTTAGTTACTAGTCACTGCAAACTTGTTTTTCAAATTAATGTATGAAAAGATTCCATTTAAACTTCAATAAATAATTTACTATGCTCATCCTACTAACTCAAATTGATAAATTATTTGCTTGATACATTTTCTCATTAATAAGGAGGAGAACTTTCTATTTGGAATTTATATATCTTTCTCTTCCACTCTCCCCATTTAGAAGGCCAATTTCACTTAAAGTCATACAGGGGAAGCAATCTGTCTTCAGACTGCTCAGGTACGTGAATCAGAATATGCTTTTTGAGCATTTTTCTCACATTTTGTATTTTTAAAACAACTGGAAGAGAGAAATGGCAACCTAGTGTGGAGCTACTCAATAAGAAGGGAAAGAGGCAAGATGAGAAGTCGTACTCTGCCAAAGGTCAGGCAGGAGGGAAAAAAAAAAAAAGGCAAACTAGATTGAAGTACAGTAGCCAAATCTACTTTTCAATATCCATTTTTTGTTGCAACGGTGATGCCCCTTCAAAAGCTATTGGCCACAGAAGAGCTCACCTCTTCCAGTCCAATGCTCCATACTCCATGTTAAGGGAACATTTTGATGGAAACAGAGTATGACAAGGAGCCTTTTTTACCAGATGCTTTATTTACTTGAAATGATTTAATTGCTTTGACCTAATCCAGACCCAACTTACAAGACTAAGATCTTGAGCGTACTGAAAAGGAAAAGAAAACATCAAGGCTTTTTAGTTGCCTCTTTTGAAGGCGTACGTGTTTCCTAAGTGTGCTCCTGCTCCAATCAGTTTTCAAAACCTTAAAGAACAAAACCACTATCAATTTCAGTGGTCAAAATCTATCAGCGAGGGATATTTCTCCATCCCCATAAACTGTTTGAGCGCTGGATTAACCAAGAATTTCTACAATACTTTCCTCTGTACAAACTCTCACGGAACATTCACCTGACCTCACAAGATTTTGTTGTGTAATGTAAGGAATGGTGACTGCTTTACTGTGCAACTACAACACGCCGTAAGTAAACACATGCAAACAAACACGCGTGGAGGCTCGGGGAGACTCAACCTGGCTCTTTAATAAGCTTCTTTCCAATTAAGAGACACAAAACCAGTTCCTCTCTTCACAGAGCGCGAGCGAGTCGTGGGTGCATTTCAGAACACATGCTGTTGTGAGCACTACTACACTCATTATTGTTTCAAATTCAAGACGATCACTTGTTTTAAATCAAAATATAAAATTCTTTAAATCACTCCACACCAGTCCATTATGTAATATGACAGGATTCTCTCATTAAAAGCAAAACTTTCAAAGCCAAAATTACAAGCTGAGCAGCAGCATCAACTTAAATGCAAGCAAAATACCGTTGCTCATCTCACCTTACTACCACGTTGCGCTGCTACTAAAGAAAGCTTAACTATTTACCATATATTTCTTAGCGTCTTCTTTTGCTAATTAGCTGGCAAAACAGAAGCATCTGCCTGACAGAAAACAGACACACTGCAAGGAAATAAATTAATTTGAAAAGAGAAATTCAGATCCTGGTTGCACATAACTTATGCAGATTTTTTTTCCTCCACATTTTACAAACAGCCAAAAGTCAGATTACTTTGTTGTCTGTCTTTAAGACCTCATCAAATGTCACATGTAGCTCCAGGTGCTATAAAATATAATTAAATAAGCCAATGAAACCATACTGTACTAGGACTTTTCAGCCAAACAAACCTGCTCAGGCTCAGCCCCAAATGTAGCATATTTGATGATTAGATGTGGTTGGGAAAAGTAAAGCAAATGTACTTTACGAGCAGAATTATAAAACAAATCCAAACAACCAAAACCAAAAGATACAAAAAGAAAATTATGGTGCTTCGAGACTGCAGCAGAATTACTTCGCAAAGCAAATAGGCTTTTCTCTTGAGAGTTAAGAGACTGTAAGATATACTGCTTCCTCATCATATCATGGTATAACATATAACAGCCTGTCTATAGGAAAAGAAAAAGCTTACAATACCCTTTAACATATACAAGGATATGAAATAAAAGTGTAAGTTGTACTGTAGTTACCAGGAAAGATCTAATGCATTTCTCCAAGTGCTGACACCAGTAACTACCACTGTCTCCACACTAAAAGGTCTGCTTGACATCTGAACATACACACCATCTCTGCTAATTAACATCCTTGAATTTTACACATTCTGATTTAAACAACTGAAAAGTATTAAACACTTAAGTAGCCTTAGGAACTCAGTCTCCTGGGAAGCGGGAGTTGGAACCAAACTTACAATAAAGCCTCTTACCTAAAACACACTCAACCCTCAATTTTTGTCGACTTCCACGTTTGGGGCCTATTATAAAGCTCTACCACCAAAGTCTGCACAAATAAGCATTCTGATATTGGTTGAAGAGCCTGTCATTCAAAAGAAAGTAAGCCGGAAGGCAAATTAGAATTAGCATCTTATTTACTAAGAGCTACTAAAGGAATGATACTAAAAGAGTTGCTGTATGTAAGGGAATCACTGTATGTTTGATTCTTTACTAAGATAATGGTACACCAAGGCAAAAAATAAAGAAAAAAAAAATCCCTATTTTGTTTACACATCCAGTTCAGACAGGGACATCATTTACTTAAAAACAGGAAGTTACCTTCCTCCATAATAGAAGACTTCTATAGTACAACTTGGATATGTGTCATGTGCACTCTGAAACCAATAGCAATCATTTTCAATGGAAAGAACTTAAAGTGCAAGAGCAATTGTATATGCAAAAATCTTTATTACTAAAATGGTAAGATGTCTACAAAGTTCACATTATAAATATTATGCTTTTCAATGGGTAAAACAGGACACAGGCTGCAAGAGTCTCAGATCCTAGTAATGCCACCACAAAATACATGCCTGATTACTCAAACTATCAGCCCCCCAAAAGAAAAAATACAATTTGATGAACACAAGAGCAAAGAGTGAAACCATCGGCTCCATCTTATCTCTGACTACACTTCAAATAACATAAACAAGCACTGACAACACTTACAACTTTGTGATTCTACTGATATTTTTGATTTCTATCTGAATGATCATTAGAAATAGTCTAATGAGTGACATAAACACTAAGATTGTGAAAATTGTTCACTACTCCCTTTAAGTACGTTCTAAACATGGTTTCAAAGTTTCTTTTCCTCAGCTACCTCTGCAGTGTCAACATATTACAGACTGGACTTACTATTCAAAGACAACCCATGAAAAGTGTTTTCACAGGCATTAGACTAATTATTGGATTGTTCTTTAGATCCAACATCTATATTCTTAATACAAAAATTTCCTTTTCACTTCTTTACACATGTGAAATTAACATTGACATTAACATTAAAAATAGACATCGACTTCAACAAAGGTCTTGTTGAAATTTGATGACTTCCAATTTTGTGAAAGCTACATGATACCTATTTTTACTTAAGGTAAAAAGAAAACCCTGACAAGCTGGTAACCCATTTATGATTAATTCTGCTGTAAATACTTATTTACTGCAGGCTGAAATGTTGAAAGGCCATTAAAAAGGCCACTAAAACAAGTTCTTGCTTGCAACAAGCTTTAAAAAAACCAAACACCTCAGCATATAAGTATTTGTGTTCACTATCTTGTGAATGTCAACCCTAGAGAGGATTACTATTCCCCTAAATACTGAATCATTGCCCAGTCATGGTCTATGTGTATTTAACATCACAAAGGAACATCCAGGATGAAACCTATCACAATGGGCAAAAAAAGTCTGGTCCAGGTTGCTATTCCACACAGCAATGTTCAAGGGCCAAAGAAATCCCTGCTTCTCACCTGGAATGCCCTACGGTGCCACTGCAGGCAGACAACCACTCACGAAAGGCAGAGGGGAAAAAAATTATCCCACAAGAAACGAAGCCACCATCCTCCGCAGAAAAGATTTTCTCAGAATCCACCACTGCAGTCTCTGCAGTCCCCACCATCTTGGAAATTAGGATTTCTGCCTGCTCAGTGCTTAAACCCAGATCCCAAGCATGATGATTTCTCCCTAGGTAAAAAAAACAGAAAATCTTCCTAACAGCAAGTCCATTAAAGTTTTGGAAGTCTAGGAGCCCCTTTCACTTAGATAAATAATGTGTGAAAACACTCCACCAAGGTAATACCCTGCTGTGTCATCTGTCCATTTCCTTCCTTCCTGAAGCCATCCTAGACCACGCTGAAGTCAAGTATCACTTTCCAGATCTCTCAGGGTTCCTTCACTGATGCCAGGTTTGGAGTTAGTACACTGCTGTTTGGGGACAAATTCTTCAACCTTCCATAGCTCCTTACCTCTCCTCACCCCTAGCCCACTTTCTCCAGCACCTACAGCAGGATAGGCAGACCTCTCCAGAACACGAAACGCTTCTTGAGCTAATGTCATCCCAAAAACTGAGTCTACAGAACATGATTATATCTAGACCATGAAGCTATTAAAATAACACAGTAATTACCTGAATGTAGTATTACTGCATATATAATTATACTGACAATTAAATTTTCATATGATCAAAAGAACAGTGCATGCATTTGAATTTATCTCACAACATAATTCATTTTACTATAATGGGGCAATTGTGCGGTTTTTTTAAATGTGAAGAAGCTTCTAATAGCAAAACCACAGCTCCTTTTTAATAATTTAAGCCCAGATTAACATTCCTTGCTACGTAGTACCAATAAAACTTATAAAAACAACCAGTGAGGTATTATTTTTCCCTCTGCACTGACAAGGAGCTAGCACTGACACAGACTCAGGTGTGAAGCATTTTAAGCAGGCTTACCTCAGATTCATCTGTTGATTCCTCGTTAGACCTGGTCTCCTGAAAATCACACAGAGAACGGAGGGGAAATTAGTACATCTGTAACTGAGCAGTATTTCCCTTTTCAAAATGCTTTGTAAACCTTTACTGAGAAGTAGAAGGCAAAGCAGAAGCAACTCAAAGTTCGGAGTTTGTGTCCTCTGCGTTCATACCCAACTTCTACTTGCAATCTGGTGCCACACTGACACTCGGTGGCACCAGGTGACTGGGATACTATTGCCAGTTACCCCCAAAGGGAGAGCGACTGGATCATCTGAGAACCTGACTCTGTGAAAGCTTCCCTCTTTCCAGAAGCAGTAGCAAATTTTGCAAAGCATTCTGAAGCTATCCACAACCTGGCTCTGCTATTCAACTATTCAGCTGTTAACAGGCTTACTTTAAACTTAAAATAATTTCAGACTATTTTCCACAGAAATCCAGCATTTAATGACTTTCTCCTTCCCATCCCATGGCAACGCAAGCCATGCAGCTTTCTCTTGCCTTTGAAGCAACTGTACCTTTAAAACATTTCTCTGGCAAAACAATGATTCTTACTGTCCTACACAAAAAAAAAAAATTTAAGTCAACTCCTGCTAATCTCTCACCTGTCCACTGAGAAAATCTGCTGATGCAATGCCTCCTCCAAGAGGTCAGCAAAATGAAGATTTACTTAACGTATTTATCGTTATCAATAGCAATAAAAGGTTACAACTAATACGCTGACAGTGAATGTAAGCATTTTAACACCAAAATATGATATAAAGAAAGAACGAGCAAGAGAGAAGGCAGCATTTCAAATCTTATGAAGTAGTATTTGGACAGTAAGATAAATAGGTGGAGAATTTCACCAGAGAAGGCAAAAAAAATAAGAGACAGTTACCAACAGTTTAAAGAGAGACGGAAAGGGAAGAAAATTTAATGCACTGACATCCAGTGTCATTTTTAGTTTGTCACTTTTATTTATTGTCCGTTTATAAAATGCACTGATTGTGACCTCTAGGCAAAAAGCAAATGCCTCCTTTGCGTTAGTGAAGGTTCACCTTTAGCGACCATCACAACAGACTAGAGATAGAGACAGGGGAGAAGAAAAGCAGCATGTCGTGTTACCATGATTACTGCCATTTGTTTCCTCCGTTTTACTTCCTACAGCCAAGTCCACCTCTAGAACACACATCCCACAGAAGGGTCATCTATATTCATGACATGAGTTAGGAAATTGCAAGTAGAAAGAATATGTGAGTCAAGGGAAGATGGAAAGGGAGTAAAATCCTGGCACCCTTTCAAGCTTAGGTTTGACTTTGCAAGTACAACTGTTTGTCCGCCAGCCTCACAGGCTCTAGTCACGAGATGCAGTTACCTTTCAGGAAATAACAACTTTGGTACATATAATCTTTTTGCATCTTACATTCTACTTAATGACCAAATGAGGACAGAGCTAAAATATTGTGGTGTAACACTGTCAGCCTATTGGACAAGGGAGAGCAACATGGGAAGTTCCAATGCAAAATATCACCAGATTCCTAATGAAAAAACTGCCTTTCTCTCCTAAATACCAAGAGTTGCCTACTCAACTCCTTTATATATCAAAACTCTTAGCACTACCATTTTGATACAATTCACATAGTTCGTATCAACAGGAGAATTTGTTTAAAGAAATAATCTTTTCTCCCAAACAAAATAAGCAATTACAGCAAGTGACACTTTTGTAACATGTACCCTTGAATCCCTACTGTATTTACCAGGCACTGCAACTGCAGCTACTAAATTTCATAAATAGCATAAAAATTCAGGCTTTGTGGCCTTTAAGTTTTACTGCAGAAAACAAAACAAAACACAACACCATGCAAAAATTCAAGGAACACTTTGGCTTCGAAAAGAAATGCAGAAATTGTATTTGTTCCCTGATAAGAACTTAGCTGAAGGTGTTTAGAACTGAACTTGAACATATGAAGTTCCATCTAAACACCAGGAGGAACTTCTTCCCTTTGAGGATGGCAGAACCCTGGAAGAGGCTGCCCAGAATACTGGTGTCTCTGGAGACATTCAGAACCTTCCTGGACACATTCCTGTGAACCTGCTCTAGGTGAACCTGCTTTGGCAGGGGGTTGGACTAGATGATCTCCACAGGTCCCTTCCAACCCCATCGCATTTTGTGATTCTGTAACTGACACATATCAACTAACTCACTTTGCTAGCAACTTACTATGAAAAGTTTTTTGCTCGAGTTCTCCCACTGATACAGGCAAACTGGAAAAGCAAACTGCAGTTATGACTGCCCTGGGGTTTTGTTAGGTTCCTCTCCCCTCCCTCCAAATGCATGAAACGAGAGGACTATCCCTCACTTCTACTTTTTAGGAACCTCGTAACTGTGAAAAGGAAATCCCTCAACAGGGGTTTGTAGATGACCAGAATCCCAAATCATGTAGGAATAGATGCCATAGGTATGTCTGAAACTCTAGGGGAAAATCAGCAGCACGCTTCAGCCAGCTGGCACATGCTGCTGTTCAAGTAGCCTAAGAACAGAGAAAAGGAGCACAGAGGAGACCACAGAAGCACAGAAACGTTAAGTAATCCCTCACCATTATCATCTCTCACTTAGCAGATCCAACATCACTTCTCAATAAATTCTTTAACTGACTTTAAGATATGGCAGATCTAAGTTTTTCCCTTCCCTGCCTTTGTAAACACCAGATGCTATCCACTATATGTTTAGGCCCACAATTTAAAGCTGCTGGGAGAGGAAAACCATAAAACTTGGGTTTCGAAGAAACCTACATGCACAACATACAGGTCCCTTTCAGTAGGGGTGTGCATGCTCCCCACAGAAAATAAACAGGAACAAACAAGGTAACTTTCCTACCATAGTCCGAAGAGAGAAAATACGGGCTCTTTTAATCTCTTATATAATTAAAGATAAGACTTGTCAGAGTCAGTTTTATCCTGAGAACCCTTCCAAATGCTGCCACAATTAAAAACTCACCAAACCAGGGAATGAAGCATCCTCCAAAGAAGCCAGCCCCTCCCAACGAAACCCCTGACAGCAAGGAAGGCGGAAACCAGATGCCAATCTCCAATTAAGGCCAATTCCCCTGAGGTAATTCTAAGACTCTCCCACCATTAGGAATTCAAGACAGACAAACATATCCGTGTCAAAACAAACGCGTGTCAAAGTCCTGGCTCAGCAGAGAAACAGTGACAAAGTATCTGAAAGGACTGGAAACTTCACTTCTTGCTTTCACTTTATTTATTTATTTATTTTCTCAGGGAGGAAGGATCTAGGCAGAGGGAAGCTTTAGGAAGATACCCACTTTAAAGAACCACAGATCACACAATCAGAGAATGGTAGAGGCTGAAGGGACCTCTGGAGATCATCTAGTCCAAACCCCCTGCCAAAGCAGGTCCACCCAGAGTAGGTTGCACAGGAACATGTCCAGGTGGGTTTGGAATGTCTCCAGAGACAGAGACTCCACCACCTCTCTGGGCAGCCTCTTCCAGGGCTATGTCACCCTCACAGGAAAGAAGTTTATCCTTATGTTGAGATGGAGCTTCCTGTGTTCCAGCTTCTGTCCGTTTCCCCTTGTCCTGTCACTGGGCACCACCAAAAAGAGCCTGACCCCATGCTCTTTGACACCTGCCTTTTAGATATTTCTAAGCATCGATGAGATCCCCTCACAAAGCACCAAACTCCTCACATTTTGTCTCAGGAGCAAACTCCCCTGTTGAGAAGAACTTGATCCTGTACCAGCTGGTAAAGGATAACTCCTCAGTCATTTCACACGGACCCTTCAGCTCTTTAATCCCGGCTCCACAGCGGTGCCAGCAGCACTCCCAAACCCTTCCCTCCCGCCCAGCCCGCCAGCTTCCTGCCTCGGCTGTTAGCTATAAAGCGCTGCCCTCATGGCTTGCGCCGCCTCTCCTAGCCGTCTATTTGTGTTTTTTTAGACAAAACCTCAGGCAGCCCCGTTCCGTGGCGAGGTAGAGGAGACCCGGCACCGCCGCCTCCATCTCCTCCACCCCGGCTAGGCTCCAACAGCCGCTGCCGCCCCGCCGCCGGTCCTCGCCACCCCCCATAAACCCCCTGCGGGGCTGGCCGAGGCCCTCTCCCCGCCCTCACACAGGCCCTGTCCCTTCGCCCCTCTGCTCCCGAGGGCCGCCCCGGCTCCCCGCCGCGTTCCTCGCCCCCTCCGGCGGGGCAGTGCCCTCACGGCCTCTACCTTCTCCTCAGCTTCCGCCATGGCGCGCCCGGGGAGCTGTCATGTGAGGGGCAGGAAGCCGGCGGGGGCAGAGGCACCCTGGGAAATGTAGTTTCAGAGGGCGTGTGTCGTCCTACCTTTTTTTTTTTTTCTTGCCTCCCCCCCTCCACCTTTCCCTTCTTCTTTATTGTTGTTGTGATTATTGTGCGGGGTGGGGTGGCTCTGGGCATGGTGGTGCTGCCTGGCAACCCACCCCCAAGGGCAGAGGCAAGGCTGGGCCCAACATGGCCACCACATCCCAGTCAGGTTGTCCTTCTGCTCTCCCTCCAGCAGACCTTTGCACACCCAGCTGCGGTAAGACTGAAGGTAGGTCCCTGTGGCGAATGATGAGGTGGCCTCTGGGTAGCCAGTAGTTGAAGCTGAGAGCCACCTGCAGCATCTCCGTGCCCGGCGCCATGTTGCACCCTGGACTGCTGGAGCTCTAGGACAAGGCCCATTTATTGGTGCCCAACTGAGCAGCGCTTGGTTTCCAGCTACGGTGTCCATTAGATCCTCTGGTAGCAGCCTCTGTAGTTTTTATTTAATTTGTCACTATTGAAATGGCCCGCACGTGCTTTAGTGTCAGGGGAAGGATTTCAGAAAGAGTAACTCTTTTTCTACAGTTCTAGGAGCTGCTGCATTTTCTCTTATAAAACTTTAAGACAAGACTTGAACTCCTTGCTTGCTCCCAAATTGCTTTCTTTATATGTTAAAAATATAACCAAAGCTAAAAAGCAATAGGCAATACTTTTTATCGCTTGGGTTTTGCCACTGGAGCTATTCCCAGTTAAGGTGGAGCCACAGCGTTAATGTACCCTTTCTCTATGCTCGGGATTGAAGCCAAGAATTCAAAAACATGCAAGTCAACTTTGGCAATAAAAAAGAACTCTTGGAATATTATACTGGAAGACCATACGGCCGTACAATTAAAGTTAATTGCAGACAGTATTACCTGGGATATAAAAATCATGTGTATCGTTGCCATACCTTTAGAAACTAATTGCCAGAATTTCAACTGAGAGGAGATAGAACTGGCCTTTGAAATCACACTGAGATGTTGATGCTGGGGTGAGAGCGAGCTGTCAAAGTTAACAGTGTCAGTACAAGAACATATGAATATAACTGTCATGAATGTATTTCGTTTGCAAATGACATAATATAAGAAAACCTCCTTTTTTGGTGTGTTACCAGATGTCTGTGGACTATCAGGGTACCATGGCGAGGGAGCTTTTAAATGTCATCCTGGCCATATAAGCCAAGGGATATCTACAGAGAAGGAGAAGTTTGGCTGCCATTGTACAAAATATTGTTGAGACCTCTCCTGGATATAAAAGTAAATTTCAAGCCGCCTTTGCTGAAAAAAAAAAGATTAAATCAAACTGGAAGGAGGCAAAGGACCAGTAAAAGGATCAGAGAAATTCAGGGTCTGCTTTACTGGAGAAGACTGAGAAAAAGAAGGGCTTTGCTTCTTCAATCTAGAAATAAAAAAGAGCTGAAGCTATTAAAGTAAAAGGTATGAGATCAAATAGGTACAGGCTAATTTTAGTGCATTTAGGCTGGAATGAGAAGTAGATTCCCATGTGTCAGACAAGTGTGGTCCTCAGAAGAACCTTGCTGACAAGAAATGTAACTGATTTCAAGACGAGACTTAATAAACTTATATAAGAGACTGTAAGAGGTGTTTCCCAACACTTGTGTTGCTTACCCAGAGAACTCCTTCCACTCCCATTCTGACCTTTAATCTTAGTCCTGTTCAAATCAATGAAAAAAAAATCATTGCTGTCAATGGAGTCAGGATTTGTCCTGTCATATGTAATGCACAAGCTATCTTATCTGGTACTGAAGTCTGTGTATGTCTTGTGAAAGGAAACTTTGCCCAATATGGTTTTTATCCCACTTTCAGGGAAAAAAAAACTTCATAGGGATATTGGGTTTCAGGTTTGGGTTGGTTTTGGTTTTTTTAATTTTTTTTTGTCCTCAACAGAGACATTTTGTGGCACTTTTTAAACTGGAATGAACATTAATAACTGACTTTATGAATGCCAAGAAAAACAGAGTGTAAGGGAAAGGATGGCAGGTCTTGTAAACTTTGCTATTATAACAGTTAACAGTGCACATTTGTCAGAAACAGTGCAGTCAAGGAACAGCTGTCCTTGTTTTCATTGCACATAGAATAAGTGGTATAAAGAATGTGATTTACTTACAGTATGCTACTTATTTCTGGCAGAAATGCTCAAAACTAATTTTTTTTCTTGTTTAGGCTTAAGGTATGAATTCAGTCTGCCATGATTACAGGTTTTTATTATGTCAGAAAAACTTAATACGTTGGCATCTGATTCTGACCCCCCTCCCACACCCACCCTCCAGAAGTGCTGAAAGCCATCAAGAAGCAATGACGTCAATGGGGTTTAAAACCTTTCAGCACCTCCTGCAAAGCACTCAGCATCCTACAGACTCAGGCCTGAGAACATCCCAGTCAACCTTTGGAGATAAAAAGCTTAAGCGTAGTTCAGCATAAGTGGAAAATACAACACTGCCTAAGGGAAGTAAATGTTCCGTCCTAACCTTAAAAACTGTTCTCTCTCACTCTCTGCCAGTCTGTAGATCTGAAGTTTGGGTTAAGTCAGTTGTACAAGAGGGAGAGGTTTGGGACCCCTGGTGAGATTATGAAGGCTTTGAAGTTTAGGTAGAGCATTTTGGCTGAGATCCGCCTCAAGTGATAGGCTGGCTCTACCTTATCGTTTAGTTTTAACTTGGTTCACCAAAAATAGCGCTCTTTGTAACTCTTTTTAAATAAAGATTTTCGCCATACCATCATGCTTTTAATGTTCATAGCGCCCACTTTAATGCAGAGTTTCCAGCTGAGGGAACTTCTAACAGGATGCTGACACCCCCATCCACCTTTCTAAAATCCAGACAAATCAGGAGTTTGTTTTATCATTTGCCACAGAAACCACAATTATCATTGAAACTTGGACCTTGAGTAACATTCTGATTCTAAATATGGCTAGAATTTTTATCTCTTGCTTTAACACACTTTCTCCCCAACTCCCGTGAAATATAACAAGTAGCAAGTATCCGTGCCATTTGGTAGAGATTATTGTATTTCAGTCTCCAAGAGCTCTCAGTTGCTTTCAAGTAGGACTGATTCATCCAACAAAATATTCAGCTAGGTAATCTCTTGCCACTCTCACCACCACTTATTCAGTAAAAAAAAAAAAAGAAGAAAAAAGTGGTGTTGTCTGTAAGTTAATAGCATTTAAAAACACTATGCCAGATAAAACACAGCTAATATTGTCAGAACAATAGAAGTTCAAAGGCTTTCCTCTTTCTGTTTGTTTGTAGAAAGAAACTTGCAAAGGCTTTTCTTTTATTTCTGTTTGCTATCAAAGAATTATTTCTGTGAAGATACTTTCATTTTGTACCATAGCTTCTATAAATAAATCTTGAACAGGTTCAGGAACTTTGTAGTTCAAAAAAGATCCTATTTCACCTGCTAGCATTATATTGTTTTGCTCTTGTTTACTTCTTTCTTCTTAATCCACCTCTAAAATTTATTTATCACATTTCTTCCTGAAATAAGTATCAGAACACTGACTAGAAAAAACATTTCAATTATAAATTTAAAAAAAAAATCAAATAAATACAATTTAATGACTTGAAGCTAGATAAACCATGCTCATAAAGTTAAGCTCACATGCAAATTTTCATAG
>JAOXNH010001845.1:0-12959 GCA_028566575.1 Bartramia longicauda | reverse complement strand
CTGTGCGTCTTCCTCTCCTCGTCATCCTCCCATTGGTAGCTCTAGACACCAAGGAGGTCCTCCTCTCTAGCCCACCCTTCTCCAGGCTGAGAAACCCCCACACCATCAGCCTCTCCACATACAGCATGTGCATCAACCCCCAACTATCTTATCTGGAGAAAATAGAAGTGGTATTTTATTTTAGCCAGGTTCTGCTATTTACCTTGGTGGAAGTGATCTATTTATTTATTTTTTAATTATTATTCAGGGCAAAAAGAGTAAATTTTAATTTTTATGTCCTTATGGGGCCTAGTGCTTTCCAAACCTGTGGTCTTTGGGCTCTGTCAGTTTGTTGCTCACCTCTAAGGATGCCAGGAAAGGTAATAAAGAAATGTAAGGCTGTTGCCAGTAAACCAAAATTATGGATATGCACAGCTCAAGTAGAAATATTTTTAAGGGTTTGCATCTTGGAAAAATGTTGGAAACCTTTACTGTAAGCCAATTATGTAATATTCCATGTATAAATTAATGTTATTTTCCCTTACATCCGAGGAGGCCAGAAGAAGCAGACGAGGTTGGATCCAGAGTCATAAGTGCTGAGAGTGATGGTGCTCTTGGAAAGAGCTTGCTTTTTTTTTGGAGTATTTGCAATGTTTAGCAGAGGTGACAGAAGTGCTCAGGTGTGTCGGTCAAAAATCAGGGCCAAGAGAACGGGACAGGGTTTGGATATGTCACGAGGAAGGGAATTCGTCGTTTTTAGAAGTGACAAGAGCACAACCAGCCAGAGCAGGGGGAAAGTAAGAGCGTAAAAAACTGAGGACATTTTGGGCAGAGGGGCGAAACTTGAAGCTTATCATGGAGCTTTTGATGGGGAAAAATCACAAAGGCATGAGCACGTTCTCTGTGATGCTGTCGCTAAAGTAAAATTAACCCATGAGACCGCTCTGGCCTTGTTGAGAAGTTTGGATGGGGCAATGACGGGGCTGTGGCAGGACAGTCCCTTTTCTGCCCGAAGATGTGCTGAGTCAAACAATTCCATTTTCTGAGGGCAGCCCAACAAATCTCATAAGCTTTTACTTTCCATTGATGTGCTCCAGGTATTAGTATGTCACCTGGAGGGGAAAAAACGTGGTGAAGGCATCCATTTTTTGATGTATGTGGAGTTTTTGCAGTTCTTAAATCATCTGTTTGTGCTGCAGCAAGAGCCACGCTGATTTTTGGAACTTCTTAAATTGCTTTTGAGTGTTTGTTTTCCAAACAACTGAATGTACATGCACATCAGTATCAGATTGACGTGCGTGGAATGGTGTGGTATTGTGTCTTTGCCAAGATCGGAAGACCTGCTCAGAAGCTGTTCCAGTTCAGTGGGTCAAAAATCCACTATTTCTGAAAGGCCAACTGTAGATTTACACCCTTTACTGTAACGGCTCCAATTTGAAAAGACAGAGGTAACAGAGAGCTACTTCCAGTTGGTGGGATAATTCAAGAATCCAGCATGCTCAGATGGTTAAAACGTGTTTTCTGCTGCTACTTCATCACACTTAAACAGAAAAAAAAAAAAAGGTGTGGAAGAGGTGGGAAAAAGCCAATTTGAGAGTAAATTTCATCTCTCTGAGGTCAGTCTCTGGTTAACAGGGTTGGCCTGTTCCTCTTGGGGTAAGAAAAGCCCAAGGTGGTGGATTACCAGGCAGCATTTGGGGAGGAACCGTAAGCTTCCACACCAGAATATATTTAAACCGTGGCAGCAGCAGTTAAGCTTGATTTTTATTTTAATATTTTTCCTCATTCCCTTTTCAAATTGTGCTGGAATTACAGATTAGGAGATAAAAAAAACTCCAGCAGGCCCGAAGAACTAGGAAAGTGTTTTGTTATTACAAATTTTAATGCAAAATTTCAGGTAGCAAAATACACATATTTTGCCGTGTGTGTAATTTAGTTTTCTAAATTGGAAAATCTGCTGTTACCTAGCAGTTAATGACTATTTTTTTCCAACGTTTGGAATGCAGGACCTGATTTGATAAGCTGATAAAAGAAAACAAAACTGAGAACATGTTGGAAATGCTCAAAGTGAAAATTACAGTTTAGGTAGGTTTGGGGGTAGATAGTTAGACATTTTAATTGAACTAAAATAGTTTTATACTAATACAGTACTGTTGTGGGAGTACATTTTGTGGTGCATTTGAAATTGAAGTATTTAAGTGGGGAAAATGTATGTTAATGCTTTGCAAGAAAGTGATTTTTTTTTTTGTAATACCATCTATCTAAGCAAAACAGTTGTTAAAGAAATAGAGCTCTGCAGTCTGTGCTGGAGAGTAAAGTTTAAGGATAATTTCATCAAGCCGGGAATTTGCTTTTATCACTTTGGTGTGTTAAACTGCTGCAGGAAACAACCGTGTGAATTGTGGAGTACATTTGTGTCCCTGGACAACTCCAGCCCAATCGGCCCCTGCCGGTGTGAAATAGAGGGGTTGAGTCAGTCTGAAGGTCCTGTGTTTTTAATATCTCCGTGCCAGGGATAAGGGAAGCGAGTCCAGAGGATGATTTCACTTGCCCACGTGAAAGCAGGGGCATTGAATTTGATCCCACAGCTCTGGTTTCCCAGCAGCAAGGCGGGCTCGCGGTAAGCGGTGGGAAGCCCAGCTTGCCCATTACGACTCAGCACTAGCCCACAGCCGGGCTGGCTCGACGTAGTTAAATGGGTTAAAATTACCACTTTTGATTACTTGAGTTTAGTTGTGCCTTTGGGGATTTTCTCTGAATTTGGAGTAACTACTCTAAATTTATAAAAAATGAGCTACCGCTTGCACATGCACGGGCACAAAATTACCAAAAGAAGTGAATTTGGGTTTTTTAGGTGTTCATACACAAGTGTGTGTGTGCGGCCGTGTTCTTCAGGTGTGGGTGAAACCGGTCTCACTCTAAAAGGACCAGGTTTCCTGATGGAGGCTTTTGCACCCTTCTGAATGAATGTTTTATAACAGTAGATAAATTGCACCCCGTTTTCTTCAAATTATGTGCTCCCTTTCTACTCTGCCAGTTTCAGTTTGAGTGTTCTACCAGATACTTCATTTGGAATATTTTAAGAAGAAAAGAACCTAATTTAATTATTTTATTCAGAATTGCAGAAGAGGTTGTGGTCCATGCTTTGCAAGGAATTGAGAGGCAGTGAAAATCCAGCATCAGTGTATTATTTCAGGGCTTCTAACCTGTGGGAGGAGGTGGCTGGTACAGCCCTTCCTGCTCTTACTGCTTGGTTGAGGAAGGCTGGTGGGATGAGGACCTTTCCTTTGCGACCCTTAGTAATTGAGCTATTCCAATGTGGGTGTTTATAATTTACAGCATGGCCACTATAGAACTGTTTCACCCCATTGCCTTGACAAAGCAGAAGAGAGATGAAGACAGTGATGTCCTTCCAGAGGGTTGTACCTCTTTTTGGGCGCATGGGGATAAATGAACATCCCAGTCCAAGGTCTTGGAATAACGAGTGTCCCTCATCTCCGTGGAGCAGGTGTGACAGAGACATGTTTTCCAAAATAAAAAGGCATCATTATAGAACACTTGGTGCCAGATGGTAGAAGGATGGACATAAACTCTTAACTAGCTGTGTGTTTGAAGTTCACAACAGGAAATTAAAGAACAACCAAACCAAAAACCCCAAACCAAAAAAGCCAAGCCCAGCATTTCCAGTAGAAGAAGATAATGCAAAATATTATGAGGTGAGGAGTTTTGACACATATGTGTGTCAAAGAGGGTGCACAGCCTGGTGGTGCACTCAGGGTCAGGAACCTCATGGAGAACACGGAACTGTTTCAAGTGGTCCATGAGGAACATTTTGTGTTTTTAAACCTAAAACTAAAACAATTAAACAGTGTTCTCATATGGATTTAAAAGCTTCCATTTATCAGATATTTTGATTAAATATGGGTTTAAGATGAAGTCACGATTGCCCAGAGAGGTTGCAGCATCTCCATGGTTGGAGATACCCAAACCTCAGCTGAGCAACCTGACCTGGTTGGACCTTCTGTGGAGGAGGTTGGTTCAGGTGAAATCCAGGTGTCATTTTCATCACAAATGATGCTGTAACTCTGTGAAACAGGTTGCTTTAAAACCATCTAAAGAAAAATAACTCCTGGCTACTGAAGGACATGGCTACTTGCTTATGTTTTACTGGGTTTAGTTTGGCAGCTTGCGGGGAGCCATGGAGCTTCAGCTGCAGGTTTAAGGCAAAGCTACATTTCAAAATTGTCCCTTTTTATTTTGGATTTGGATGATGAGGAGATGATACTGTTAGAACTGAGAAAGGACTTGCAGTGAGTTCTAGTAACCAGATCTATTTTGGTGGTTAAATCACAGACTAAAACACCTCACAGTTGTTCATGGACTATGAACAGTCGTTAACGCCTGAATGGGCCAATGTGGCTATGGATGGGACCTGGGTCAGTGATGTTGGTGTAGGTGAACAGGTAATGAGACCTGGCAAGGAAAGAGGAAAAACACTGTCCACTGAGCATATATAGGAGTTTGTGAGCTGTAAATAGTTGCAGAAAGGAAGTAGAGGGTGTGTGTGAAAAGGCAGTGGCGAGCAGAGTACCAGGTCTTGTGCCATCAGAGGATCCGTGGAACACATGCGCTGTCGGAAGAGCATCTGGTGTTAGTCACCAAGCCATATTGGCATCAGCATGCAGTATGAGCTTGAGAAGATCAAGTAGTGTAGGGGGGTTTCTTACTATTGTACTAAATACCTACGCTAACGTGGTAGTCTTTGCTTTCCAAGTCATAGCAAGAACTAAGTGTCACCACCTGATTGGGCTGCTCAGAGGGATATTTGTGCTTACATCAACTCCTGAGGCTTCTGCAGGCTTTCATCTCTAAAATAGACCAGGAAATGCAAAAGCCCTGGATATAGGCCTTACTATATTCCTGGCTTGATGAGCTTTTGAGTTGCATTGCTGTGGGTTCCTTTGCCATTTATAACGCCAATGATTAAACGTTGTATTTGGTCTGAATTTACTGTTGTTTTCACTTCTTGATGTTTGATTTTCTTGAGTTGGAGTTTTTATTTTGGGGCCTGGCTAAGGAAGGTTTACAAAGGCACAGAGTTTGGGGAGCAAGATGCATTGTTCCTTCAAGATAGCTAATGTATGATAACCAATTAAAATAAAATTCCAGTAGCATAATCAGAGGCCACTGTGTAACTTTCATATGTTAACAAGTCAAAGTAAAGATTGTGGGGAACCTGGGCCCATCAAAAGGAATTTGAGGCTGCTTTTATGCTAGCTAAGATTTTCCTATCTCTTACTTTGCATTGAATAAGAAAGTGCCTTTTTTCTCTGACAAAGAGAAACCTGGAGTCCAACCAAACATAGTTCTTGGTAAATGGTGACTTGTTCCTCATCTTATCCAAACATTGTCGGTATCTGGCTCTGGGGAACTTCAGGAGGTGAGGAGAGAGGAAAAGAGGAAGCAGATGAGTGTCTGATTTCTGTGCAAGACACAGGTTCTGGGAATATCCTCATTCCTCTGGAAAAGCAGAGATGGAGGCTGTCTCTTCCTTGCTACCAGGAAGAGACAGCCTCCGTTTCCTTTTTATTTATGGACAAGACAGGAGGCTCTCCTCTTCATGCTGGTTCCCTTCTTTGAAGGAAGTCTGGCAGAAAGCAGGAACTTTATAAAGGTGATCTGTGATGGCCTGTGGCAAGGTGCCTCGAGATGTGTCAGTGGAAAGCATCCTAAATAAAAGACTTTCAACAAAGGACAGGACCTCACCCTGAACCGATTGGCTTTTCCTCCTGGTGCATTGAGAGCAGAATTTTGCCCCTGGAGAATGCTGGCGGACAAGGTCCCAGCCGGCTGTGATGGAGCTTGAAGGCATGAAGGAACAATGCTGTCCTGGGGGCACTGACGTGGCTTGGAGAAAATCCTCATAGGGCATTAGGGCTTGAAGTTCTGAATTTTGAGAATTTGCGGTTAACTGGGGTCAGTCTTTCTGTTTGTAAGTTAAATCCAGCTTGTTCTTTCACCACTGGTTCCCCGGGATCTGGGTTGGGGGGGTGTTTACTGACTGTGTTGAGGGATGGGAAGAGGTCTGCAGCACCATCTCTCTCTCTGTGAAGCCCCCTTGCTTGAGAACAAGCTGTCCTCGTGGGTAACACCTCTGGGGTCTGTGCAGCAGGACACCTGCCTCTTTCACCTCCTCGGGACCTTTTTTTCCTATGTCTTTACCATCATTCCCTTTGGCACTTCCTGATGCCTTCCTGGCTCTCACCATGCTCTCACTTTTTCCTGCTTTCTTGGCTAAAAGTGGGAATTCCACCCTGGCTGGGTTTCCTCAGGTCACCTTGGCTGCCATGGGCTTGAACCAAAAGCCAGAACTCAGCTTGCCCAGGAGTCGGAACCTCATGGCCCTGAGGAGTCAGCTCCCACCTCTGCCTGTGGTACTGGGGTGAGCTGGAAGGTGGCCCCCAGGCCTGGCTGGTGGGCAGAGGCTGGCTCCACGAGGTGGCTCCCAGCTTGTTCCACACAAAGCTGAGCTGATTTCCTCAACCCCAGGCACCAGCCACGCTTGGGAACTGGTTTCTGGCTCTGCTGCTCGCAGTTTGGGCTCCTGGTCTTTCTTCCCCAAAGCGTGAAGGCACCAGGAGACCTGTGGGCAGGGAGTGTCTCCTGGGAACCAGCTCTCCGTGCCCACGGGAACTCGCCGGAGATGAGAGCTGGCTCTTGGCTGGCGTTGCTGGAGGAGCCATACGGCAATTAGGAAGGTCTGTAGCAGTTGGGAGCCTCTGGCCAGGAGCTTGTCTTCAGAAGATCTTTGCCCTGTGTTTTTGGCCGAGACAGACTGTCCCATTGAAGTGGGCGCTGTCGTGTGAGACAAGTAGTTCCTCAGGTCTTCTTGCTGTTTCCATCAGTTAAAATATGTACAATACAGTATGTTCCAGCAACGCATGCTCCTTATTAGTGATTGTACAGCTTCCTCTGCTTCAGGTGGTTGTTTCTTCACCAAAAATGCCATGTTTTACCAAAAACTGTGCCAGGCTTTAATAAACCATTGCCCAGTTGCGACGACTAAACTGAATGAAGTACACTATGGAGCTTGCTATAAACTTGAAACTATAAACCTGAACTTGAACGTTAGGTGTGATCTAACCAACCCCCTCCTTGTGGCAGAGGTCTGGGGCTGGAGGTGGTGCCCAGTTTGTGTTCCTGCCCACCGTGTCCCCCCCGTACCCGTCCCTGTGCATCACTGCCCCTATAAGGGAGCTCCAGAAAAGTGGATCTTAAAATACTGATATTTTTTGTAGTTGGTTTGTTTGAACGTGGAGAACTCTGGGAATAATACAAAAGCCTGAATTATAAGTAACACCAAACTTTGATTGTTAGCGGTGTGAAAAGCTTACGTTGAAAATTGCTTAGCTTTAGTCATCAGTTTAAAAATTGTCTTTTAATTTTAATCTTTTCTTGTGTGACTTTGAAATATCTGGTTGAGTCTCTTCTAATCAAATGCTGTGAGTGTAAAACTTCACAAATAAAGAGATTATTCAGAGATTGCGTTTGTGAGGGTGCTCCAAACTTCATTTGTTTTGATTTTGGTAAACAAAAAAATCAGGTTTGCTTTACAATATAGTACTAATTTGTAGAAACAGTATTGCTTTCCTGTTAGAAAATATATTTATTTACTCATATAAGTATATGCTTGTGTCTATTGTTATTTAATTTTATTATTTAAATGGACATTTTTCTTTTCTTCCTAGAGGATGCCAAGCAAGTTTTTGGCCAGACCACGATTCATCAGCACATTCCCTTTAACTGGAATTCAGAGTTCGTGCAGCTGCACTTTGGAAAGGACAGAAAAAGACACCTCACGTATGCGGAGTTCACCCAGTTTTTACTGGTGGGTCTAACATGATACAGTTTGACAAGAGCATCTCAGGGAGGTGTGATGTACAGAGAATAAAACACAGTCTCTCTTTTGTAAGGACTCCTTGGCTATTCACACTTTAGGGTACTTTGTTACAGAAAACCAAATATTGTGCTAATAAACAAAATAAACAGGTTGTCAGTGTTTCAGCAGCACTGTTACAAATAGTCTTCAGTAGGAAAAGGGATCCTTGAAGTGGTGAAACACGTGAGTTTCTTATTTGTATTCCTTCTGAATCCTTAATGCCTGTATTTACACTAGAGAGTTTTAAAATGGGAACCTGCTTCAAGACTGCGCGGTTTCTTTCTTTCTTGTTTACACAAGTCTGTTAGTTCACAGTAGGAGGTGGTATCATTTTGATGAGGAATAATTAAGATAATGCTATTGAGACAAATGTTTCAAATTGACTTTGTAGAACAGAGCCTAATTAACTTTGTATGAAGAGGACGTCAGGTATCACATGATTAAATTGTATTCCCCTGGGTTTTGTATTGACTGTTGTAACTCCTGAGGAGCTGAGACATACACCAGTTCTGTGACAGAACAGCGGAACTAGAACATCTTTTGGGTAAAAAAGCAAACGTGTCACTTGATTAGTGTCAGTAATCACGGCAATTAGGGAAAAATGGCTCTGGCCACATGTTCTGGTGTTCACGTATCCTGATTTTGGTGGATTAAAATCACAGTCTTAACAGAACACCAGTCCTGGTTGCCTGGTGCATCTAGAGATCTGAGGAAAACCTGAAGAAAAACCCAGAATGAAAATAGGACACTTTTTTTGCAAAAAAAAAAAGGGGGAGCGGGGGGGAAGGGGAGCAGTGGGGGAGGTTAGAGCCACAGGACTAAAGAGCTCATAACCTCGTGGCTGGGTATGTGGAAGATTTGAGTTCTTTCTTTGTGTCTTTGGGTTCTTCCGTGTTTTTTCTTTGAATTAGGAAAAGCAAGAGCTGAGGCAGGATTTTCCAACTTTGGGGAGGAATCCTAATGACCAAGCTTTCTCATCCCCTGGCAGGGTGTTTCTCTTTCCTTGCCTAAAAGGACTTTTCTTGGACTTGATCGTATTCTGGGGAGAATTGTATTTGGTTTTGGTGTGTCTCCTTTGGTTTTTTAAAACTGGCTCTACTGCAAAAGTGAATCTTGGCTAATTGCAGTGCAGAGTAAAAGGCTGTGTTGGAACACCTCAGTGGTCCACAGGAGCCAGACAGCCCTTGGGTGATGATCGTAGAGTCACAGAATGGTTTGGGTTGGAAGGGACCTTAAAGATCATCCAGTTCCATCCCCCTGCCCTCGGCAGGGACACCTCTGTATAGAACAGAAAGAGGGAGGAAGAGCATAGGATATGAAGGCTCACCACAGAGCATAGCATGGAGAAGGAGAGACAGTGCTGTTAGAGCAGTAGTCATCATAGAATTCTGGGATCGGGGGAAAAAAAAAGACTAGTTTTAAGAAAGCATTTTGCAAACTCACAAGAAGGCTTATGTGAGCCAGTTGCAAAATGAGCAAAGAGTAAAATCTGGGTTCCCAAGAGCCTCTTCCTATTCAGTGCTCTTAAATGTTTATCTAGATGTTCTCCAGCTGTTTTTGTTGATCCTGTCTTATGATAAGTTCTTTTAGCCATCGTTTTGTAGTGTCGTGCCACTGTTACGCACTTCACATTGCAGCCGAGTTGTTGTAAAGCATTTCAGCCTTCCCCGTGTCTCTTGAAACAGGGAAGGTAAAACAAATCCAGTGTCACATGCTATTTTGTTGTTCTTTCTTTCTCAAGAGCTTGTTCTCCTTTATAAGATAATTTCACTTGCTTTTTTACTAATTACTTTTCTATGGCTGAACGCTTTTAACCTGACTTTCTAAGAAAACAAGTTTTGTGATTGTGCATCTGCTAATCCATCCTTATGAACCTTGAATCCATGGGCCTATTTCATCCAGATTTGACTAATAGTAAGAAAAATTAAAAATACTAAGTTTCTGGAATAATTATGCCAAATTATGCCTTTATCTAGGCAGCTAGATAAAGAAGAAAGCCTACTGAAGACTGCAGTTACCTTAAAATCCACATGAGAATGCATTATATAGGCACAAACCCAGAGGAAACTGGGCTTTACAGGTTCAGGTCCTCAAATCTTTTCCCAGTCCCTGCCATGTAGTGGCACCCAGTGGTGCTACTGGCACTTTAGCCTAGCAGAACTGGTGTTCTGAAGGCATGGTTGAGAACATCTCAGCTGACAGCCAGGTGCCTGACGTAACTATTACTGTAATGCTAGTGTAGATACGGTGTAATGGTGGGACATAGAACGAAAATGTCTAGCATTAATGAAGTCATTGTGGTTATGCTTTTGGGTGTCTGTTACTTTCTTCGGCTGTTCTATGGTTTCTATTGCTGTTGTCCCCCAACGTTCTGTTGGTTTTCATCTCCTGGTTTCAGAAATGTTGTTACTGTAACAGTACTCTTTTTTCATGTTCTTCTATTGCCTGGCAAATCTTAGTTTCACTGTTCTGTAGTTTAATTTAATTGGTCTGATGGGGCAGAAAACGATGAAGACAGAAAAAACAATGTAAGAAAAACATGAAACTAATGAGATACGTGCATGAACCTTTCTTGGTCCCAGTTTTAAAGGACTACTGCTCACCCCCACCTAAGAAAGTATCTACAGACAGCATGCTAAAAAGCTAGCATAGGATTTCTCAGCAATACTGAATGATGAACATATATCTAAATGGTCTCTGTTCAAAAATAAAAGTTCTGCTGTTAGAGAACAGACATGCTGAGAACAAGAATACTTCATGGTGGCTCTTTCATGAAGTGCAGGTTTTAAGAACATAGGGCAATTATGTTGAAATTACGACTTTGGGAATTTTATTCTTCTGAGTAATTTGCAAACCTGTGTGTCTACCTTTGCCTGTCAGTGCAGACGATGAAAGGTGGCCTAATGGTAGCCACAAGAAATGACTGTGGATGCGGTGATGGTAGGAATAATAACATTACAGATGAAGCATGTTTCCATTAAAGACTGAATTTAGGTTAAATAGCTCTGACTATATTTACCACTGATGATAGTGAGCAATTAGTTAATTTCGATAGGAAGGAGACTGAAAGCAGGAAGTACAGTCTTCAGCATTTTTCAGTTACGTGAATGTATTCCATGTAAACAACCTAGTTCCTCCTTCCCATAGAAAAGACTGCTTTTATATATAATTCACACACGTGTTCTGCAGCACATTTATACCTGCAGGTAATAGCTGTAAAGCAGAGGGTGGTGCTTTGCATGTGAGGTGGAGTCAGCACCTTCACCGTCAAGATAAACAAGATGGATCATACATCTTTGAACTCACAAACCCTCACTTTGTTTGCTAATCCCCAGCCAGTTGTGTGCTGCTTTCCATCTGTTGCACCATTGTGCGTTTGCACACTAGCAACTGGTGACTTAATAACCCCCTCTCCAGCAAAACTCACAGTGACCCCTCCTCTCATGTACCTACTGATGGCATCACTCACTATTGAGCAAAATTGCCAATGCCTTTGCCATTTCATGGAAACAAAACTGAGGTTCACAAATGACTTTCCTTACTGTGGTCCTGCAGCTTCAAGACTCTGCTTGGAGGCTTTCTCTTACCTCTGCGTTTATAAGCAATGTGCTGTACACCTGACTCATAATTAACTTTTTTTTTTTTATGAGGACCAAATCAGGCTGGGTACATTATTGGAACTCATCTTTTCTCCAGGAAATCTCGAGTAATGTTGAATCTGCAAAGATAAACAACCAAACAAAAAAAAAGCCCCTATCATAATTCAGTCCCATAAGCTTCATTCTAGCGATTTTCTTAGCGCTGAAGTGAACATTCATTCCAGCACAGCATTCATTCCAGCTGCCGGAGTGAGCTCTAGACCTTGGAACACAGACACCTGCTGTAGATTTGTTGGAGTTTGTGTGGTTTCTCTCCTGCTGGTGGTGGCTGGTCTCCCACAGTGGTATTTGCCTGTGTGGCTGCGGTGTTGGGTGGGCGCTTGCCACGGCTCATGTTCCTGCGGCGGTGGATGTCACTGAGCGCACACTCAGCTTCTCGTGGGCACTGACTTCACTCCAAACACTTCCTCTTGCCTGACATAGTCCTCTCCACCTCCATGAACGCAGTATTTCCAGCTCACGGTTTTAACTCGCACGTGCGTTTTTGTGAATTTTCTGTGGACGTCATACTTTGCTGTAAGATGTGTAGCCTTTTGACTGGAGGATTGTGGAGAGGCGCTCACGAAGCCTGTTCCAGTTACGTGGTCCACTCCCAGGGCAGAACTTAGGTTTTCCTGGTCACACCACAGAATCTGAGCCCAGCCCCCCCACAAGCAGAGTGCTTTCTTAAGCTATGGGAATAATTAAGAGACTTGCAACACCATTTTTTTTGTTTTGTATGTAAATATCTAAAAGTAGCTTTAATCGCAGCCTTGGGCAGTCGATGATTTCCTTCTAGTGTTTGTCAAGGGAAGTCTGCTTCTGGTCTTTGTTGTTGGGAGCAGGCATACCATAAGCAGGAGTGGGAGGGTTGTGGGTTGATCCAGAGCTCGGAAGGGCAACACAGCATCACAGGAAGGGGCTGGCCCTTTCCTTGTTATAATGGTAAACACATTGGCATTCAAGCATCTTTGCCCACAGATTGCTTTTGCAGAAATTAAAGACACCTTTTCATACAAATGGTTCTTAGAAGTTCAAAGAAAAGGAGGAGGAGGACCTGTAAAAGATCACCTTGTCAGACTTGTTGGTTATTAGAATTTTCTCGAAGTTTCCGTTGTCTCAAATGGTTTCTCTGGCTCTTGCAAAAGCAGGAATATTTTTGCTAACATAGTAACTGAAGCTTTTATTTAAAAAAGAAAAGAAAAAGAAGGAAGAAGAAAAAAAGAAAAAAGGCCAAATGTGATGCTGTATATTCTAGTCCTGAACTGCTGGTGCTTCAGCAGTAAACAAGTCACATATTTGGGACCCTGTGATGCCAATTAAACCATCTTTAGGAATTTTAAACCAGAGAACACTGAGATGGAATGCTATTCCAGGATGTTGTGTAGAATGTAGCCCCTAAA
>JAOXNH010001740.1:0-13033 GCA_028566575.1 Bartramia longicauda | reverse complement strand
TTTCTTCCAGTTTAATGAGACAGTTCTTACAACGAAATTGTACACGATGCATTTAGCTGCTGGTACTACACAGAGCCGGCCCTATGCTGTTAACACACGAATACAGACATACCTGCAAGGGTTCTGCTTGGAACTGTTTTGAGTTAGCTTGACCTAGTAAACTTTAAAATAATCTTCCACAACTCATTGTCTTATCATGTTGCTGGAATTTCACCTTCTGAGTTGCAATTATTCGGAGTTGTGGGTTTTGGTCTGTTTTTGTAGTTTTGTTTTGGCCTAGTGTTTTTTTTGTAGAGGAGCGTTTTTAAAGATTTTAAATTATTCAGGCATTTTAAAATATGAAACGCCTGGAAACAAAGTCAGGTGTTTCTTGGCCAGATGGTTTTTTAGTAACCTTTTTTTCCTGAATAAACTCTAGAACCTGAGGTTTTCTTCATTCAAAATTTGTCAGAGACTCAGGCCTCAAGCCAGGAAAGCACGCATGCACAACCCTAATATTAGATACACGCCAAGTACTCACATCAAGTTGGTTTAGCCTTCCCAAACGTGATGAGCCCTGCGAGTCCCTGTAGTGCCCAAAGACACGAGACACACGCGTTGTACACCCTTGAGATCTGCGGGCTGGGGAAGCATCAAGGGAACTCAAAGGGAAGAGAGGGCAAACAGGCGCCATCGCTGCTCTGCCATTCAAATACTCTCTTTTTTTTGAGCAAGGATTTAAGATTACTTCACTATAAACAGAAGATCACCTTGTGATGTACAGATACATGTTTTTTCTAGCTTTATAACATATACCTTTTCACCAGAAACTGACTAATTTCAAAGATTTAATACAAGTATATGTCTCCTTGCTTCCCTGGGAGTGTTTTCAAGATCTTCAGACCAACCAAGTGAGTTCATAAAAATCTTTCAGTAATTCTCCCCCTTTTATTTTCATATTTCAGTGGAAAAATTATCAGCACCTGGTGTTTTGTTATTTACTGCATGTATTTTGATTGCCTCTTAAATCTCTCTAAAACAGAATTCTTCCCCAAATGGCTCAGCTGCTTGGAGAATAACCATTTATTGTTTGCCTTTATCCCTCTCACAATTAAGCAGCTCATTAAAGTACTCCCTCTATCGTTGTATAATTGCCTTCTTTGTGACTAAGAAATTTCCATTTTTGTTCTTTATCAGACTTGCTCAGGTGTACATTGATATGTGTGTAAAATTATCTTACATTTCTAATATGTCTATCCTGTTCCAACCCTCTACCGCACCAGCTAACGGCCCCACCCACTGGAGGTATTTTTACCTTCTTTGCACTCTCATTTCAGGCTGAGGGATGCGCCGACTCCACGCTGGTCTCATTCCTGCAGTACGGAAAAAGACAGTAGAGCACTGCAGCAGCTATGCTAAGTCAACCCATGATTTTAGGAACTTCTCACCGAGCATGCAGCTGCACTCTCTGCCTCCTCACCTCTGTCCAAAATAGCCTCTAACGCTAACACACTGCTGCAATGTATGACTTTCCATTTAAGTAAGCAGAAAATTCACTTCATAATTTTACTGTGCAACAGAAGCGGCAGAGTTGTTCATCAATGTCTCCTGCCTTGCAATTGTCTACTCTTACAACTTCGTAGCGTGCTTTTGAGTATGCACTGAAAGATGTCAGATATTTAATTGCTGTACTTAACTATCACGTTTCATCGAAAAGCTTTATGGTCCTAAGTGCACTTTGTTGTTCCTTATGAAAATCACTCAAGTCTAAGAAATATTTGAGAACAACAATAATTTTCCTGTTACACACTGAATGCTCATCACCATACACTGCTGATGAAAGCAAGTAAAGACATGCTGAGATTGCAAACCCCACCTTTAAAAGATAGGAAGCACTGGGATACAGCCATTTTCTCACCTCATTGGCTGCACAGGACATAAGGTACTCGTTATCTACATCTTATCTACTTAATTGTAATTGTACTAACTGTAAACACATTGTATTGATTTAATCATGGGCTATTTTATCACATCCCTCCCTAATATCCGGGTCTTTACTGAATTTATCTTCATAACATGCCTATGAAGGAAGGTTATAGATTGATTGACAGAAAGAGTAAGGAAAAAAATAACTGTATTTAGGGGAGCGATTTAAGGTGTAGCAGCTTGATTTGCCAGAGCTTTTAATACCATATATCATTCTGGGCTCAGCTCCCAGTGACTTAAATTGCAGCTGTAAAGTTCAGCTCTTCTCTAAATCAGACCACACAATTTCAAGCTGTGCATTCAGAAAATGAGTAATATACCAAGAGAAGCTGCAGCCAGAAGTGAACTGTCCAGCACGCAGTCCTCTGGGATAGAAAATGGAATAGCCTCGCTGAGGTACTGATAAATAAAACACTAGGTGAATAAATATTGAAAAAAAAATAATACTCCTAGGTAAATAAGAAGTCCCGTATAAGTTTACTCGCTTAGAATAGATGACAATTGGTAAACTTCTGTACTACCTAAATTAGAACTGGTTAAACTGTCAGGTAGTGTCCTT
This sequence comes from Bartramia longicauda, assembly GCA_028566575.1. Taxonomy (NCBI): domain Eukaryota; kingdom Metazoa; phylum Chordata; class Aves; order Charadriiformes; family Scolopacidae; genus Bartramia; species Bartramia longicauda. The sequence goes on along the minus strand of JAOXNH010001740.1, from coordinate 10,509 downwards.
GGACAGCATCTGATCCTCCCGGGCAAAATTCAAATAGCTTAATTCAAAGATGATGCTCCCCTTCTTAAAATTCCTTCTCTCACTGAATATATACCGTCCCTCTGTTGTAAGTAATGACGGACAGATACTCCACGCAATAACTTCATTCACTAAATAGTTTTAATTAATTCCAGAAGCGTGACTTTTCCCACACACTATGAATGGTGAAGAGAATCAACTACTAAACATGTGTTGAAATGATGATACATACAAATGCATACCAATAACAAGGACAAACAAAGACTGCAATACCAGCCTGACTTTTGACCTACAAAATAAAATGCTCTTTCAGAGTGCTTTCAGGTGTGTTCAAAGTTTCTAAAAAAGCAAATTATTAAATACACAGCAATTCCATCATATGGAATTATGTTTATCTGTACATAAATCACCAGCTCATTTAAGTCTTCAGCAAAAACATCTGTAACAAAGTGAACTGGGTAGTACAATGTCATCCACGACAAAGTCTGATCACCACCAGGAGCTAAAACATACATTTTGCAGTATGTTTAAAAATTATAGGATAAAATAAAATAAAAGACTTGCAGTTCCTGAATTCCATTCCAGGCTCTGAACGCAGGTAAATGATTACAGATCTGTCAGTGCCGGTTAAAACTTCCCTCCTCCTTCTTCTTCCTACAATGTCCTACTTCCCATGCCATCCCACCACACTTCTGAGCAATATGCAGGAAAAGGTCAAGCTTGTGTTAGGCTGGCGGATGAAATCTGGCTACTTACTGTGCCTCTTGGAGGAGCTCCAAGCAGCTCAGACCAAGACCGCTTGTGGCATTCACCTGGTTTGCAGAGTTCACCCAGCACCCAGTTCCTCATCTCGACTTCTTCACCTTTTTCTGCACTTTGGTCTGCCTACATTTTTATTTTTTTTTCCCCTAGGACACAAAGAATACAGGAAAATAAGTCTTCTTACTTGAAGGATATAAGGATGCAGGCAAGTAGTGGTTTCATGACAAAAGAACTGTTGTTTAGCTTAGCTGATAGCACCACTGTTAAGTAATGTACACACTTAAAGAGCATAGTATGTAATGTAACCATATGCTCAATGGATTTATTTTTTAGGGTTTTCTAATCCAGAGGATTTAGGATTTAATCCATTTAGGTGTTGTGTTTTTTTATTTTTTAATCCATAAATCCTGTTTTTCCGAAAAAAAAAACCACCCACCACCTCACCCCACTCTACCTTGGAGACGGGTGCTCTCCAGGGCCTGACACCCCACGTCCCCAATTAGGGTGGAAAACAGCACCCGGTGAGGTATAAATTCACCTAGAAACCCCTCCAGGCCAGCTGAGGTAAACCCACCAGCGGCCCAAGCCCTTCCCCAACACGATGTACCCCCGAGCAGGCGACATTTTAGCCGCCCATACCGGCGGCGGTTTCACTTGGCGGCCGTCCCTGTCGCTCCTCGCTGTTGGCGCCACTAGAAATTACCTCAGGGGAGGCGGCCCCGGGGGGCGGAGGGCGCGAGGAGAGGGCCCGCCCCCCCGGGGCGCCCTGCCCAGCGTTACCGTCCCTCCGCCGGCGGCTCATCCGCCCTTTACCCGCCTCCAGCGGACCATGGCTACCTCCGTGCCTCTCCTCCTCCTCCCTCTCCTTTTCCTTGACCTCACCGCCACCTCCAAGCTCAACACCCCCAAGGTGCTGCTGCCTTTCACCCGCGGCACCCGGGTCAACTTCACGCTGGAGGCCAGCGAGGGGTGCTACCGATGGTGAGTTTGCAGGTGCCGCCGCCCTTTTGTCCGCCGCTTCTTCTCCTTCTTCTCTTCCCCCCCGGCCTCCCGCCGCCGCCCGGATGCACCTGCGGCGTTTCCTCAGCCCGCGGCGGGAAAACGCGGCCCGGCGGGGCCTGGTCTCTCCATCTATCCCCCCCCAACCTCGGAGCCATTGGGCGCCAGGTTTCACCTTACTTTAGGGCAGTTTTTGGGGTGGCCCAGCAGCATCTGGGCAGGAATGGAGATAATCCCTGAGGGGAAAGGCTGGGTGTTACAAACCATCATTGGGGTTTTTTTTTGGGGGAGGGGGGTTAAACCCGCTGGAGAGGGGCTCTGGCTGGAGGCTGAGGCTGAAAAGGCCCTGAGGGGAAAGTCCCTGCTGTGGGGGAGCTTCCCGCCATGGTTGGGTGCCTCACGAGTGCCTCACACCCCACGTGTGCCCACCTTGCCTCCTGCACATACTCGAGGCATGCCCACCCTGTCTCCATACATGCCCAACATGCCCACCCTGCCTCCTCGGCCACCCTCAGTAGCCACCTCAGGCACCCTCAGTGCCACCCCAACGCCCTCAGTGCCTTGCTGAACACCCTCAGTAGCCACCTCAGACACCCGCAGTGCCACCCTAGCCATGCTTGCCCCACAGCCCCACGCGTGTAGGGGCAGCAGCCAGGGCTCAGGCATCTGCTGCTGGTGTAGAAGTGCCCCTTCCCTCCTCGTGGTCAGTAATGAAGGACAGACCATCATGAGTTTGTGGTGCGGACGTGAGGAAGGAGGGATGGAGTCATGGCACCTGGCTGAGGTAAGAGCCTCTGGGTGCTGTTGTAAGCATAGACAACACACTGAGCACATTGCCTGGTGAAGGTGAAGGCAAGTTTTAAAAAATTCAGGTCTTCCTGGGTTTCTGTTGGAGGCCTCGGTGCTGAGCACATGGGATGCATTTCTGTCTGGAGCCCCTGTCCCACTGGGCAGAGGGCTCCCAGGAGGCAGGTCTGGGTCAGAGCATCAGAAGCTAAAGGCAAATACCACGGTATTTTTGAATCTGTGATTCAAAAACTGTGTCACAGTCTTCGTGTTAAACAAGTGCTACCAAATCCTCATCCTTCCTTGAGCGTACCAGAATTGTAATTTGGATCAGTAACAAGCAGGAGGTACCCACCTGAAAAAAATGTGGCAGTCGAGATAAATTTGGAAAGATACTTCTGTACATGCCAGATGGATACGGGTAGCAGATTTCAGTTGTTATATTGTGCCTGACGGTTACTGAAATACATCTTGTAGGGCTGTGTTTTCACCCTGCATTGGTTTGTTTACTTGGTGGTCCTACGGTTCTCATCCCTGGGCTGGTTACAAGCCTTTGATCTGTGACAGCTTACACATTTGAGGGCATTTGCACACAAGAGCAGTCATCACAGTTTCTCCAGAAGTTGACTGAAAGGAAGTTACTGGAGGAGCTGCACGTGGTTGTGTAATTTCGTTTTTATACGGATTGTTTTAGTAAAAATCTCACAATGGGTTTTTTCTTTTGCCTTACTCTAATCTTTAAAGGCAACCGAGTATTTAAAAGGATTTGGTTGATGTGGTAAAGTACATTGCATGAAGGTAAAAAACAAACTCATCAAAGCACTAGAAAAATCTAGGAGGGGTAGAAGGTCTGTCCTATTTTGCCAGCGAACCGCTGGGTGATGCTGGGCTGGCTGCAGCCGTTCCTGCATGCGCCAGGTGCTAGCCAACTGTCAGAAGTACATAGACCTTTGTAAATCTCACTGAGATCTATGGATTAAAAATATGTAAGATTGTACTCTGGGGAAATACTGGATTTGGTCCATATATGTATCTCTGATGAGAGTTACTTGTGGGCACTTCAGAGCGTGTTATATTGGTGCCAGTTGCCAGCAATAGGCCACATCCCTCGTGCAGAGAGGCTTCAACGAGCTTTTCCACCCTCTCTGCACAGACTGTGTTTTATCCCCAAAGATAGTACCATGTACAGTATTTACAGATGGGAACACTTTGCTTCACGATTAAGGAAACTATACCAACTTCATACCCAGTGTGTCGTCATTTTGTGTCCCGGCGTTGTAAAAGTGTGTTTATTCACTTCTGCTTTGCAGGGACTGGCAGGATGTGGGTGGTAGAACTCAACGTGTGCTTACAAAACCATCAGAAGGAAGCAGTAGCTGGGTGTGTGTGGCGGAGCAGAAGCAGTAACTCTTGTCACGGTGCTCGGGGCGTGTTTGCAAGATTGCATCTGTGTCTCTCTTTCCCCCTGCATCCTTGCCCCTGTAGGCCTTGAACTGCAGGGGATTAGAAAGAAGTGTGCTTTGGAGGGGCAGGCAACTCCACAGCTACTTGCTGACAAGTTTCCTGTGCTTTCCTGTTCCAGCCGTCAGTAAGAGCTATTACTGGAAGGAGGCCGTTAAACTGGAGAAGTTAGGAAGTACCAAAGGTATTCACTTCAGAAGTTGTGACTGTTCCTCACCCAGGGTTTATAAAATGAAGGGTGGGTTTGCATGCATGACAGCAAGGATTTGGAATGGAAATGATAAGATTGTGCCTGGAGAGGGGACGGAGGTTGTATAATATAGGTGATGGGGAGGTTAGAGGTAGCATATGAAAGCTGTTCTTGTCTTACAGCAGCATCTGTCTTCAAAATACATCCTTCAAGTATATAAGGGAATTCCTTGCTCATCTCAAGCATTCAGAATTCATACCTGAGCATCTGATTTTGTGAAAAATCAGCATGTTGTGACCTTATTTCTTTCCAGTTTCCCTTTGGGGCTTCAAGTTTACCTCTGAAAGCAGGAGGTTTTCAAAGTGCTTGTAGTGGTGGTTGAGGATTCCAGTGGTTCAAAGGCAAAAGGTCAAATTTTATCATTATCAATCCCAGCAGACTGGGAGCAGCGATAAAGTTACAAGCATGGCTTTAAAGTATTTTCTGATTTTCAAGATGCTCATGCCTTCTGGAGTTTGGGTTGCCTTTATGTTGAAATTATATTTTGGTTAAAGCTTTGTTTTCAAAGCATACAGTGTTCCCATCTGTAAATATTGTATGTGGTACTATCTTCGGGGATAAAACACAGTCTGCGCAGATATATTTAGCATTTAAATTACACCTGTATTTATCTTTTAATTACCTTAATCCAGAAATTATACCTGGAAGAATGAAAGCATTCAGAAACAGAATTATCTTCTTGAAATCTATCTTATTACAATAATGTTTTTTGGTGGGGAAGGAGGGGAACACACAAAACAAAAACATTTTCCCCCAAGGTACATACAGCATGGTGCAGGGTATTTATAGCAGAAATTATATGTAATGTATAAACATGCTTACACATTATTTCATGTTTTGTGGAATTCTGTAGAATCCTCACCAGATGAGAACTGGTGGGAAGTTTAAGCTTCAGGAGTCAGCTTTGAGAAATAAACTGGTTGAACTGGACCCGTTGAAGTTAGAGGGTTTGCTATGGAAAGGTTACAGCTGCAGGAAACTGTTCACAGGTGATAAAGGCCCTGTACAATGTTGTTTGTTGCAAATATATTGAAGGAGAGTTTGTTGCTGCCTTAAGTAGAAGAGTTTCTGGGTGTTGCTGAAGCCCTAATGATGAGGTTCCGTAAAGCTAATTGCCATTGGGAGAGGAGCAGGGGGCAGAGTGCTGGGGTGAGATCCAGTGGCTGAGTGGTGGTTGAGCTGCATCCTGCTCAGGTACTTCCAGAGAACCCAAAACCTATATACAGTGCTGCTGGCAAAGCTCCTTGTCTAGCTCCTTGTCACATTCCTGCATTTGTTTTATAAGCCCATGTGGTGGCTTATATGTTTTAAAAATGTGTACTAAATGGAGTGTTGCTGATCAAGGTCTGTTACTTTGCTGTAAAACTGACAATCTCATCTCTGATAATCTGGGGACGGTGGTGGTGTTTCTTGGATTACCTCTTTTACCATGGGTCTAAAAAAGCCTGTCCTTGACTCTTACTGGAAAATGTCTTGTGTGAGACACTGATTGTTAATTGCTGTATTATGAAATGACATCTTAAGTAATGATTGTTATCCCCTGCTATCCTTACCGCTTCCTTTGGTTCTCACCTGCTCTGCATTTCCTACTTAATTAGAGCAGGCAGCAAAATGTTGTCCCTTTCTCTGGGAGGTGCCTGTGCTGCCAAGTGCTGGGGAGGCTGGTGGCACTGCCGCTTTCCCAGCACGGCTTCAGGCTCCTGTAGATACCAGAAGGAGCTCAGAACTGGATTGAGGTGTCCTTGTTGGGAAGTGAGATGGGCTGTGCTGCTGTGGCTCAGGGCTGCGTTACCTGAGTGTGTTGGCCCAAAACCAGAGTGGGTAGTGTGAGGCTGCGGCACAGATGTTCTGCCAGAGTCAGAGAGGCAGAAGAAATAATCATGGTTTTTCTCTTAGCCGACGTGTCAACCTACAGTGCAGGTTTACTGTTGAAAAATCTTTTCCTGAATCTGAGCGTAACCTGCCTGGGAAGGAGGACAGAAAGAGTAGGGACTGTAGTGGCTTTTGGGCAGCTTTCATTGCTGAACACCCATGAAATGCTTTAAGACTTTTGCTGTCTTTGGTTGTGGATCTTACCTTAGTAATTGAAGCTTTAAGGGTGTTTATGTGTGAGAAGGTTTAACAGAATGGATAATTTGAAATAACGCGAAATGTAACATTTGTGTTTTGGAACTAAACTGCCATTTTCTAGTTTTATTTTCTAACATGAAATCAGGCCAAGTTAATTTCCGGCCAGCTTGTGTAGACCAGCCTTTACTTATTGCTGTTTTTCAGTTGGAAGATGACTGTCAGTAGTGTGCCATGCCATTTTTCTTTGTGCAGCTAGAATAGGTACAAAGCTAAGCACTTACGGTAAAATGCTTTGAGCCACCAGTTGATTTGACAAAATATCCAAGCTACTGTTGGGCATCTGGGTCGGATTTTGAGAACGTTCATCACTGGCTTAACTCCGCTTCGCATCCTTTGAAGTTAATGGGCACGCCAGCTGATCGCCATCGTAAAATCCCAGGAGCAAAAGCTTCATCCTTGGCTCACTCTGTGCTGTGTGATGTTTCCATTTTGCTTTGAAAGCAGAACTGGATGGAGGGTTTTTTCACTGCTTCTTGTTTTCCCGGTACAGTAAGAAAGATCCTAGGAGAGGACTGAGTGAACAATAGAGAGATAATCTGCCACTGTGGTGTTAAAAATCCTGAAGAGTTGAGGGGGCTCTGCCAGGCTCCCTCTGTGTTTTCTTTGGAATGGGTTCAGTTCCCATGTCCTTGGTTCTCTGGGAATCTGGTTTTTATCATACAACTACAGTTGCCTGGATGCTGCTCCGGCTCTTTTCTCCTCATTTTTGTGTGTCAACAGTATTTGTCCCAAGAGTGACTGGAAATAAGGTACGTAATGGATTGGTCAATCCAGCTTTAACCAAACTCCTGAAAACCTTTACCATCTGGTTTCCCTCCGTCTTCGTATCTGCCCACAGCCCTGATGTAAATGTAAAAATGTAAAAAAAGATGACCTCAAGTGCCGGTCATGGTGCCTCTCCACAAAGGTGGGGGTTTGCTAATTTAGTCCGTTGAGTTTAGTCTGCAGAGCTGACAAAACAATATGAAACACTGAAGCAATAAGAATGGACAAGATTATTGCTAGAGGCAGGGAAAGAATAGTACTTGCCTGATCTCTAAACCAGCTGGTGAGTAAATTAAGTATAATCCTTGAAGTGTTCACGTGTGATATTACAGAAGAGTTGATTGAGGCCGTGCAGGCCTGGGTTTGGGTAAGTCTGTAGATACACTCCTGGCACACAATTCTGTGTTTGGGGGGGTGAAAATCATGAATGAAATGGAAATCAGCAAGAGGCCTGGCAGTCTTTGTTGCAAGTGTCATTAATTCCTCTGCAAGGAGGATTTTATCCTGAGGGAAATAAATATTGGGGTTTTTGTTAGCTTTTCTCCCCACCTCTTTGCTCTTCTCTCTAGTGCTTCCTCCCCTGCCTTGCTCTTTCTTCAGACACTGGCATGGGATCGAGAGGCAGTGCCAGAAATGCTTCCCATTACTTGCTTCTCGGGATCTAATTTTGACCTCTGACAAGCCCGGCTCTCAGTATCACACACTGACATGCTGCTGCTGATCCGCTGTAATTGGCAGGTGATATAAATTGCACTCTTTGGTGTCATTTTAAAGCCAAAGTTTCTTTTTCTCGTCCATCTAGGACAAGTGGCGGAGTAATGCCACTGTAATATACAGCCTCATTGAGCAGGGCCTTATCCTTTCTGTGCTTGGCCCTGGATGGATGTAGCTATAAACAGAACGTGCTTTTGATATTGTCGAATAATATCGAGGAGTCATCAAATATTTCATAAGCTACAGTGTGAAAAACAATAGTTATGCAGATAGTTTTTGGATACAAATCACAATAGTAAACCAAGCCTCCGAAGCCCCCTACTTCACCTGCCCAGTTCAGGTAATTGCCTAAAACAGCAGACATCTGATTAGTAATAAAACTAAAAATGTTCTTGTATTTAAAAAAAGTAAGAAATTCAGCTGATATTCTACCTCCTGTTTTAAACTACCCTCAGAGCCCCAATAGTATCTAATCTCAGGTTCCCTACGCCAGTGTCATCTAAGAGTTAACCAGCATTTAACTGTAAAAGCTTAAAAGTTCCTTTATAATTGTGGAGTGTATGTTAAGCTTACAGCTGAAATTTAATGCAGACTTTTAGTTGATCTTTGTTCCTTTCTTTTTCTAGTCGGAAAAATATCCTGTAATTAGATTTAGTTTCACAACACTGCTATTAGTGCAAACTGTGGTGGTTATGTATTACAATTCCTAACTATATATTAAAAGAACAAATACAAAACACAGTGAAACCCCTGTTGTGTTGTAAACAATCAATTTCAGACTGGAAGAACACAAAACCCTCAAATTACTAAAAAATAAATAAATATCTAATGGCAGAGAATATTAAGCAATGTAAAGAACTAAATAAGAAAAGAAAAAGTCAATTCCATAGGTATAATGCTTATTTTAAAATGCCTGCGTGCGTATTGAGTCAGATCTGCATACTCAGCTTAAAAATCCTGCCAGCCAAGTACAGAGAGAGCCTTGCTGGTTGTGAATACTAACGTTGTTCAAAGAAACTTGCTAAATGTTGGAAAAGTGTTTCATGGTTGCCTAAGAAGCAAAATAACTAATTGTTTGCTCTTAAATTGATCACTGCTATAGAAAATAAATTATACTATTTCAGAAACTGTATAAACCCTAGTATAAAAAAAAAGCTCATATTTATATACATTGCTTAGGTATCTAGAATATAACAATTCTCAGCTTTAAGATTTTACTTGGTGTTTAATTATCCATTGCATATTGCTGTGGGTTGGTTTTTTTTTCTCGATCAGGTAAAATACTTCCAAATTTCGGGGTGAGCAGTTGCTACTGTTGTTTCAAAATCCTTTAAAACTAGTTTTTTTGTAAGTGAAATATTGTTGGGAGCACACCAGTATTACAAATTAATAATTCATTGAATTAATGAATTTTGCCCAAGACAAAAATATTGTACTGCTGTGCAGTGCTTAATGACCCTGTGTGCCGCCAGTAGCATGCACAATTAAAAATGTTCTGACTTCTTAATTACAAGCTTTTGGGGCTTCATTGTTTGGGTAGTATAGTATGGTAACATCCAGGGGAATGGATGTAGGGAAGCAGAGAGTTGACACAAATGTATTTTTGTCTCGTGGAGGTTTCTGTGAGAAATGAGGTATTCAGTGTCTTACCGACTGCTTCAAACCAGAGGGATCTTCACGTCTTGCACGATGGGGTCGGTCTTCAGAATTGTGCTCTTCATGGCTTAAGGTTGAACACAGGATTTGCAATTGTATTCCAGTGACTACAACCAGACTGGTCCACGTTCACCTGGGCTGCGGCAGTTAACTCTAGGGTGGCCAAACATACTGTGATATGTTATTTTTTGAGATGGATACAATTTTAGTTAACTAAGAAATTTTGTTCTTTGCTGTTTTGGATTGGTTGGTTCTGCCAGTAACAACAGTAGGTAAAAGCCTTGTTTGGGGAGAAGGGAGAATTATGATATTGCTGTTTATTTGGAACTCCCCTCCAGCTCCTTGCTGAGTTAGAAGAGTTTTCCATGGATCACAGATAGGCATTTTTGAAAATCTTACAGAAGAAAAGTCTAAATAAATCCAGTTTCACCATTTACCAGGTGCCCAATCCAGTGCCCAATATAGATTGCATTTTCCAGTTAATGCAATGTTTTCATCAGAACTGCTGTCGTGTGGGAGAAGCAATTCCTGAGCAGCTTTGTCATCAGTGCTTGCTTTCATTATTTTAATCCTTCAGAGGACCCTTGTGAGAGAGCTTTGACTCGGGATCCCTGAGCAAACAGCGATGGCTGTTTCAGGCGCTTAATTCATTAGCGGCTTAAGCGGGGTGCTGGGCACTGAGCTGACTCAAGTGGGCTGCCTTCCTGCTTGCTCTGCAGGAGAGTTGGGGGGGTTCAGCCTGGAGAAGAGAAGGCTCCAGGGAGACCTTATAGCAGTCTTCCAGTCCCTAAAGGGGCTCCAGGAAAGCTGGGGAGGGACTCTGGATCAGGGAGGGCCATAGGACGAGGGGGAAGGGTTTTACACTGAAGGAGGGAAGATTTAGATTGGATATCAGGAGGAAATTCTTTGCTGTGAGGGTGGTGAGAGCCTGGCCCAGGTTGCCCAGAGAAGCTGTGGCTGCCCCATCC
>JAOXNH010001387.1:0-13269 GCA_028566575.1 Bartramia longicauda | reverse complement strand
TCCTCAGGGCTGCTCTCCAGCCATTCTCTGCCCAACCTGTATTTGTGCCTGGGATTGCCACGTCCCAGGTGCAGGACCTTGCACTTGGCCTGGTTGAACTTCATGCGATTTGCATGAGCCCACCTCTCAAGCTGTCCAGGTCCCTCTGGATGGCATCCCTTCCCTCCAGCGTGTCGACCACACCACTGAGCTTGGTGTCGTCGGCAAACTTGCTGAGGGTGCACTTTTACTTCTTAAAGGTGGTTTGCATATGAACTGAGAGTCTATGGGAAGTATTAAAACCATTTTTTTTACTTGGAGGTGGGGGAAGAATAAAACTTAAACTCCAGAGTTTTGTATAATTAAAGTTACTGTAGAAGCAACCCCCCACTGCATAATGCAAGTAGGCTATTTCAAGTGTAAAAGTTGACTCCACAATTTCAATGCTATAAAGCAAGTCCTGAACCAAAAAAAAAGTCAGCACATAGGATTTTTATAAATCTGACCACATCAAAGACTGTGCAAATTGTGGTTTTGTCTTTAAAAAAAAAAAATAATTCAGTTCATGGTTTAGGGAATAATGTTTTTTTATGCAGGATGATGATGCTGAGGCAATCCTTGCTGCAGACTTTGAAATAGGTCATTTCTTGCGTGAACGTATAGTCCCCCGATCAGTATTGTACTTCACAGGAGAAGCTATTGAAGATGATGATGATGATGTAAGTATAATGTTCTTTTAAAAGGCTAAAAACTTTGAAATATTGTTGCTTAAAGACTTAGAGTGATTTCTGACTTTTATAATGTTGATATCCTTAGAATGGGATGTAGCAACATTAGTTTCAGCTGACCTTCCTGAGTGTTCAGTAAAGAGCAGCATGAAGGTTATTTATCTTTGAAGTAGTGGCTTCAGAGTTTTGTGGCAAAAGTAGTGGTAAAAGCTGAACATTTAGGGGATGTCTGAGTTGAATTTTGTGTATGAAGCATACCTGGGGTGGCACACCAAATATTTCAGTAGAACTATAATGAGCTGCCAGAGAACAAATTAGTCTTATCTCGTTGCTCAGACTGTTCTTTGTGCTTACAGTGATACTGGGCTACCAAGTTCTGTGAGATTCAAGCCTAATCTTTCAGGAGGGCATTCTTAAAATATAAATAAGTGCATTCAAAGCATGCCAAAATACTCACAGCAAGCTCTGCAAAAGCTTGAATTAAGTGCTTTAAAGGAGCTAGGTTTGAAAAACAAACCATAAAACCCTGGAACTTTATGTGGATAAAATACTAAATATTTTTCTCTCCCCTGCCTCTGAACAAACAAGGACAGTTTGACAGCTGAGTTGACTAAGATAATTCCTACCTTAAAATTCATTTTTTAGTATGTAAAATGTTAGCCCTTAGTCCAAAGCCTTGGCTTGGGAAAGTGGAAGAGTGAAGTGACTGACTGTACAGATTGCCTTAGGCTTTGAGACACCCTACTGGCCAGAAGTGTCACCACAGTCTAAGCTCTTCTAGTATTTCATGTAAGGAATTTCAGGTAGACAGTCTTCTGTCCCAGAGCATAGCTTAAGAGATTGAACATTGTTCATGCTTATGTATAAAGCATTTTTAAATATGTCAGGTATAGGAAGCTGTCTTAGAGCACAATCCAGTGTGGTCTCTAGCATCCACTTGAGTTGTACTTGAGCCATTTATGGCTTTGTGGCACTCTCAAAACCATTTATTTTCTTTTCTAGTATGATGAAGAAGGTGAAGAGGCAGATGATGAGGTAAGTTGCCAGATGGCCTTGATTTAAGTGGTTTTCCTTTTGTAGTTTGTCTGGAATCGGAGTTCCTTTAGTTTTTGAATGCTCTGGACACTAGGTTTAACTATTATTTATGAATGGAAGATACAACACATTGTTTTATGGATCTAGGGGGAATATTTGAGAAAAAAACAATAAAACAACCCCTAACAAAGACAACTCTAAGGTGTCTTGCGAATTAAGTTGCAACTGATGTCAAAAGTTGATATGCTTTGTGGAGGATAAACTAATACAGTATGCATAACTTGGTGTAATTAAAGTATTTAGGAGTAGAATTTAATCTTAATTTTCTTGGAAATGACTCTGGAAGCTGAACATGGATAAGCTGGAGAAATATAAACAAGTGTTTTCTTTCAGGAGGGGGAAGAAGAAGCAGATGAAGAAAATGATCCTGAGTATGACCCAAAAGTAAGGAATGTCTAAAGCTTGGATATGCATAAACATACTTAATATTTTATGTAGGCTAAATTTTGATTTTTAGTTTAAGTATTTAATCAATGGTTCTTATGGTGAGTATGTTTTGGCTGAAACTGTTTCAGTCCCAGTAAAAGTAACTTTTGGCTTTGAGCACTGAAGTTAGTCAGGCTTGGGTTTCTATAAACTTATCTTGCAGCAAGTTGCTGCTAATGATGAAAATGTTCTCTAATGGGTGTAAGGACACAAAGAACTGTGTAAACTTGCCACAAGCTGGGTACAGCTTGTCACACAGCAGAGTGCAAGACTGAGGCTTTTTCAGGGTAGATAATAGCAAGTCTTTTATTGCTTGAGGTAGCAGAAGTCAAGGTTCAGGAATGCATCTACAGTCGAGTACTAAAATGTGAACAACCAAGAGCAACTGGCAGCTTTCTTATTCCATGGGAAGGGGAAATGAATGACTAGTCAGGCTCAGTCTGCTGGAAAAATGTTTTGGAGCCACTCAGTTCATAGCTTTTTCCTGGCTGAGGGAAGGGCACATTTGGCCATCTGAAAGTATCTGATGGTGGCAAGTGAAAGTTGCAGTCCTGATAATGAAGCTTGTGTGAACTAAAAAATGTCTGCTGCAAAATGTGTTTGCAATTTCAAATGAGGAGGCAGCATATTTTTTAGTAGGAATGGCTTGAGCTACAGCCAAAGTACTATTGAAAGAATTACATATTAATAGTACGTAGAAAGTTGTAGGGTATGGAACTACTAATCAAAATTTACAACCTGTTGGTGATGATTCATCTGCTTTATTATATTGAAATTGCTTCCTATTAAAGAAAGCGTTGGAATCAAAATGAAACAGCTGCAAGAATGGCTTATTTCCACTACTTCAGATTGCTGTTGTAGGCTGAACAGAACTGAGAGAGGGCAAGACTGTACACTCAGTTTCAGAACTGCCAAAGGGCTAGAGACAGTAGTTGGTACTATAGTGTGTTGACACAAGAATAAAGAGTTGTAAGCTGATCACAGGCTGAAAGCCAGCTGAATTTCTTAAAGCACTGTGGTCCTAGACTAGCTGTCTGGACCAAGGTAATGGAGTAAAACTTAAAACTGAACTCTGCCCCCAGAAAGCCTTTTCCTTAAATTCCCATGTTGCTGTGAGATACTGTTGGTTGTCTGCCTCGATGTAACAGAATAAATTTTCCACGTTGGAATTTTCTAACAACTGGAATTTATTGCAAATGATGTTTCCAGAGTGTTGAGAATGCACCATGATTTGGTGTTTTATTGCACTGCTCTGCAGTGGTTTCTGGAGCAAGGCTGTGCCCTTGTTACCACAAGAAGCTTCTTTTGCCTCAAACTGTGTAGAAGGCCCAGATGCTTCTTCTGAACCGTGTGGTTTGTTACCATGCATACCTTTCCTCCTTTATTCTAGTTTTGGTGTCTTTCAGAATATCCCACCACACTAATTCAGATTTTCTTTTTTTGTTCTGGTTCATATACCTGTTCCCTAAAATAAGCCAAAATAGATGCATTGTGGATGTTGCCATGTCCAAAGACAGCAGTACTACTAATACTAAGCAATTAGTTTAAGGGAAAAGATGGAAGAAGTGTCTCTACTGGAACTTGAGAAAGTATGCTTAGCAATATTAGTAGTTCTTTAAAAACACTGATACCTATAAACTGATTATTTCCCTTTTTTCTCAACAGAAGGATCAAAACCCAGCAGAATGCAAGCAGCAGTGAAGCAGTGTGTATGTGGCCTTGAGGATTACCTGCACTGTAATAGCCTAAACACAACTATTAGTTACTTACAGCCTTATGTTTTGTATCTTGGTAGAATTAAGTAACCAATTTGTTAAAAAAAAAAAAGAAATCAAACACATAAGAACCAGTTTAAAATGTAGGTTCAATCTACCTAGCATTTTAACAGTATAATTTTCTGCCAATATGTAGAATGCAGTAAATCCCCTAAAGCATGAATGTTAATTCATTGCTACATAGTTTGGTTCTTGTGAAGTCTTTGTCATGTAGCTATTAGACTGCAGCTGTGAAGATTTATCAGAACTGTTAACTGAGACCAATATTTGTTTAGAGAAAACTCTCTCCTGAAGAACCAACCAAAGTATTTTTCAGCCTCGTAGTCTGAACGGGTTTAAGTCTGCTTGCACTAGCTGTGCCTTCATTACTTTGTTATAGAAATGGCAGTGACTTGTACTAACTAGGAGATGATGCGTTTTGAATTTGACTACTTGAGAAGAACTAGTATAACTTGTTTAATTTCCAACGAGACCACATTAAACATTCATAACTGTCAGCTTGTTTATGCTATGGGTTTTGTATTTTATGTGACATAGTGATCTACAAAAGAAACCTAGTCATCATATTAAGGTTATTGTTTACCACTGGGGTGTGAATAAAACCTAGTATTTTCAGAAGCTAGTCTTGTTTTATTATGATGTGTGTATCTGCATGTGTAAACTGGTGAGGCATATCTTTCATGCTGCAGTTCACTTTCCTCTAGAAATAAAAGCTGAGAGTTACTCAAAAGTAAATTGCATAGCATTTTAAAAACAAACACGATAGTTTGGAAAGGTTGATCCATAGTTTCCACTTCCAGCATGATACTTGTGAATCCGAGCTAGATGTTTCAGTGATTGGTCAACACTGCCATTTTGGAAAAGACAAGTTTTTAGAAGTGGGGCTAGATCTGATAAAGGACTTTGGTATTGCTGTGCCTGACTCTAAAGTATCAGTTACTAGTATAAAGTCTGGAGCCAAGAAAGGTGCCTTGGATTTGCAGTCTGTTGTTAGGTTGCCCTGAACAAAATCTGCCCTACAGCCTAAGGGAGTGCTAGAACACTTAGCTGTATTCTAGTTGGGACTCACTGTATGAAGCATCTGCAGAGAAGGAAACAAACCCCAAGGAATTCCTTTCTCTTCACCTAATGTTCTGTTCACTGTGCTTATGTTTGCATGTTCTGGTTCATACTTTTTCCATATTGGATATTCATTGTCAGTTGACATGTATGGACTAAAAGGTCTTCCTCATGCTGACTCTGCCTCTAGCCTATCAGTGGAGGTGCTCTTGAGATGTGGATTTGAATGCACTCAGCTTGAAGAGACTATCAACTGATGTCTTCCATTTGAGTTAATTTCCAAGAGTACAGTCAGTTAAAAGAGACTTAGCTGAAAACTAATTACTGGAAAGAAAATTGGTTTTGTTCTACCTCAAACCAGGACACCCAGTCAGTAAGATGCTGCTGTACTCTGTCCACTCTTGTCCTTCACATAACTACAGAAGTTCTGATCTTCTAAGTAACCAAATAACTTTTTGAGGGAGGGGAAGGTCCTTGTAGGGTTGGAAAGAAGTGTCCAGCCTACCCGTGGATCTATTTCTGCAGTAGCTACTCTCTTGCTTTTTTTTTTTCTTGCCACTGATATACTGAGTTAGCCATAAAGGGTTAAAGGTTTGAAAAGAGCAGGGCAAGCAGAAGGCAACAACCATGTGGGGATGGGGTTGGTAGAATTTCTCTAATACGTCTCTTGCTGGAGGGTAAGTAATACAGAATGAAGCTTATCCTAAGTGCCCTTCTGAATTCTCAGTCCTCCATGGGAGAAAGAAGGTGTAGTGTTCTCGGACTAAACTGTTTTTTGGTGGGTTTTTTGTGTGTGTGTGTTTTTTTAAATTCCTTGAACGTTTAAATACCTCACTGTTTCATTTCAGAATCCCTGTCAGGCTTCATCTTTCTCCTCTCCAGGTATTAATGAGTTTGGGAGAAGGAGCTCTTGTAATCTATAGCTGTATATAAAACAGTACTGTCAAAGCTGTGCTCTTAGGTGCTTTTTAGGTAATGCATAGGAAAATATACAGTAATGAAAGGTTAACATTGCACTCACTGTTAGCTGTGTGTTAAGGTAGATGTGGTTGTGTTCTTGTGATAGAAATCCTGACAATATGCTTATTTGACAGAATATGCACTGACCCTGCTAGGTGTGTGGGTTCCACTTGGTGCTGTCTCCAAATGTCTCCCAGGGTTAAGTTGAAACTTAAACTTCAGGGTGTGTGGAGACCAAACTGATGGTACGTTCTGAGCTTGAGCAGTCATTAATACAAGGCTTTGGGGCTCATACTTTTGGACATGAGAAGTCTCTGAAGTCCTTACTTAGATCTAGCCCATTTTTACTAACAGCATCAGGCAACTGCATCTTAAAAAGAGAAAGCACTGTTAGAAGTTATCCAATGAGTTTCACTGTTTTGAGCAATCTGGCTTGTGTTTCAATTGCTTTCTCATTAATATCTTCATATTGTACAATGGGATACAATATTTGTAAAGGGTAGTTGGTAGATGTCAAAGGTCACCTGCAGCCTGCAAGATCCAGAGCCATGAATCCACCTCTGTTGACAGATTTTGGTAAGCTTCTCTCTAAATTGACTTGCTAGTTCTAAATCAGCAGTTCTTGTGCTTTCCAGACAGCAGCAAAGGGAAGGATATAGTCATACAAACTGAGGTGCCAGTTCTTTTGGCATCGGTTAAATAAAACCTGTTTTGGTGCTTAACATAGTTTTGTGATCAACGACGCTCTTGTTTAGCAATTCTGAAAGGCAGTATGTAGCAGGAACATTAAACTTTCAGCATTGATGGAGTATTGTGACTCATTCTTTTCACTTCTCATGGATTTATACCAGGTGTAGAGAAAACCGTTCAATTAGTATTTGAGGGAAAAATCACAGAATCTTGTGAAAAATTCTCCTTGTTAACAAGGTCAGGCTAAGAAAACGTGCAACTGAAATAGGATTTCTTGGGCAGTTGTTGCAGTACTGCACCAAAATTTAAACCTGTGTAAATGATGTCTTCTGTCCAGTTTTGGTTGCTGCATTGGAGAGAGACTTATCTCAGGGGAAGAGTTGGAGGTTGGTGAGGAAAGAGGTAGGAGAATTAGCTGAGACTTTGGATGAGAGGGAAGGTTGCTCAGAGCGTATGCTTGATGGAGAGGGATGTTTCTTTTTAATTTTACACTTTCAGCAAATGTAGATTAGATTAAATTAGTTTTTCTGTCTGGTATAACTTTGTTAATGGTGGAAAAAAAATCATATTAATACAATATCCTAAAATAAAGTAGTAGACCAGATTTAAGCTTAGCTTTATTAAGTTTTACTTTCTGGAGAAGGGTGATGTCAGGTGCAGTTAGAAATGTTACCTTGGGTTATTTAAACATTAGGCATAGCAACACTTCTTACCAATATCTCTTACAGCTAAATTAGCTTTGTAAGCTTGGATTCTTGGAACTGATTTTTCCCAAGCTATATAGCAGATATTCTAATTTTGACATGTTTTTACTTGCTAAATGGAAAAAAAAAAAACACCACCAAAAGCCCAACAACCAGCAGAATATGGAACGCTGCAGGAAACAAGTGCGTTCATCATTGCCTTCAAGCTGGTGCTTAAATTTTTCCTGTTTTAAGGCCTGTTGTTGTAGACCTGATTAGGAAATTGATAGGGAACTTGTATACAAATAGATTATTAGCTTCTCTGCCAGATGTTTCCTGTTTCCAAAGGTGTCTGTGCAGCAGTTGTTTCTCAGTTGCCTTGTGCTGGGCAGGAGGATTGTGTTTGGCATTCTCAGTGGCTTAAGGAGATGAAATGCTATGCTCCCCAGTACAAAAGGGACAGTAATAATGAAGGCATTTCTGTATGTAACAGCCTTGGTGGCCTGCTAGGTTGGAGCTAGAGCCGCACAGATGTTGGAGTAGGTAGACTCAGCTCTGCAGCGCTTCCTCCTTCATTCTGTGCTGATGTAGCCTCCTCCAATCCAAAACTTTCTTGTACAGGTCAGAGAAGTCGTTGCTGCTACACCTTCTGTTTCATTTCTTAATAACTGCTTAGTTCTGTTTGAGGTGCACTGTTTCCCTGCAAGTTTCCAAGAGGGTGTTGAAGTAGTTTTTGATTGCTAATGCTTACTGAAAGGGAACATAAATCCACCTACTTGGAAATAGTAAGTCTTACTTCTGTACACTTATCAAGAGGAGTTCAAAGTTTGTCCATGTGGTATGTTGGACAAGACTTGTCTCATCACTCTTCAAATCCTCCTGTTAGAGCTCTGCTCAGACCCAGTAGTCTGTGACGCGGCTTTTTTAGGAAAACTAGAGCAACTAAAGCAGAAAAGACAGAGCACACTAAGCAAAAGATAAGGGTCGGTGCTGGGACCAGTGCTGTTCAACATCTTCGGTGACATGGACACTGGGATTGAGTGCACCCTCAGCAAGTTTGCTGATGACATCAAGCTGTGTGGTGCAGTTGACATGCTGGAGGAGGGGATGCTGTCCAGAGGGACCTGGACAGGTCCACCTGGCTTGATAGGTGGGCCCATGCAAACCTCATGAAGTTCAACAAAGCCAAGTGCAATATCCTGCACCTGGGTCAAAGCAATCCCAAGCACAAATACAGGCTGGGCAGAGAATGGATTGAGAGCAGCCCTGAGGAGATAACTTGGGAGTGTTGGTTGATGAAACGCTGGACACAAGCCAGCAGTGTACAGTTGCAGCCCAGAAAGCCGCCTGTATCAAAAGAAGTGTGGCCAGCAGGTGGAGGGAGGTGATTCTTCCCCTCTGCTCTTGTGAGACCACACCTGGAGTACTGTGTCCAGCTTTGGAGTCCTCAGCACAAGAAGGACATGGACTTGTTGGAGCAATTCCAGAGGAGGACCACGAAGATGATCAGAGGGCTGGAGCACCTCTCCTATGAGGACAAGCTAAGGGAGTTGGTTGTTCAGCCTGAAGAAGAGAAGGGTTTGGGGAGACCTTATAGTGGCGGTGCAATACCTGAAGGGGGCCTACAGGAGAGGTGGGGAGGGACTCCTTATCAAGGAGTGTAGCAAGAGGGTGAGGGGTAATGGCTTCAAACTGGAAGGCAGATTTGGATTAGATACTAGGGAAAAAATTCAGTATGAGGGTGGTGAGACACTGGAACAGGTTGCCCTAGGAAGTTCTGGATGCCCCATCCCTGGAATTGTTCAAGGCCAGGCTGGATGGGGCTTTGAGCAACCTGGTCTAGCGGAGGTGTCCCTGCCAATGGCAGAGGGGTTGGAATTAGGTGATCTTTAAGATCCCTTCCAACCTAAACCATTCTATGACAAGCTATTCCACCTTTGGATCTGTTTGGTGTATGCCGGAGTGGGTGCACAAGGAGTGTGGATGTTTAGCAGAAGGGCTGCTCTTGTTTTCATAGGTATCTAACTTAAGCGTGGGGAGTTGACAAGAAGAGTTGTGTCTGCAGCTGCAGAAGGGGCTTAGCTCCTGAACTTGGAGGTTGTGAGCTGTGCTTCTATATGCTTAAGTGTTGTGAGTATCTGCCCAACCTTATGTTTATGTTCACCCTGGAGCTGATGAGAAGCAGTCAGTATGTTCTGAACTCACAGCGTGTTTTACTCAGCGCTAGGTGATCAAATCTAAGGAACATCAGATCATTTAAAACTTGCTACAGGCTGGCTTTGCTTTACAATGTGCACTTAAGTGCTTTTTTAATATTTTAGAAGACAGCTATCTCTGAAGTGCCAAGGGATTTTGGAAATGCCAGGCTGGAGCAGCTGTAATGCCAATAGTCTGTGCGTTGCGCTCAGTTTCTTCATTTGGTGCTGCTGTGGGTCACAGGGAATGCTGAGGCCTGGGGAAATGGGGTTGATAAGTACGGTGAAACTCCCATCCATCCATCTGTACCTGTCTTACTGTGGAGTATACACACGTATTGGTGAGATGGAATTTGGGAAAGAGGTCTGCCCCATGGGTCACAGGTTCAGTGCTTCAGTCTTTGGTCAGCAGCAAGTTCCACTGAAATTACTGGAGGATGGTAAAGGTCAAGAAAATACTTTAAGAATTAACCGCTTATTGTCTAATTGCTTTAATTGCATATTGCAGCACATCTATTTGTCATGTATTTCTCAACCCTTGAGTACTTTTTTTTTTTTCTCATTTTCCTTATGTCTAGCAATGACCAGCTCATTATTATTTTAGGTTTCCTCCTTCACCCTTTTTCTGGCTTAGCCACTCTCAGTAATGGAAGAAACGATGATGCGTAGGAGTTTGTCGCTCAAGGTAGGCTTAGCATCCCTTGGAAACTAACAGTTGGTGTCAAGCTGCTGTCTGCAGGCTCATTACCCACTGGTAGAATTGTGGGCTTTTTAGTCTTTTATGGTGGCTTCCCCAAACCATGTTTAACTCGCCTTGGGGCTTAAAAAGAACACTTTAATTACTCTTACCATAATTACTCTTTAATTAAGGTTATGCATGCAAAACTTCAACTACTTGAGTCTAAGTTAGGGAGCTTATGATATAGGAGAGCTGTGTATTTAACAACCAAACATTTCTGTTACCAATATCAACTTTGCATGTGGAAAAAAAAATTCAATGAGGAATAAATGGATCTTAGATGTAAAGACTCTCAGGGATCAGATGCAGTGTTTTTTCAGGTTGTAGTATTTAAGGTTTGACAGTAGGAGGCATCTGCACATCAGATATTTCAGGGGACAGATGCAGAACCTGCATAGTATTTAGTGAAACTTCAATAAAAGTAGCGAACATGGTGTATTATATATAATTGCAGTGGGTTAAATAGATATTTAAAGAAAAATAAAGTAAAACCTCACTGGGATATGTAGTGTGCTTAGCTGTGGTGAATGTGATTTTTCAAAACACTAATGTAAGAAATGCTTCTGGAAGTTCAGTTTTGACTTCCATCTAGGAAAATGAAATTTTTTATCCTTTACTGGCAAAGCCTGCACAATTAAATTGGGATAGCTTGTTCTTTTACCATGAAACTGTCAGTATTTCCTCTTACCCTAGTCTCCTGGGTTTTGACTGATCTGATGGTCTTGGTCAAATGAAATGTATTCTAAATGGCTGTAAATATTTGTTGGCTGACAGAGTACCAGCTTAAGTGGATGTTGTGCCATGCTGAGGTGAATTTCACCAGGAATAAACAGTTGTTGTGTGTTCTATACATTAGCAGAGTATGTCCATTGGTGTTTAAAGCTGGGTTAAAAGTCTGACATTCAACACTTATTCTACTTTGGCCTTCCATGACAAAGTTCTTTGAATTTAGAATTTAGTCTCTTTCTCCTGTATATTTGATGAAAATATTTGACCTCTCACAGTAGTCTCACTTTTTTCCTTTGATTTATTACAAATTACTGTTAGCACTGAGAACAAGCAAAAAAGCCTCACGTTGAAATATATATATATTATGTGTTAATGTCCTTAAGTGTTAAAGTGCAGGGTTTCATGGGGGGAAAAAAGTTCTTGAACGCTTGTTACTGAATAACATGTGGGACTCCTAAATCCATGGCACGTTTCCATACTACTGCTTAGTGCATTTACGCTGACAGCAGTGGAGCAGCAAACCAAAATGGAACAGGTGAGTTACGAGAAATTGCTCATTTGTAGGTTTAGTTTGTCCTATGCCTTCCATCAACTCAGTATTTTAAGTTGTTTGGTATAGATGAATACGTTTCAACCAGTTTATGGTTTAGTTTGACAATTTCAAATTTAAGTCTCTGCTCATATGAGATGCACTTAATCAGAAGTGAAGAAGTAGATGCAAAAGACATCGGTTGAAAAGCCAGGAGTTCCCTTACCTTGGTCAAGCCGTGTGTGAGGCTCCTTCTGTGTGCACCAGCAGCTGGAGATCCAGGTATTTGTGCTGGGGAATTTAGCTTCAAATGTCAACGCACTAACTCCAGGTTGAGACAATCACAAATGGTGTTCAGACCTCTAGCATGTGCCTCTCTTAAAATTGGTTGTGGGAATGAACTGTACTATATTAAGCTCTAAGGAGAAGGGACTATTCTTTAGATAAATCAATGTTTAAGATGTTAATCCCCTTTTTTGCTCAGCCTGTGGCTAGCAAGTTGCCTTCGTTACTGACTTGAGTGTCTTCCATTTAGCTCCAGGAAAGGTAAACCAGCTAAATAATTGTAATTGCCTTTACCTTAATTGTTTACCTCTCGACAATTTATCAAAATTAACTGTGAACTTCAAAAGGAAAAGATTATAAGAGGAAATCCTTTATAAAATGTTATCAGAGATAACACCATTAAAGCTATCATTACTATTGATTATTTTTTTTCTGATGTGCTGCCACTGACCTATGCTGTAGTGTGACCAGCTTCCCAGCTACCAACTTTGGGAGGAGGTGGGTGGTTTGTGTGTGGTGGTGGTGGTGTGGGTTTTTGTTTCTTTTTAATGGCCATGTAAAAATACGTGTTTAAAAAAAAACTAGTGCTCTCAAACATAATGTGGAATTTTCAGTGTTCAACAGACAGTGGCATTGTCAACCAAATTTGGTTTCGTGGACTTTTGATTTACATTCTAATACATTAAAGGACTTTAAATAGTTTAATATTAGCCTTAGGTCACTTTACTTTTCTATTCAAATAAATGAATTCAAAAGCGAACCTTAGGGGGAGAATCCAAACAATAAGCAAGCGAGTGGCAAGAATGACGTGAGGAGTCGTCCTAGCTGCCAGTTTGGTGGGGCCTCTTTTCCTACTCTACTCCTTAAAATTTCCCGACGCTGAGGTTGCACTGTTTCCTTTGGGAAGCGGGATAGGGAGCTGCGGGGAGTGCGTGCAGGAGAAGCGGGTGGAGAGGATCGCTGAAGGGCAGGGGCAAAGCTGCTGGGGGGGCTGTGCGTGGGGCTGTCCCCTTTGTCTAAGGGAGCGCTGATGGTTTGAAAGAGCGGGGTGTTGCTGGAAATCGGCACCGGCTTTTGTTGGCCTTGACTGGAGAAGGCGGAGGAGGGAGCCCTCGGCTGCTCTTCCCCACGGGGGGAACGCAGAGGGGATTTGTGCTGCAGAAATGCTGCCGGAATGACCCCGCTGAGACCAAGCCAGCGCTGTCGGGCGATTGTCACGCTGATGCCTGTATTCGCCTACCGGTAGCTCAAGGCGGGGAGGAGACCCCTCCTGCAGCGTCTCCGCCGCCTCCCTCCTGGCGGGAGGAGCCGGGGGGCGGCCGGTGGAGCAGCCCCGTCCCGGCGGCGGGGCGGGTCGGGCCGGGCGGGGCGGCCGCTCCGCTCCCACGACGTCGCGG
>JAOXNH010001237.1:0-28227 GCA_028566575.1 Bartramia longicauda | reverse complement strand
CATTCAATATTTGCCACACTTCTTTAGTTTGGCACCTGTAGTACAAAAATCCCATGATACTTATTTCAGCAAAACTAGAATATCAACAGGACGTTTGCTAAAATACAGAGCAAATTCAGCTTGTGGGTGTTTGGGTTGGTTTTGATGTTGTGGGTTTGGGTTTTTTTGGTTTTGTTTTGTTGTTGTGGTTTTTTTTGTTGATTGGACTCGATGATCTCAAAGGTCCCTTCCAACCAGGAAAATTCTGTGATTCTGTGATTATCAGCATTATTTCAGGGCCAGTACAAACCAGCCATATTAGAAAAACTCCTAGCTTCACGACCCCTAACAAATACTCAGCCAATCCTTGTGAGAAAGGGAAAGAAGCACAGCAGCAAGCCAATGTCACAAGCTATTTCTATTTGTACAGCCCACCTTCTGTTGGATGGGACCTTTGTGATCATCAAGTCCAACCAAAAACAATAACAACAACAAAAAAACCCGCAAGATGTTAGCCACAGCAAGAAAGGGATGAACTCATCTCTCACAGCATCAGATGTTTCCATCCACCATGTGCCATTCAGGCACAGTGCAGGTCAGGTAAGGTCACAGCACTGCAACACAACAGAGTACACGTTTACTCCTGACCTCTTGACTCATCACAGATGGGTCATCCACTGCAAACCAGACCCAAAGAACTTATGATTTGCACCTCGGAGGCCCAAACATTGTTACTTCCAGAGAACAAAAGGTTAGGTAGGACCTCCAACTGATGGAATTGTTGTAAGGTCAACGTGCATGCCCACAGTCATCCACACTTCACTACTACGCAGTAGTATTTTATGTATTTGAGTCACAAAAGTTACGATTAATTAAACCATCCCAAGTAACCGTTTATTCTATTGTGAAAAGGGAACTAGGACGTAGCTTAGCAGAATTCCTATGTTGCTTATGAATACCAGAAATAACAATGCCACAGAAAGAATATTATTATTTCTTGTTTAACTACCTTTATCATAGAATCATAGAATGGTTTGGGGTGGAAGGGATCATCTTAAGATCATCTGGTTCCAAACCCCCCTGCCCTGGGCAGGGACACCTCCCACCAGAGCAGGTTGCTCCAAGCCCCATCCAGCCTGGCCTTGAACCCTTCCAGGGATGGGGCAGCCACAGCTTCTCTGGGCATCACGGGGAGGGACCTGGGGGTCCCGGTAGCCAAGGAGCCGAACGGGAGCAGCACCACGGCAGCAGCGAAGGCAAAGTCTTGGGCTGCATCTGCAGTGACGTTTGTAGCTGAGGTAGATCATCCTACCCAGCGCTTGTCAGGCTGCTCTTGGGGTGCTGTTCCCAACTTAACCCCCCCAACTCCAGAAGGACGCAGGCAGAGTGGAGAGGGTCTTATAGAGACTGGAGAACCTGCCCAAGGAGGAAAGACCAGAGCAGTTGGGGCTCTTCTCCCTGGAGAAGAGAAGGCTCAGGGGAGACCTCATCAATTTCTGAGCACTTCAAGGGTAGCTACAGAGAGGATGGAGCTTCTGCCATCCCAAGCAGGTGACAAGGGAGCACAGGTACATGGTGCACTGAGAGAGGTTTCATCTCAAAGACACTTTTTATGGTGAGAACGTTCACTGGAACAACCTTCCCAGGGACGTAGTGGAGTCCTAACAGCTGGAGGTGTTCAAAACCCCACTGGGCAGGGTATGGGAGAATCTCATCCAGGTTTCCTTTCCCACAAAAGCTGGGACCAGGTGACCTCTTCAGGTCCCTCCCAGCCCGGGCTGCTCTGTGGTTCTGCAGTTCTGGGAGCTGCAGTGGTGCTTGGCACTCTTGGAGATGTGATGAAGAGGATGGAGGTGGGCGTTGGGGTAGAAAATGAGGCTGGGCAGGTGCTTTCCAGGTATTTTGAGGGATGAGAATCACTCGCTCTCCTCGTGTGGGGAGGATGGGAAGAAATCAGTTGGATCCATGGCACAAAGAGCACCTTGGTTTCTCCATCCCTTCCCATCCCAAAGCGCCGTGACGGGCAGAGCTTCAGGAGGGCGCTGAGTTTCAGAGCAGGATCTGGGGTGGCACCAGACCCGTCATCTCAGGGTGCTTTGGGGGCTGCTCTTGCCCCTCGCACGTGTCTCCCAGGCTGGCAGCACTGGAAAGCCGGGGCTGGAAAACTCCGTGTCGGGTCTGAAAGCTCCTCGTGCTGTTCGCGGGCTGTCAGGCGACGAGCGCCTTAACGAGCACATCGCTCGTGCCAGGCAAGGCACCGAGCGGGAGACGACCGCTCTCCTGTCTAATCACGCGCCGGGCCGGGCACTGGGACCGCAGGATGCTATTCCTGGCTCTCCGGCGTGCTCCGTGAGCCGCTGAAGGCTGCCTCTGTCACCGTGCCCACCTGGCAGGCACGTCTCCTGTCTCTATCTGCATAAAATAACTCCGGGATCCTTAAATGAGGGAATGGCGAGGCACCGAGTGCTGCTAATGGGGAGAAGGGCTGAGGCTCTCTTGATGAGCGCGTCCTGCTCTGATGGTGACGCTTCAAAGAGGGTGTTGAAAGATGGAGGTGGGGAGGAGGGGGGAGGAAAATGAGATGAATTACAAGGTTTGGAAGAAGAAACACCTTCTGGTGAGAGATGGGGGAATGGGACGGCTCGGCTTGTTAAAGGGAAGGTTCAGGGGTGACTGGAGCATTGAAGCAGGCGATGGTTTGGGGACTGGCTCTGGCTCTGCTAAATTAGAGAGGCTGAAACAAGGGAAAGAAATTGCACTAACGGTTCGTTCAGCCGGCACGGAGGGTAATTAGATTTGCCTTGTCTCCACAAAGCCTGCGAGCGACCCCTGCGCGGGGGTTGCTGCGGGAAACTCTCCTCTCCGGCAAGGAGCGGCCATTATGCCGTTAATTAACCATCCTTTCCACCGTCCCCCCTTTTCTCTTCCCAGTGTTCGCCTACGGCGCAACTGGAGCGGGAAAAACCTACACCATGCTGGGCTCAGAGAAAAACCCCGGCATCATGTACCTCACCATGGTGGAGCTCTACAAGAAGATCGAGGCCAGGAAGGAGGAGAAGAGCTGCGAGGTCCTGGTCTCCTACCAAGAGGTACAGTGTCACCGAGCCATGTCCCCTCCTGCCACCAGGTCACTGTTTCTATGATTTGGGGTTGATCCAGACCCCGTAGTGCCACACTCGGGGTACCCAGCTGTGCCCGGTGTCCCCAGGGCATGTACCCTCCTGCCTCTGGGTCACTGTTGCTGAGACTTGGGGTTGATCCGGACCCGGCTCAGGATACCCAGCTGTGCCTGGTGTCCCCAGGGCAGCCCCAGAGCCCGGCTGGAAAAAGGCTCACCCACCCAGTTTGGTGAACTGGTGCTGCTGGTTTCTCCCATCTGGAGTGGGGGAATTTTCTCCTCCTTGCCGTGGTCCGTGTAGGGATGAAGGCTTCCTGGCTGAAAGGGCTTCAGAGGAGCAGTGGTGCCAGTAAAGCCCTCCCGAGCTGTCCTCTGCATTTAGAGCACCTCCAGCTGCTCTTGAGGTCCTGGAGGTGGTTTTGGGGAGGGACACCAGGTTGTGTGTGACCCTGGGGTCCAAAGCTCCTCTCTCTGCTCCCTCCTGGGACCCAGACCTCAGCCTTACATCAAATTCCCTGCTCCAGGTGTACAACGAACAGATTCACGACCTGCTGGAGCCCAAGGGCCCTCTGACCATCCAGGAAGATCCCGAGAAAGGAGTCGTGGTTCAGGGTCTCTCCTTCCACCAGGTGGGTATAAAAACGGGCACAAGGTCTGGGCAACGCTGTGCCCACACCAGTTCTGAGAGCGAGTGTCCTGGGGACACAGGGGGGGTCTGAAGACACGGAGGTGCTGTTTGCACGGCTCTTGGCTGGCGGCAAACATGATCCCAAGCTGGAACAAGCTCCCCAGAGCCAGGGGATGCCCGAGCCTGTGGCCACTCGGTGTCTCCACTGTTCAGGGTGTGCTGATACCTCCCCTCTGCCCCTTTTCTCCCAGCCTGCCTCAGCGGAGCAGCTCCTGCAGATGTTGGCCAACGGCAACAAAAACCGGACACAGCATCCCACTGATGCCAATGCCACCTCCTCCCGCTCCCATGCCATCTTCCAGGTGAGGGCTAGCGGTTGCCGTCTCGCTTGGGATCTGTGCCAAAAAGGGGGGGCTAGGGAGCAAGCCCCTGCCAGGACCGGCATCGTGGGGTTCCTGCAGCTGCTCCCGGTGTGCCGTGGGGAAGATCGGAGCGGTCGTGGCTCTGAAAGAAGAGCTATGGGGCTGGGCAGGCCATTAGCCGGTGCCACAGCAGGACGGCGGGTACTGGTTGTGCTGGTGCCCACGTCTCCCAGACAGCCCTGTTCTCCCAGTCTGGTGTTGTGTCTCTCAAGGGCTGGAATTTCACTTTGTGCTTTTGACTCTTTTCAACTTAGCGTGTGGTACTTGGATCCAAAACCTGACCCAGAGCAAAGAGGGGCCAGTTATTGCTGGCTCCTGTGAGTTCCCTCCCCCAGGTACCACGGGCAGGCTGTCAGTGTCCTGTCCCCCTCGGCACTGAGCCGGGAATTACGCTCCCCTTGGGAAATCTGTAAATTTGCCCTCGGGTTTCTTGGTGTTCTTCTGCACAAACCTGCCCATTGATTTCAATTCCAGCCAGGCCCTTCCCTGAATTAGCAGGGCCATCACGGCCGCGTGGGGAGACGGAGGGCTCCGACTGTAATTTCAGTCTGAACCTGGTGCTTTGCCTGTTGCTGCTCGCAGGGGGGAAGTCCAGGTGTCTGGATCCTTTCCCAGCCGGCTTCCCAGCTGGGCCCGTCGGTGGGTGCTGGATTCCTGCCTGCCATGAATCCATTATCTGTGCTGGAAACGTGCCCTTCCCGCTGCCGGCTCTGCCTCCCGGCAGGCAAACTGCAGTCTGGTGAGGATGCAGGACCAGTTACCAGCCTCCGTGGCACCTCCAGTCCATGCAGGATTTGCTCCTGGGAGGCTGAAGGTGTCATAGGGTGCTGGGGGAAGCGTTTGCTTCTCCTGGGAGATCTTTAGTGATGCAGAAGGGGAAGTTAGGAAGTGATGCTGCCAGGTGAGTCTCGG
This sequence comes from Bartramia longicauda, assembly GCA_028566575.1. NCBI lineage: Eukaryota > Metazoa > Chordata > Aves > Charadriiformes > Scolopacidae > Bartramia > Bartramia longicauda. The sequence goes on along the minus strand of JAOXNH010001237.1, from coordinate 23,168 downwards.
TGGCTGTGTCCCTCCGGCTGGGAGCCGGGCTCGGCACAGGGAGCCCTGGCTGGGTGCCTCCCTGGGGGCACTGCGAGATCCTGTCTGGGGGCTTGCGGCCCCCGTTGCCATCTGAGTTTGGCAAAATCCACAGTCGGAGCTGGGGCTGCCCCATACGTGAGCGTTTCCAGGGGCTCTGGGTTGGCATGTGGCCCTTCAGGGATCCCACTGGCTGTACCCCTCTCCCTCAGCAGGCGTAGGAGATGCTGATTATTTTCCATAGCTTTCTCACTTGCAAGATCCCTTCCATGGCTTTGCTACTCATGTAATCACCGAGTTTTTGGCTTGTCTTCTCTGCTGGACTCCTCTCTCCCCTCTGCTCCATCTTGCAGTCCATGTGATCCTCTTCTCCATCCTTTTATAAACATTTAAACTGGTGATGCTGGTTCCAGCCAGCGACCCCTGTGCCTTGTTGAGCTGCAGCCTCACCGCTTTGTCCTTGCAGATCTATGTGAAGCAGCAGGACCGCGTTGGTGGCCGTGCTCGGGATCTGCAAGTGGCCAAGATGAGCTTGGTTGACCTGGCAGGCTCGGAGCGAGCCTCGGTCACCAATGCCAAGGGCGAGCGGCTCCGGGAGGGTGCCAACATCAACCGCTCACTGCTGGCCCTCATCAACGTCATCAATGCGCTGGCCGATGCCAAGGTAATGCTGTTGGCACAACCCTGCCAGGCTCTGGCTCTCCGGGGAGGGTGTATGTGAGGGGTGACCTCAAGTGATGGTCTGGCTGGTACGGTGAGGACAGCAGCCTCCGAGAGGTGCTGTGGGATGAGCGTGGCCGTCCCCTTGGGACATGGGCTTTGGAGCTGAGCGTCCAAAGGCCAAAAGCTGAGCAGACCCTTGATTTCTTGGTACAGAGCAAGAAAACCCACATCCCGTACCGGGACAGCAAGCTCACGCGCCTGCTGAAGGACTCCATTGGCGGCAACTGCCGCACCATTATGATTGCTGCGGTCAGTCCCTGCGTGCTGGCCTACGAGGACACCTACAACACCCTCAAGTACGCCAGCCGGGCCAAGGAGATCAAGCTGTCGGTGAGGACCTGGCGTTGTGGTGATCTGCCCTGTGCCTGGGAGCTGCTGGGGACGGGTGGGAAGCAGCCTGGTGTGTGGTGGGGGTACGTTGGTGGGTGCCTCCCTTCCCCAGTTTGAGTTTTCCAGTTCTGGGGGTGCCGTTCCAGGCAGAAAGCAGTTGAAGCTGCAGACGCTGTGTGCCTGGTTTTCTCCTAAAGCTCCTCAGCCCAGAGCCCAAAAAGGCTCATGACTGGGACAGCGGGTCCCCGAGAGGATCATGTCCCCTGGAGGATGTCTCCAGTGTTGGGAGAGGGGCCCACGCCGCCCTGGTGCTTCTTTAACCTCTCCCTTGTCCCTGTCTCTGCAGCTGAAGAGCAACGTGCTCAGCTCTGACTGCCAGGGCAGCAATTACGCCGTGATGTGCGAGCAGCTGAAAGCAGAGGTGAGACCCCGGCTGGGAGGACAGGACCCTGTCTTTAGCTGTGGTTTGCCTGGGACACAGACCTCTGAGCTCCTGTGGGTGGTGAAACCATCTAAGCCACAGCTGATCCCTCCCCACAGGTGGCAGATCTGCGGGCAAAGCTCCGTGCCTACGAGGAGGCTGCCCAGCCAGCAGAGAACCTGGCGCCGGTGGCTGCCCTCAGCTCCAGCCCAGTGGAGCTGCCCAGGTGAGTCTGTTGGGGACAGAGCTCGGTGTGACCTCCTGGTGTCCCCCGTGTCAAGGAGCCTGTGGGGTTTTAGTGATGCTTGGAGCTTAGGTGTCCATTGGAAAGTGGATGAGCTTCTCTGCTGCTGTGCGCCATCACCTTGACTGCGCTTGGGTGTAGTTAGAGCCTGAGGGACCGCAGCGTGCAAGCACCCAGGGAAACTGGGTTCCAAAGGCCAAATCTTCTGTTTGATCCATCCCAAAACTTCTTACGCAAAATGAGGATCTTCTCTGGCTCAGTGGCTTCTTCTCTGGCTTCTGTAGGTTGGAGGAAGCTGTCCTGAAGCCATACTTGGCCCTGGATGAGCAGATGGAGTGTGACAGAGAGCAGCAGCAGCTGGAAGATGGGTGCCCTGTTTGGCCACAGCTGGAGTCGGAGAAGGAGGTGAGAGAAGGGATGGGCAGCATGGGAGGGCTTGGCATGAGGAGCAGGGGCCTCAGATACCCCCACTGGGGTACACTGGGCATGCTGGGAGGGGACAGGATCTCAGCCTATGCTAGAGGAACACCTTCACTTATCAGCTGATGGGGAGTTTGGGGACCAGACTTAGCTCAAATAAGGGCTAGTCCTGGGCTTTTGGGTGATTGCTCCAGGCTCCAGAGGAAATACCTCCCAGCAGCCCCAAAGCAACCCACCAGACAGATGTCCAGCTGGAACCGAAGACACCAAGCTGCCTTCTACAGGGGTTGTCCGGCAGCCAGACAGAGAAGTGAGTGCTCTCCTGCCATCCCGATGTGCCGCTTCCTCTTGGTTGTCTACGGAGGATGGGTTGTCCACCCTCCTGTGTTGTGTGTAACCCATCCTAGGGTCCAGATGGTCTAGATGGTGGTGGGACCAGGTCTTGGTCTGCAGATGACTGCCTGCCCTGTAAAATAAGGGATTTGGCTCTTGGGGATGTAATCCCATGGGATAATCTCTCCTGGAAATGCCAGTGATGAAGGTTTCCAGGCACAGCTACTGTGTGAGCCTTAAGTGCCCGTTGTTAGTCCTGAAATTACCTCTGCAAAGTCTTTCCTCCTGCCTCAGCTCCCCCAGGTCCTGCCCTGGCAGGGCTCCCATGGTACCATCTGCTGATGTCTCTGCCCCGAGCATCTTGGCAAAATGAAGCTCTTTAGAAAGGTCTCTGGGGGGAGACCAGCCTTGGTGTGCGCCCGGATCTCGCTCTGCCTCCAGCCGAGCTAACGAGCGGCTGAGACCCGGCTAAAGGTCTGCGGAAGCCGTTTGGTCCCTTGTAACCCACGGGCGAACACAAACCTCACAGCTCGGGCTCTCCAGTGAGACATTTACAGCTTGAGTATCTCACAGCTTCAAAGTTTGCCTTTCTTCTCTCCAAAACTCTGCGAACAGGCTCTGCCCCACCCCAGGAGGTGTCCCAGATGGTGCTGAGCCTCTGGTACTGGTGACGCTGGCTCAAGCTCACCTTCTAACCGGCTCTTGGCTCTGTCTCTCCATCCCAGGCTTCTGGCCGCTATCCTGAGCGTTGCCCGAAAGCAATATTCCCTCATGAAGGCTGCCAACCTCCTAACTCCTGACATGGTCTCAGAATTTGAGGAACTGGAGCGCCTGGTCCATCAGGAGATCGGTGGAAGACTGGAACGAGCCACATCTCCCAACAGACCCTCGGAGGTCGGCGGGGCCACCCCAGCCCAGAACCCGCAGCGGGGCTCTGACGGTGAGGGTTTGGGACAGTGGGGACTGTCCCCTCTCCTTTGTCTCGGGGTGCACTGGAGGAGCTGGGGGGGGGTTGTGGGAGCAGCATCCAGCCGTGGGTGCAGGGCAGAGAGATGAGTTTCTCCTGACGTGGTGCCCGGCGGGATCTGCCAAGGCTTCGCAGAGCGATTGGGGCCAGCCGGCATCTCCGGCAGCCCCGGGCACGGCAGGAGCCGCTGCGCAGCCCTTGTCCCCGGGGAGCTCAGCGTGTTTGTGCAAGTCAGCTTAAACGTGAGCCATAGTTCTGCTCCAGGAGACCACAGCAGCACTTCTGATCCTATTTTTATTTTTTCCCCCATCTTATTTATTCCTCTGTGGAATATTTCCCCCAGTCAGCCTGGCTGCAGCGTCTGACCAGCGCTGAGCTCTTCCTCCTCATCCTCAGGGCCAATACACCAAGCCCAGAGCGAAGCTGGGGGCTCTGCAGAGCCTGATTCCAGGCACAGCACCAGGTCCTGCCACAGGGCGCTCGCTTTGGGATCACTCCGGTGCCTTTAGAGCTGGCGAGACACGGGGTGATTCCTGCTGCCTCTCTTTTCCTTTGGATTTAACGGGGTTTGATGGAAACACCCGCTGGCAAATGGCTGCTGTAGGGTTTGCTGGGCAGATGGGCTGTGACGGGGTCGGGGTAGAGGGAGGACGCCCCTTGGGCTTGGGGGTGCCTGGGGATGGCAGACAGAGGGAGGTGACTCTGTTTCTTCTCCTCGGCTCCTTCAGCAGCGGCGTCTGTCGCCACGAGCGCTGCCCTGCCGTGCTTGGAGCAGCTCACTCCGCTCTCCAGCTCCACACCGACAGCTCCCAGCCCAGCTAGGAAGAGGAGGAGGTCTGAGATGAAGAGCACTTCCCCGTCGGCAACTCCCCGCAGCCTCAAAACGCAGATCAAACGCCCGCGTAGAGATGGGAGAGAAGCAGAAACTCCCCAGGAGCCGCAGAGCCCAGGCAGCCCCTGTCTCAAAGCAGTGGCCCAGGCAGCCCTTGTCTCCCCAGTGCCATCGTCTTGCACTTCCAAAATCTGCCCGCTGACGGTCACCAAAGGCCGTTCGCCCCTGGCCATGTTGGTTGCCCAGAACTTCTGCTCCCGTCCTGCTGCTCCCGTCCGCCAACTGAATGTGACCTTCGAGGTCTGCCCTGCCGATGGCTCCCCTGGTCCGGCTGAACCTGTTCCCTTCATCCCGCCCGAATTCTCCATCTGGGACAACATCCAGGGCCACCTCAACAAGCCTGACAGCCCTGTTGTGCCCAAGTAAGTGCTGCCCTGGATGGGGGTACCCACGTTTTGGGGGGATCCCCCCCTTCCATGACGGGGAAATCCTTCGTGGGTCGCTGCAACCCTGCCGAGAGGGGAGACTGGGCCTGCAGCCGGGCAGGCAGTGGGCTGAGCTGGGTGTGAAGCATTTGCAAAGATATAAAAAACATTCCATGAAAAATCTAGTTCTGGCTTTTCCCTTTGGACACGGAGGAGCATCCTCCAGATGGCCCCTGGAGCCCGAGCTGCTGGTGGGGAGGCAGGTGGGGCATCACCTCCCCTCCCAGATGGGCTGGGGCGAGGGGACAGGGGGAATTTGTTGGAGTTTTCTTGTTTTGTTGTTGCCAAAGAGGCTTTGACAGAGCTGTGTGAACGTGTGTGACCATCCAAACCAGGTACCGAAACCGATAGCGCAGGACACCCTTAGGTCTCCCTGTCCCCTCCTGTAGCTCTAGGAAACAGTCCCCATAGGAGGTAACTGGGGAAACTGAGGCACAGAGTAACAGCCCAGCCTTAGGGACCAGCAATACCTGGGCACTGCCACCTCCTGCATGGATCTGCTGAGGGTTTATCCCTATTTGAGTCATTTTCCCCAACAAAACCGGGCAGGTTCCTTTGGCTCGGTTCCCTGCAAGTGGGTGGTGTTGGCCCAGTGGCCTCCCAGCCCTGTCGGAGTGGGATGGTGGGGGTCTGGCCCTGGCACTAACCCCCTCTTTTCCTGCAGAGCCTGTGTCTCCGTGTTGCCCACGAAGAAATCCTCCATTCCAAAGCCCTCCTCAGTCTCCAAAGCATCTGTGCAGAAGTGGAAGCCAGTGGAGAGGTGAGACGGCAGCGCGGCCTGGCAGCTCCTGCCTCTGCCTCCTCTGGGGCTGGAGCCACCAGCCGTCACCTGCGACGTCTGGGGACAATGGGGGACCCTCTGCCCTGAGACTTTAAAGCTTAAAATGGCCTTTTCTTTCTCAGAACCACTTCCCGCTCCCTGGGAGAGCTCCAGAGCCGCATCCCACGTGCTCCCAGCAGCAGCAAGAGATGTGCGCCGCCTTCCAGCATCCCAGGTGAGCACCTCCAGCCCCCCCACTGCCTCACCAGTCCCATTCCAGTTCAAGCACTGGGGGGAAAATACCTGGAATTGAGCATTTGGTGTTTGCAGCTGCCTGGCTGCACCCACCGGCTCCGGGAAGGGGAGTGGGTGCTTGGAGGGGGTGGGGGAAGGAAGGAGGAGGGAGGAGGCAGCACCTGGATCTCAGGCAGGAGGGGACCTGGCTTTGCTGCTTTTACCCAGGAGCTGCCTCATCTGCTTCTCTCCTTTTTATTTTATTTTTTCCAGCCTCAGAACATCCTGTGGGCACTCTCACCCGGAAAGGCAGGCAGAGGACCACCACGACCCTTCGCAGGGCCCCCCTTGCTCGCAACCCCCAGCCAAGGAAGCTTTTATGCTGATGGTTCCACCATCCTCCATCCCTCCCCCTGTTTGCATCCAGTTGTTAAGTTTCTCCCGCTTCTGCCCCTAAAGTCACCCCCAGCTGCCTTCTCTCCTGGTTTTGTCCCCCCCCTGTTACTGTTACTGCCCCCCCCCATGCGTGTTTCTGCAGCAGATGGATTATTGCTGTTCCCTCTCAGCCCCTCTCTCATCCGCGCCGGGGTGTCGAGTGCTAACAGATGGGTGATGCTAAGAAATAACACGCGCTTTTAATAAATCTTTTTTCGTTTCAAAGCAAAGGGGCGAGGGGAGACGTGGGCCTGGTTCTTCTCGCCTCCCCCTCCCTCCCCTGGGGAACAGCTCCCGCCTCAGCGGGCCTGGAAAAGGCTCTTACTCCTGGGGGTGGGTTCCATGGGGGCTTCCCCTCTTCACCCCACACCTCCCAGTGCCGTGGGGGCCCCACGGGTGCCTTCTGCCCCCTTTGCTGTGTCCTGGGGGGCGGTGGGGGCTGCCCGCCCTCCTGCTGCTTTGCCTTTCTGTGCAGTGTCCCCCAATAAACACGTGTCATTGCCCCCCATCTCCTTGTCCCCACTCCACCTGTCCCTCCTGGGGCAGAGAGCTCCAAGATTCCCTACCTGGGGACCAGGGCTGTTCCCTGACACCCCTGTCACCCCCCTCCTGCCACACTAGGGCACATCTGGCTGCCTGCGCCCCGCAGAGGTGACAAAGCCTGGCAGGAGCAGGACGGGGAGGGCAGACCTGGCTCCGGGCGTGCTGTTGTCCCACAGGGAGCGGGGTCACCGGCTCCTCCTGCCCTACTTTCCTGCCTGGCAGCAGCAGATCTCGCCTTTGTCTTCTCAGAGGCTTGGAAGCTTCTAATTAAAACTTCCAGCCCGCTCCCGGTTCGTTTGTCTCATTAAGAGGGGGCCAGGCAGGAGGAGGAGGGGAGGGAGCCCAGCTCCGTGTCCCTGCAGCCGCCGGGAGTGACAGTTTTCCCGGCTTTGATCCCGGCTGCGTAGGAGCAGGAGGAAAATCAATCTCTGGGGAGCGGCGGGGGCTGGCACAGGACCCCAAAGCCCCCGCGCCCCCGCTCTGTCCCCAACCCCCCCTGCCCTGCCAGGGCTGCACAGCCCAGGGGACATCAGAAAGTCTGTGGGGATGGCGGTCCCCTGTCACCGTGGGCTGTCACACAGCACGTGTCCCTGGGGATGGCACTCTTCTGGGGGACGCCAAGTGTCACGTGTGGGGTACAGATGTGCCCCAAACCAGGCGTTTCTGTGGGCAAAACCCTTGCCCCTCGCTGGTGACACCGGCCCAGGACAGGCGAGGGGACACGGGGCTGCCCAGCGTGGGGACAGGGCCAACCAGGGACAAGGAGCTTCTGAGGATTAAAGGGGATGTGGCAGCAAGTTGTCCCTCCATGCTGCCCAAGTGCCACCAGTCCCACCAGTATCACCTGCCAGTGGCTCTGGGTCCCCACAGATTGCATCTGAGGGACACAGTTGTTGCCACATCCCTCCCCGACTGGCCATTGTTGGTGGCCCAGCGATGGTGGCCGTGTCCAGTGGAGCCTGGCCAGTGTCCCCGTCAGGGAGCCTTTCCCGGCCATCGGCTGCCATCTAGCTGCCAGCCGGTGAGACCTGTCCCTGTCCCCGCAGCGTCCCCCCCAGCACCCCAGGGAGCACCCCCGTCCCCCAGCTTCATCCCCACCACCCCTTGGAGCACCCACCGTGTGCTGCTCCCTGGGTGCCACCATGTGTCCCTTATGTCCCCATGTCCCCAAAACACCCCCATCGCCCCCCTGGGCTGTCCCCAAGCACGTTTTGTGGCCAAGACACTGTGGCTGGGAGGGGGCAGTGCTGGTGGTGGCCCCGTGCCCATCTCCGCTGCCGTCCTGGATCCGTCCCCCCGGCTTTCCCGGCAGCACGGTGGCCCTGGCACAAAGGCACCCCGTGGCTCTGCCGGGCAGTGCCGGCTCCAGCATCACACAAAGCCCCTTTCACCGGCCCTGGCACCCGGCCCCCAGCCCACACCCCCCCCCACAAGGGCCAACGGGCAGCAAAGACCCCCCAAACTCATTGCATGTGTCACCGGTGACACAGCCACGCACAGGCAGGATTGGGCCCCCCCCCTCCTGGTGCTGGGAAGGGGACCCGGTGTCCTGAGCCCCGGCCGGGCTTCAGCGGCCACCGGCCAGCGCTGTCACAGACCCACTGGGGTGGAAAGGACTTTGGAGGCTTCAGCCACTTAATTAGCAGCCTGCCTTAATTAGCAGCCTGCCTTAATTAGCAGCCTGCCCGCGCTGCCAGGCTGCCTGCGACGTGCCTCGGCCCCGCTGGGGCGACCGGGCTTGGGTGGCTGGTGCTGAGCTGCGGGGGCTGCTCCCGGGGGATGTGGCACGGGTGGGTGTGCACACGTGTGTGAGCGTGTGTGCATGTATGTGCACACGTGTGTGTAGCAGGATGGCCACGCGTGTGCATATTGTGGTGCACGCGGTGGATGCGTGGCAGGGCGGGTGCGCGTGTGCAGCTCTGTGTGTGTGTGTGCACACGTGTTCAGGGAGGGAAAGCAGCACACGTGTGCATACCTGTGCACACTACTTGTGGACAAGTAGGCAAGCGTGTGTGCACTGAACGTGGCGTGTGTGTGCACACGGGCATGGAGGGATGACTGTGCAAGTGCATAAGTGTTTGGACAGGAATACACACACATGTGTCTCTAGGCACACGTGTGTTTGTGTGGAAGCCTCCTCATGGCTGTGTGCACAGGATGGGGTGTGTGCACACACAGATACACGCATGGGTCTGTATGTACAGCTTTGCACGTGTGTGTGCATGGGGGAGTGTGTGTGTGCATGGCGGGGTGTGCGCGTGGCATCGTACCACGTATGTGCACGGCATCGCACCCAGCCCCTCGGTGCTCACACAGCACCCACCCCTGGCTACCCTGTGGGTGCCGGTGGCCACCACTGTGCCTTCCACCCTGCCGTGTCCCCCGGCCCCCCCCCGGCCCGACAGAGCCCAGGGGGGGCAGCGGTGGGCAGGGGGCCATGCCGGGGACCAGGCTGGGTGCCAGGGTGCATCCGTGCCTGCCGGGCGCCACAAAGGCTGGCTTTTGTGCTGGCCCTCTGGCTCCCTGGCCAGTAGCCAGCGCTGGGGGCCCCCTGGCTCCATAAAACTCCCCGGTCCAGGCACATCGCCCCCACCCCTTCGGCATGGAGAGCCAGAGGCTGTCCTCCTACGGCCGCTGCTTCGGCCCCACCGCCCCCGGGTACCGGGTGCTCCCCGCCAGCCCCCCAGCCCGGCTCCGGGCCCCCCGTGCCCGCAGCACCCAGCCAGGACCCCGTGTGGGTGCCCGCCTGGGGTCGAGCAAGATGGACTTCTCTCTGGCGGCGGCGCTCAACTCGGAGTTCAGGGAGACGCGCACCAACGAGAAGGTGGAGATGATGGAGCTCAACGACCGCTTCGCCAGCTACATCGAGAAGGTCCGGCTCCTGGAGCAGCAGAACAAGGTGCTGGTGGTGGAGCTGAACCGGGCACGGGACCAGGAGCCCTCCCGTCTGGCCGATGTCTACCAGGAGGAGCTGCGTGACCTGCGGTACCATGTGGAGCAGTTGACCACTGCCAAGGCCCGTCTGGAGATCGAGAGGGACAACCTTGCTGAGGACCTCGGCAACCTCCAGCAAAAGTAAGGTGCCACCCTGCTTGGGGTAGTCCCGGAGACCAAGGTGGCCACCAGAACCAGGATGATGGTGGGGATGGGAGCCAAGGTGGCCACCAGGAGCAGGGTGGCCCCAGAGACCAAAGTGACCACCAGGACAGGACTGAGAGTGACCACTGGGGTGGGTGTCAGGGTGACTACTAGGACCAGGGTGGCCACTGAAATGGAGACCAGGGTGGCCACTGGGACCAGAGTGGCAGCAGGATGGTGATCAGGGTTTTCCTGGGTACCAGTGTGGTGATGGGGACCACAGTGGTGGCAAGGACCAGGGTGACTCCTGGGACCAGGGTGAGGACTGGTGAGTCCCCAGGGATCAGGGTGGCCACTGAGACAGTGACCTAGAGTGGCCTCTAGGATCAGGGTAGCCCTGGGGACCAGGCACTGGTGGGGACCAGGGCGGTGGCAGGGACAAGGCGGTGACAGGGAGCAGGGTGACCCCAGGAACAGTGTGGGCGGTGGCGGGGGTGCGGGACGGGCACATGCACTGACACCGGGTGCTGGTGGCAACGGGCTGTGTCAGCCGGGGGGAGCCTGGCTGAGGGGCTGAGAGTAACGAGCGACGGTGCTAACGAGTAACGGTGCTAACGAGTGACGGTGCTAACGAGTAACGGTGCCTCTGCTCCGGCCAAGGCTGCAGGAGGAGGTGACCCTGCGGCTGGAGGCCGAGAGCAACCTGGCTGCCTACAGGCAGGTGAGGGCAGGGGACACCCCCATCCTGTACCCCCATCCTGCACCCCGGGGGCTCAGCCCCCTGATCAGCCTCCTGTAGGGATGGGGCTGGGATGGACAGGGACCGGACAGGGACAGGGCAGGGATGGAGTGGGAATGGGGCAGGGATGGGGCAGAACTGGAGCAGGGATGGAGCAGGAATGGGGCGGGGAAGGGGCAGGGATAGGGCAGGAATGGGGCAGGGACGGAGTGGGAATGGGTGGGGGATGGGGCAGGGATGGAGTGGGGATGGGGCTGGGATGGGCAGGGCCAGGCAGGAGCAGGCAGACCAGGAGGGAGCAGAGCCTGGGGACGGTCCCTCCTGTCCCCTCTGTCGTGCCAGGATGTGGACACTGCCACCTTGGCTCGACTGGACCTGGAGCGGCGGGTGGGGAGCCTGCAGGACGAGATCGCCTTCCTCCGCAAGGTCCATGAGGAGGTAATCCTGCTCGGGGAGGTCCCAGGGCTCGGGGAGGTCCCAGGGCTCGGGGGGTCCTGGGGCTCGGGACGGGGCTGGGCTGACCCCCACTGTCCCCCCAGGAGCTGCGGGAGCTGCAGGAGCAGCTGGCCCAGCAGCGGGTGCACGTGGAGGTGGACGCGAGCAAGCCCGACCTGACGGCCGCCCTGCGCGACATCCGCAGCCAGTACGAGGCCATGGCCACCAGCAACGTCCAGGAGACCGAGGAGTGGTACAAGTCCAAGGTGAGGTGGGAGACAGTCACCCAACGGATGGGTGGCCTCCTGGGGTGTCATCTTCTCAGGGGTGAGGTTGACGCCCCTGGGGTTGGGTAGCTCTGCTTGGTGGTGGCTGTCCCCTCCTGGGTTGTCACCATCTCAGAGTTGGGGTTGAGCACCCCAGGGTTGGGTGGTTCTTCCTGGTGGTGGTGCATGGGGTTTGGCATCCCCACTGTTCCCGCTCCTGTCCCATGTCCTGGTTTGGTCCCCTTGGGAGCAGAGATGTGTCCCCCGTGGTGAGTCCCATAGGCATGGTCCCAAAGGAGTTGTGTTCACAGTGACATGGTCCACGTGCACCATCCCACGGGAGCAGGGACACGTCCCCTGTGACACCCCACAGCACCACCCCTCCCACCTGCAAAGCAAGGACATGTCCCCAGCAGCACCTGCCATCAGGGATGTGTCCCGTGTCCACTGTCCCACCACCCCAAGGGAGCAAGGACATTCCTCCACGACACGTGCCGTCAGCCACATGCTCCACATGCACTGTCCCTTCCACCCAGAGAGCTGGGACACGTCCCTGCACCACATACCATTAGGGACACATCCCGTGTGTGCTGTCCCTCCCATGGGAGCTGGATGTGTCCCCATGACACACGCTGCTAGGGTCACATCCCTCCCATGGGAGCTGGGATGTGGCTCCAGGACATGTGTCTTTGGGATGTCCCATGTGTCCCTTCCTGCTGTGGGAACAGGGATGTGTCCCCAGTGCCATGTCAAGTGCACATCCCATGTGGATGGTCCCCTTTGGCCACAGGAGCATGGATGTGTCCCCAGGGACACACAGCACTGGGGACACGTCCCATGTGCACCGTCCCACCACCCTGCAGTAGCAGGGACGTTTCTCCACATGCCACATGCTGCTGGGGCCATGTCCCCGCCACAGAGCAGAGCTGGGTCATGTCCCCACGCCATGTGCCACCGGGACACATTCCTGCTGCATGGCCCCATCCCACGGCACGTGTGTCCTCCCCCCAGTTCGCCGACCTGACGGACGCGGCTGCCCGGCACGCGGAGGCCCTGCGTGCGGCCAAGCAGGAGGCCAACGAGTACCGGCGCCAGCTCCAGGCCCTCACCTGCGACCTGGAGGCTCTGCGGGGTTCGGTAGGTGACAGCCATGGGGTGGGACACAGCCTCAGAGAGCTGCCACCACCACAGGGTTCCCTGGCACCACGGTGGGGACCACCACTCAAAGCTGGGGGAAATGCTGGTCCCCAAGGATGGGAGCTGGATGGGCACTGTGGAGAGCCCTTAGCTCCTGGGAGAAGGTGGCCGTGGAGGGTGTCACCTCCCCTCGTGGCCCCCCAGAATGAGTCTCTGGAGAGGCAGCTGCGGGAGCTGGAGGAACGCTACGCCCTGGAGACAGCTGGCTACCAGGACACGGTGGTGCGGCTGGAGGAGGACATCCGCAGCCTCAAGGAGGAGATGGCCCGGCACCTGCAGGAGTACCAGGACCTGCTCAACGTCAAGCTGGCCCTCGACATCGAGATCGCCACATACCGCAAGCTGCTGGAGGGCGAGGAGAGCAGGTGACGGCAGAGTGGGGGCTCCATCCTGCCCCTCTCCCCCTCCCTGGCCGTGTCCCAAACCATACCCAAGTCCTCATGGTCCCTCTGGGGTGTCCGACCTGCCTGGGGACTATCCTCCAGCCCTCCTGTCCCAGCCCTGGGAAGGGCTGAGCTGGTGTGCATGGGGGTGACAGGATCTCAATGCCCTTCCCAACACCCCTCGTTGCTCCTGCAGGATCACCATCCCCATGCAAAGCTTCTCCAACCTGCAGATCCGAGGTGAGGCCATGGCCATGCGTGGGGCAAAAGCAGGAGTGGCTTCTGGGGGCTCCGTGGGAGGAGGCACCATCTTGGTTATCCCTACCCTGTCCAGAGGGACCAGGATGTTTTCCACCAAATCTCAAGGAACCAGGACTCCTGGGTTCTCCCAAGATGGGGGGAGAAGTGTGCCCACACCCCCAAGGCCAATGATGTCCCCAAGGCCAACCGTGTTCCCCAGTGCCAGCTGTGTCCCCAAGACCAAACCTGTCCCCAGGGATATGCCCAATCACATCCGAAAGCCACCCATGTCCCCATGGCCAACCATATCTCCAAGGCCAAACATGTCCCCAGTGCCAACTGTGTCCCCAAGGCTAATGGCATCCCAAAGCCAGCCATATCCGCAGTACCAGCTGCATCCCCAAGGCCAACAATGTCCCTGAGGCCAACAGCATCCCTGAAGCTGGTCATATCCCCAGGGCCACTGTCTCCCATGGATCAGGGTTTTCCAGTCCAATCTGTTCCCTTTGGGACCCTTCCCTTGAGCATGGCTGGAATGGCTACACCCTGGCCACCAGGTCACCTCCATGTCCTGGCCATGTCCCCTAGAGACCAGCCTGGACAATAAATCCGTGTCAGAAGCCCATGTGAAGAGGAGCATCGTGGTCAAAACTGTGGAGACAAGAGATGGAGAGGTGGGAAGTCCTCATCTGTGTCATCCACACTGCCTCCCCTCCACCCCCCACCCCCCCACAGGGTGTCCCCAAGGGGGTCACTCATCATGCACATGGGGGCCACCATCCCTCAGCCCCCTGGAGGATCCTGGTTAGGGATCAGTGATCCCAGTGCCCTGCCAGCATGGAATGAGCTGGCTCTGGACCATGGTGGAGCTGAGCCTGGTGGCTCATCTACAAAACTGTCCCTGTCCCCAGGCTCGTTCAGAGCCTGAGCAGACTCAGCTGGGGAGGAGACCCCGAGCCCGGGGTGATGGTCCCTCTCCCTCTGCCTCCAGGTGATCAAGGAGTCCAAGCAGGAGCACAAGGAGGTGATGTAGGGCGGAGGAGCCGCAGCAGCCACACGCTTGTAGCCGTAGCTGCGTAGGTCCCATCCGACGCTGCGAGGGAGCCCACGGCTGGGCAGGGGTCACAGGAGGAGCTGGCGGTGCTTTGGTGGGGGGCATCATTCTCTTGCCCACTCCTCGCCTCTCCCACGTCACCCCCTGCCCCAGGGACCCCTCTGACACCCTGTTTGGGGCCGGCTGCTGGTGAAACACCCATCCGACTGGGTACTGTCCCAGGGAGAGGGTCCATCCTGTTTCAATCTCCACGCGCTGGTTGGACAAGAAAATGGTGCCAAGAGCATCTCTCCCTGCATCCCACCTCACTGCCCACTCCCTGGTCCGGGAGGCCACCCCCAATCTCCCCAGTGCACCCAGGCCCTGGGTATCTCTGGGGGGGTTGCAGGGTGCAAGGTACCGGCTGCTGAGGGGCGATTCCCTCCCACCAGGCGTTGGGTGGGCTTAGCCAAGAGGCACAGCAGGAGGAAGAGGAGGATGGAGAGGCAGGGTGCTGTCAGGATGGTATCAAAGGGTGATGAAATGGGTATAATGAGGGGCTCCTGGGGACGCTGAGGTGTCCAGGGTGGTTTGTGGGGCTGGAGCAGCGGTGGGCACAGCAGGCTGGGTGGCCTCATGGGCTTCCCCTGGGCTACGGGGCTGTCACCATCCCCAGTGGGTGTCCGCCACCAAGGTGTCCCCATTGCTGTGGTGGAGAAAAACAGCTCTGAGGTGCTTGTGGCGAGGGGTGACCCATGGCCGTGTGCCTGGCCCCTCACACGGGGGGTCCCACGCAGGTGAAAATGGAGAGGAGGGGTGTGAAGAGGAGGAGGAGGAGGAGGGTGTCAGGGCACCCACGGGTGCTCTTGGAGCAGGAGGTGCCTCTTGTGACCCAGGAGTGATGCGGGAGGATGGACTGAGCCATTGTTGTCCTGTCTGTCCCACCCGGGGTCACACTAGGAGCTGGGACAGCAGCCGGGACTGCCCCTGCCACAATCCCAGCACATGGAGCCCAGGTCCCACCCCACCCCCTGCCATGGGCATTCCAGATGGAGTTGGAAGAAATCCCTTGCCCCTGGGCTCCACGTGGCCCTGTCTCCCCATCCATCCCCCGCCCAGACCAGCACATGCCACCAGTCACCCGGGGCCATCGCCCAGCCCGGTGCCCACCCGCAGCCCCCCTCCCCACCTTCAATTTAGCTACTGACCACAAGCGAAACCCGCTCTGATGCCACCTAACGCAGCAGCAACCACCCAGCAGCACTTCTCCTGCCCCATAAGCCCTTCAGGATGAGCACACAGGATGCCATCCCCCTTGTCCCGTCTGTCCCCCCCGTCCCCTGGCTGAGGCGCTGAGCATGCTTTGCAGATAACAACTCCAGAGAGGCCATTCCCAGGGGCAGGAGACCTGGGTGCCACCCAAGTGTGGCATGTTGGGTGGGATGCTGGTGGCCCCGAGGGGGCTCAGTCCCCTGTGAGCAGACTCCGGCTGGAGCTTTGGAGCCCACGTCGCTACTGAACTAACGCACTAACACCCGCGGCAGCTGGAGATGACAAATAAAGCTAATGCAAGCACCGTGCTTCCACGGTCATGCCCTCAACCCGCCCGTGCCATGGGTTATTTGGGATTAGCCGGGGCGGCGAGGCCCTTCGGGAGCCCAAACTAAGGTTGAACTGTCCAGGGGACGCACGCCCAGCACTGCACCCCAAGGCATGGCCAACATGGATCAACAGCCCTAAGGGACTGTGACACGGGGAAGGTGGGTGAAGGAATGACCCCTCCAGTGCTGGGGGACAGCAGGGGGTGGGAGAGATCCCCTTCCCAGGAGGGGAAGCAGGGATCTGCTTGGGGTTCTCCATCCTCAAACCAGCTCCTTTCCTGCACAAACCCAGGCTGTGGTTCCTGGGAAGCTCCTGAGATGGGCTGCAGCTTTTGGGACTGATCACAGAGCCATAGAATGACATGGGGTTGGAGGGGACCTCTGGAGACCATCCAGTCCAACTCCCTGCCAGAGCAGGTCCACCCAGAGCAGGTCCCACAGGAACTTGTCCAGGGGTTTGAATGTCTCCAGAGAAGGAGACTCCACCACCTCCCTGGGCAGCCTCTTCCAGGGCTCTGATGGAGGATTTGAGATCCTACACACCATCCACGTGGTTCAAGAGCCTGAGCATTGCTGGGATCCTCAAGGCTGCCCTCCTGGAGAGCAGGATTTCTCCTGGGAAAGCTGATATCCCTGAGCCATGTCCTTGAAAGAAGGAGTGGAGATGAGCCCCGTGGGGAAGTCCTGCTCCATGCCCAGGAGCAAGCAAGTGGTCACCTAAACCCTGTAGAGATGCCATTCTCTTTGGAGCAGCTGCATAATAATTTGTCAGGCATAAATATAGACTCACAAGTCTGTGCTGAGTCGGGTGAGTTAAAAAAACAACCAAACCCCAGAGAAATTTCTGAAGAAAATCACCAGATTCATTTGAAAAATATTTTTTTTCCCTTAAAAAAATGAAAAAAAAGTTTAAACCAAAATTTTAAAAAATGGGTTTGCTCCAGCTGAAGAGCTCAAAGGACGACTGAACAGTTTGAAACATTGGCACTCAAAGTTCTCAGCAATGAAAAAAAGTTAAAAAAAAAAACTAAGAATTAATCGGATTAAAATAGTTTGGTGGATCCTTCTAGCAGCCTCTTAGAAAACCAGCCCTAATAAATCACCGATGCGGTTGGAGAACTCTGTAGAGCTTGGCCCGAAGATCTTGCACCAACTCCAAGTATTCTTTAGAAAGGGACGATATTGAGCTGAAAACCCCACGGCAGGCCAGGGGCAGAGCCAGGGACAAACGGCGGTGGTGTGACAGCCCCTCCTGTCCCACGCAGTGGTGCCAATCTGCACCACGGGGAGCTTTCCACATCGGACTTCACCGTCACGCTCTTGACCCAAAAGGGAGGATGAGCGGACGCCAGCAGAATTTTGATTTCTAATGGTGAAAGCATCAGAAATGTCTAACAGGAGGGTGGTCCGAGGTGTAGGAGTGACCCCTCGGGGCCGTGGTGGAGGTGCTATACCCTGGCAGGGGAGATGCAGGCGCGCCGGCAGAAGCGGACCAGATGGATGATAACGAAGATGATGCTGATGAGGATGTAGCTCAGGCCGATGGTCTTGAAGGCAAAGATCGTCTCGGGATCGCTGAATGTCCGCTTGTGCTTCTTCTGGTAGAACACGCTGAGGCGGAAGGCGGCCACTGTCTTGCCCTCATGCCAGCAGATGTAGGTGCCTTCATCGCTGAGTTGGACCTGCCGGATGTGCAGGTGGTTTCCGTGGTCGATGAAGACCCGCATGGTCTTGTTGACACCGATGAGGTAGTGGGAGCGGTAGAGCTGGACAGAGTCCTTGTCCCAGGCCACAGCGTGCTCGGGCCGGGATCCTGGGCACGTGATGACCAGGACACTTCCAGCAGCCTGCTTGTGAAACTGCGTGGGGATTTGAGATATCCAGGACTTCTCACCCAGCTTGGAAACGACATTGGAGATGGGCTGCATACCTTCCTTGGAGGCGTCCTCCTTCAGGCAAGGGGTCAGGCAGCTTCGGATGGCCACCTCAGGTCTCCGGCGGTGGACAGCACGCTGGAAATGCATGGGGACAGCCCTCGAGCCGCAGGATGTGACATTGGGCAGGGCAGTGCGATAGCGAGGGTGCAGCTGGGCGCTGCGCATGTAGCAGAGCCCGATCCGCCACTGCTCACCTCTCACCCCACAGCGGTCACACCTGGTCCAGTCCCAGAAGCTGGTGAAGAGGCTGAAGAACTTACCAGTGAAGTCGCCCTGGACATGCTGACCCCTGTCCAAGAAAGCCACCGTGATGTGCTTGGTGGACTGCACGTCCACATCGTAGCCATAAAAGAAGTCCCCGTCCTTAGTGCCACAGAGATAGTGGCCCGAGTCCGTCACCTGGGCTTGGAAGACAATGAGACTGAACATCCGGATACTGAAACGCTTCAGGATGTTGCTGCTCACGTTGATATGTTCCGAGTCAACAACCACGGTGCCAGCAAAGTCTGTCAGGACCGTGGTTTTGTGGCTGTCCATGCTCTTCTGGAAGTACCAGACGACAGAAGAGACCTCCTGGGGTTTGCAGTTGCAGGGCAGCTCGAAGGTCATGTCAGCCAGGTAAGCAGCGTTGTCAAACATCAGGAAAGCGGGACAGGCCATTCTGTTGAACACATCTCCTTTCTCTTCAATCTCAAAAGCATGGAGAACACCTACCAGGCAGAGGAGAATGGCAGCTCCCAGTAGCCTCCTCTCCATCACGCCAGGTGGTCTCTGCAGGCAGCAGATCCGACCCGGCCACCGCGTCCTCAGCAGGGACGGCAGGAACCTGCACGTGGAGTTGGCGGCGCCGGGCAGGGACGGTGCACACAGCAGCTCCCTCAACAACGATGGGGTTTGCAGATGACACCCCCGCCCTGCAGCGCACGGGCCTGACAGCAGGGACCAAACAGCAGCTGAAATACCCCATCTCAGCTGAATTCCCACTGGGAAGCACTCTGTCCCACCCCATCCCCCGGGACACGGGCTCTAGAACCTCCGCTCTGTCCCAGCTGCTCTAGAGCGTCGTTGGCTGTGCCCTGGACAAGAGCAGGTCGTTCCTGCAGCACGGCCACAGAGGGAAGATGCAGCGATGGAAAGCGTGGTGGGACCAAGGGAACCACTCACTTCTTGAAAGACTCGTGTGGTAAATGTTAATTATTTCTCTGATCCCTCTGACCACAATGAACTCAGAGAAGAACGTCCTCTGACCTCTGAAGCCCAGAAGAGGTTTCAAACACGGTATTTGGACCATCCTCCCTGTCGGTTCTCCATGGGTTTGTGGGTGGGTTCATGGGTTTGTGTGTGGAAGCCCCTCCACACAGGTCATGTTTGAGATTCCCTCTCTCCGAGTGATCAAGAGAGGCTTTTTGTTCACAAACCCCTTGCTGGACAGGGTTGATGTCAGGAACCAGCCCTGGAGGCCTTAAATGCATCTCTCCTAGGGCAAAGGTGAGATATTTGCTCCCCACTGACTCTGGCTGGACTTTCAGTTCGGCTTTTGGCCCTTCTTGAGCAGATGCTCAATCAGACCGTGGGATTTCAGATCGGGAAACTGATCCCAGCTGGTCTAACAGCCCGTCCTCCCATAAACATTCATCCAGCCTCTCCTGTACTTCATTTCTCCTGAGTTTTCTCACCAAACCACGGGGATTTTGTCCTTCCCCAGGCGACAGGGATGCAGCAGGCTACTCCCATCCTTGACATAGGATATGAGTGCCAGCCCCGAGCCTCGGGACTGCTGAAAGCACTGTGCCTGTTCCCACCAGAGCTGTAACTCTGCTGCCAGGGCTGTTCCTGCATCAACATCTTCCATCCTGACCTTGGGAAACTCCAGGATTATCGTTGTTTTGTTTAAGACCCCAGCTCTCAGCTCTCTGCCAGTCCTCAGGTTTGCAAGCATTAGGCAAAGGCAAGAGGAACGGCACCCACAACAGATTGCAGGGACACAGATGTCCCCAGGAGAGGTGTCACAAAGCCCAACATTCAAGTGACAGGCCTCAGGGAGGAATCAATCATGTGCCTGGCGGTTTCTACAGAGCAGGTGGGAGAGGGGTGGTTATATTCTGCCAGGACGACTCTACCTTTTGCTCCTCTAACTGGGTTTTACAACAAAAACAGACATGGCAGTTGTTTTTGGGCTGAATTCAAGGGAGTCTGAGCACTGTAACACACACTGGGCTCCTCAGCACACTTGGGAAAAGCTTGAGGATCCTCCTGGAGCAGAATTGCGAGAGAGCTTGGTGGGTAGGTGCTGAGCTGTGTCATATGAGGGCATCTTTGAGGTCTGCAGCCAAACCAGAAAGGCTACTCCATCTGAACACGGTACTAGGCAGTTCTGGAGAGTCTCTTTGTTGGACTGATACCTGCCAGTTCCTTCTGAATTTCAATTGATGTGGAATTTCAGCAAATCAGACAGTGTCTGAGATCATAAGACCATGATAAGGTGACAGGATCTCTGAGGTTTAACCCATGTCTTGCTGGTTGGGGTAGAATAATAATAAAATAGCTGGTTGGAACAACCCCAGATATCCCACCTTGCCCAGCATTTCCACCTCCATCTGCCCATTCCACCTTCACTGGCTGCACAGTTAATTGATTACATGTTTTTTAAATCCCCATAGTGACAATGGACTGAGATGAAAAAGGCAAGGGACTATTTGGGCTTTGGTTTCTCTTTCAAAAATAGCAGCCTAGTTTTTCTTTCCCTCCCTTTTCTCCTCATCTAAGAGATTATGACGGAGCGGTTCTGTGAGGACACCCTGCCCCAGAGATCACAGCACAGTCCTCTCCGTAACTAACCTTTATTTGTGCAGAACTATTGCCCCGGGTGGATCCCAGGTACAGGGGAATGTACAGCCATGTCCAGAAGGACCCATTTATCGTTCTTGCATGGTCTGATGCTGAATTCAACCTTTGAGCCTCTTTTGCCCTCTTGTTTCTGCACGACCCCGGTCCTTTTGCTCCTTCAGGTGACCTGGTAACATTTCATCAGCTCCATCACTATCCTTTCCTCAGCTTCCTTTGGCAAGCTGGTGTCCGTGAGGTGGGCTTCCTTCTCTGCTTCGCAGCTGGCCAGTCTGCTGGGATGGCCAGTGGCCCAGTAGTCCCTGCTCATGCTCTGCAGCTTCCTAAACAAATCCCTGCTGCTCTCCTTCTCCGACTCGCTCAGAAGATCCACATTTAACCCGAAGCGCTTGGTGCCCGACAGGCTCTGTAAGACCTGAAGAACGGCCTCTCTGTCTTCACGACAGACGTTCTCTGCCAGCACCGTCAGGAATTCACCCAGGAGGCCAAAGCCCAAGTCAGCCTGAAAGATTCTGCCCAAGGCCTTCCCTCCGAGTCCAAGCAAAAACTGGTATTTTTCTTTTCCGGTTTTTAGGCATCTGCGCCAATCTCTGTAAAATTCAGCAGAGGTTCCGGGCAGTTGATCCAGCTCCTGAAGGAAAAAATAGTTAGCAGTTCCTTTCATTTTGTTCCCACTTGAAGATTTTTATTTCCCCCCACACACCCCTCCCCTGATCAACCTGTGGATGGCTGAGAGGTTTTTAATCCAGGCTTTGAGAGCACAAAGGGCGATAAAGCTTGTGAGGTGGCAATGCATAAAGACAAAGAAATACCAGGTTCCTCAAGCCCCACAGAAACCAGAGAACTTCAGGGGAAAATAATGGAAGAATGGATGAGATATGAAGCCCAGCATGGACAAACACAGACCAGTAAAGGTGTAGCCCCATCCCTAACCAGAACCAGACACGCTGCCCAGTCTGGATCCACCATCACTGCTCAGGAGGGATCTCCTGGAGAACCAGGGTAGCTCAGTGTAAACCTCTGCTCCATCTTGAGCACTGTTAGGGGAATCACAGGAGCGAGGAGATAAAAGATATGAGATGTAAACCCCCGAAAACACGCAGATGGCCCTAGCACACTGTCTCGTCACACACTGCCTTCGTACGGGCGTGCGGCAGAGAGCAAGCACTGCAAGAGAGAGCCAAGCTCCATGTGGCACCTCCAGATAAAAGGAAATCCTGTTTTATACAATACGTAATTGAACTGCTGAACTCATCACCGCTGCCTTAACTGACGCACAGACTGGAGGAGGATTAAGATGTTTAGGCTTTTATAGAGATAGCGAGAACAAGGCACAGCAACATCAGGCTGTGCCTAAACACAAACCGGAGAAGCCCTGGAGATCAGAGCCCCAGCGCTAACGGGATTAGGAAGAGAATTTGCTCTGGGGAGATCACTGCGCAGCCCAAGGAAACACAAAGCTTCCTAGAAGAGTTGCAAAAAGATCCTATAATAAACAGGCAAATGAAATTGTGTCAAAAAAAATCCGTGAGAAAGATCAAGTCCAGTGAGCGGGACTCTCCCGCGTGGGCAGAGTCCACCGACAGGGACAGGACAGATGTCACTCAAATCACAAATGAGCTGGAGAGAAAATGTTTAGTCACTATTTCCCGCATCTGAAGAAGCATCCAGTGAACTCACCAGGCAGCAGGTTTTAAACCAAATAGCGCTTTTCCATATCATGCATAATTAAACCGCAGGGTGAAAAAGACCTGGCTACGTTTGCCCAAGACCTGCGGTGGGTGGCTGTTGAAACGCGATGCTCCAGATGCACGGCGCTGGCTCCCGCTCTCCAAACAGCAGCCAGCTGGAAGAGTGCGGTCAAGGGAGGGCACTCTTCCCCAAGAATCTGTTACTGGCCACCATCAGAGGCGGGGGATTGGGAGGTCTGGTCCGAGGCGGTGCAGCTGGTCTGAGATTCCCACAGGGTTGAAGCAGACTCTTCTTGAAGCAGCTGGTGCAAGCTCCTCTCAGACGCGAAGTAGGGGCCAAGACTGAGAGCTGGTTATCTAAACACCAGTGCTCCTGGGGACTTCGAGGGCTTGCTCACATCTAGAGACGTTTCTGAATAACTCTCGCATTTCAAAATAATACCCAAATTATTCTGGAGTAATTTCTACATGTGGCCAGGGTCCTGGAGAGCATCTCCCTCACCTGGGGTATTTCCACCTCGCCGGCTTGCGGGGCCTTGGCGTGGGCTGCACAGGGATTCCACAGCACGTTTCTCCTCATACCCATCTTATCCTTCTTCTCTAGAGGCTTCAGGTGTGATGCCAGCACAATGTTCCTGCAGGCAACAAGAAAGGGATGGGATACTTACCAAGATCAAATACTTTGAGGCTTCGAGCTTCTTCTCTGAGGCTATTTCTGAGTTTGGGCCACATGTATCATCCAGAGGGACCTGGACAGGCTGGAGGAGTGGGCCCATGTGAACCTCATGAGGTTCAACCAGGCCAAGTGCAAGGTCCTGCACCGGGGTTGGGGCAACCCCATCAAGCACAGGCTGGGAATCAAGGGATGGAGAGCAGCCCTGAGGAGAAGGGCTTGGGGGTGCTGGTGGGTGAGAAGCTCCACACGCCCCAACAACGTGCGCTGGAGCCCAGAAACCCCCCGCACCCTGGGCTGCATCCC
>JAOXNH010001180.1:0-13469 GCA_028566575.1 Bartramia longicauda | reverse complement strand
TCCTCAGCAGGGGGATGTTCTAGTCCCCTCATCATCTTCATAGCCTTTTGCCGAACCCTCTCCAGCAGTTCCCAGTCTTTCTTCAACTGGGGAGCCCAGAACTGGTCCCAGTCTCCAGCTGTGGCCTCCCCAGGGCAGAGCAGAGGGCGAGAATGACCTCCCTCCACCCAACGACCACCCCAGGAGACAACTGACCTTCTTGGCCACAAGGGCACATTGCTGGCCCATGGTCATCCTGTTGTCCACCAGGACTCCTAGGTCTTTTTAAGACTGAGTGGTCTTAATACCATGGCCTGCACGGTGCTGTCTGCTTCAGGAAGGGCAGTGACTCAGTGGAAAAGGCTCAAAACTATGAAAACGCAGGATCTGCCTTGCAGGGGTTGGTGCTGCTGGAGCTTGGGCTGGTTGTCTCGGCAGAGGAGACTCGAGGCATCAGCTCCTTTGGCTGATGGACCGAAACAATGATGTGTTGGAGGCAGAGGTTGTCTTGTGGTTTCTCTGTTGGCCTGTCCATTGCATGTGAACAATCCGAGCAACACCACATCTGATCCCTTCTTGTGTTCAATCCCAGCAGAAGGGAGTCCCCGGAGAAATGGCTGGAGTCTGCTCCTTCCCTGGCCAAAGATTGACAAGTCTCGTTTGCGGTTCCCGTCAGTTTTATTGGCTGCCTTTTTTGTTTGTGTTTTGAGGTGTGGATTTGTAACAGCGATGATGACGAACCCTTGAAAGATCTGTCAAGATGAAGGAACTGGGAGGATTTTTATTTTTTTTTCCCCCTTGGTGGAACCTTGCTGTCAGGGTTGGATGTCTCGTTGGGTCCAGCTTGCTCATGAGTAACTGTGCTCTTGGGTGGAGGTTTGCTCGCTCTCCTGCAGGAACCCAACCTGGGTGATGGCCTGGGAGGGTGATGGGAAGGAGCGATGGCTGCTTCCCTGCCGGAGAGGCTGGGGTGCTGGCACAGAGGGGCCCTTTCACACCAGGCGGACGTGTCTGGGACGATGTGCCAAGCGAGTGAAGAAGGTGGAGGGTGTGTCGGAGGAGAAGCCTGGGAGGGGTGCAGTGTAGGACGGGGTGCTGGCACATCTGGAGGTGGGACGGAGAAAGTTGCAGAAGGATTTGTGGGCTCGGCCCGGTTTGAGCCTGGGTGTGTGCTGTGTCTGCACAAATCTGCATGTCCTCCCTTCTGCCACCTTATCTCCTGGCTTCCCAGGGGAGGCCTCCCCACAGAGCTTCCCAATGGGGGAGATCCCTGCAAAACCCCACGGCTTTCCCCTCTGTCCATGTTCATGGAAGATGAACATGTTTTCTCCATGTTTTCTTCTTCCATATTCATCTCCCTCAGCAGCTCTTCAGCATTCCTGACCCTGGGAACGAGAGATGAGACTTTGCCAGAGCTCACCTACCTTCCCACCAGTCTGATGCCCACAGCCCAGTTCAGAAGAGTGGTTCCCAGTTACATGCTGCTGGTTGCTTGTCTGCTTTACTGAGCATCTACATCCAGATCTCCCCATCGGAGAGAGAGGGATGCCCCAAATAAAGATCTTGCAGCAGGCTCTGGCACGAGCAAAGCTCCAGAAGTGGCATCTCGTTACAAAACCTGGTGGTTTTATTTTGTCAGAATATCTAAATTAATGGCAGAAGGGCTGCGACTTACGTGACTTTGAGGCCAGGGTTTGGCCGGGGGTGAATAGTTTCCAGCAGATTTGTTTATTAGGAAACCATTTGACACGTTGTCTTCAAGAGTCTCAATTGAAGAATCTGCTGAAGTTGCCGTGGCTGATGTGGGAAGGAGAAGACCTGGGTGAGGGTGGTGGGTGGCAGCACACGGTGTGTACAGTCACGAGTGGGAACGGTGGTGTCTTACTGAGAGGTGGCATTTGCAGCTCCTCCGTGTCTAGAAATCCTTATTTCACTCAATAGGAAGGGGGTGAGGAACTTTATGACATCGCATATGGGAATAGAAATCACAACCCAAAGGTCTGGCTCAGAGTTGTGGCTTTTATACAGGAAAAAATAGCTCTCTGAGGCACAGACTAGGAAGGGAATTGGATTTGGGGCTGGGGTGGGTGGATTTAAGCCCAGAGCGGGACAGGGGGGCTGCAGGAAGGGTTGGTGCAGCTCAGGGCTGTCTGTGCCGCTGGATGCCCCCACTCCTGGGTCTGGCTCCAGCTCTGGCAGGGCTTTGCCGAAAGGGGAGGCCAAGCAGCTGGGAGAGGAGGGGAAGCTGGCAGGAGTCAGGCCTGCGGGAGCCGACCTATCTGGGAAGATTACAGTACTTTTTATCTATCTGAGATCATGGCCTCCATCCAGGCTGGGCAGGGGCTGTGCTCGCCCTGAGCTCCAGGTCCCTGCAGCAGCAGGATCTCCCCCTGCACCTCTGCCGAACCGGGAATTTACCCGGGCATCGTTCCACGTCTGCAGCAGAGACAGGGATCAGTAAAAGCAACCACGGCTCCTCCAGAGCCCGTCCCTCCTTCCCAGTTCCTCCTTGCCCTTTGGGTGCTCGCTGACCCACAAGTGCAGGCTCCTCAGAGCCGAGCAAGCTGGCTGTCCCCGAGCCTGTCCCTGGGTTCCCAACGTGCCGGTGCCACATCTCCTTTCCACAACCCACAGAGTTTTTCTTGGATTGCGGGAGCCCTGGCAGTGGGATATCAGCAGAATTCCCTGCCAGGGCTCTGGAGGTGGATAGACCAGCTTTTCTCCTTCCCTTATCACCTTAAGCTTTCAGAGCAGGGGAGCTGCTGCCGAGCTGCAGAAGAACTTTTTGGTTTTGGCAGCAAAGGGAGAACATCAAAAGCTGAGACAGCTGCAGAGGGACCACCTGAGAGAGCAATGGGAGGTTGGCAGCACACGGGGCTGTGCGAAGAAATGGCAAACTGATGTTGAAACTCCTGGAAGGGGGAGAGCTGTTGCTGTAGGGGGCGGGGAGGAATAATATGGAGGCTTGGGAATGGCTTGCCGCTAGATGGAGTGAATGGTCTTATGGGATTTATCTTCAGCCCCTGGCAAGTTCAGTCCAGGACCTTCATGGTGGGAGCTTCCTCGAGCTCCTGGGCTTGACTTTGGGGAGCTGAGCTGGCCATCAGCGTCCCCTCCAGCACTGCTGAGTGTGTGCTGTGGTGGTCCAGGCTGTCACCACCCCTCGGATGTAGGGCGGAAGAGTCACCTCCAGCTACTGTGGGCACAGGAACTGAATCCTTGAGCTCTTGAAGCCCATGTCCTTCAGCAGAAGCAGAGTTTGGGACTCTTCAGGGTGCGAGTTTCCATGTGTGAATATGGAAGATGCAAGAGTGGCACCACAAAGGGATGTCTTTCCCAGCCTTGATGGAGGTTGCAGCAGAGCTGGTCTGTGGGACAGGGGCCGAGGCCTTTTGGGAAGCAAGAGCTGGAAACGTTGCCCTCATGGTGTGTGCAGAGTCACAGCAGGACCTTGCAGAAGAGCGGGATGGTGATCTCTAGGGCTGTGGTGCTGGCTCTGCTCGCTCTACGGTCATCCTTGGGGAGCTGATGACTTGAACAGGGGACCGTCACATCCCTTCTTCTCCTCCCACCCCTCACTGTTGGCAGAGGAGGCTGCAGATGCCATCAGGATTGACGCGGTGCTGACAAAAGAGATGGATGGAGGAAAACCTTGGGGTGTCCCTCTCCGGTACCGGCAGGGAGCGGGAGGAATCCCTGCAGATCCCCGGTGATGCAAGCGCCGGCGCAGCAGCCCCGCCGGGGTGAGATGGAGAGCTCTTCCCACCGCCCGCGCGCCAGGGGAGGGGTGAGCTACAGCAACAAAAATGCGCCCTTCCACTTGGGCGACGGCTCCCAGTTAGAGATGAAAACATTTGTTCCTGAAATTGGAGTCATTCCTGGGATTGCAACACCCGGGCTGTGTTTCCAATTAATCTGCTGAAGTCGTCATGCATTTCCAAGCGCGTTGGCTCAGCAGAGAGAAATCTGGCATGGCCTGCACCCTGAAATGCCAGCTGAGATGCGCCCGGTGTTAAACGAGGAGAGAAGGGACCCGGCAGGGCTGGCCCGGTGGCACCTGGCACTGGCATCCCCAAGGGGCTCGGGGCAGGTCTGCTCCGGCGGGGGGGATGTGGGGAGGGCAGAGCAGCTGCCTCCTGGGAATGAAAAAGCTTGAAATAGTTGTTGAATTACACTCGGGTTTTTCCTGACTGGTTTCCTTCTGTTTCTGGGTGTGTGTTTTGTTTTGGGGAGAAGGGGAGGGGGGGGGTGAAGTGAGTTATGCTGGGTCTATTCGCTGCGTCTGCAGGAGCATCTTTCCAGCCTCACCGCCTTCACAGTGACGAGTGAGAGCCCTTTGCCGTGCGATGGAGGTGATGGTGTGACCTCAAACCCAGCCTCCTCCCAGGCCTCCTGCCCCGGTGAGGCGGGTGAAGGCTGGAATCTGGAGGCTGTTTTGTTTGGGAGCAGAGTGATCCCTCCGGCGATGCCCAGGATGCTGCCTGTGGGTCCGGGTCCAGGTGCCAGCTGCGGATTCTGCCGGCTGAGGCTGGAGTGCAGTGCCCGCAGAGCTGGGTTGGTGTTGGGTGGTGAGTCCTCATGGTGCATCTCCACGTTAGGCACCTCACTGGGGAGCCCCTGGAAGGACAGACATCCCCTTGCCCATGGGTTTGGTGGGTTTTTTTCTCTCCTCGGGCTGCTTTTGCAGAGCCAGGGTTCCTGCCTGGAGCTGGAAGGGACCCGACACATTCCTCTCATCTCCCGTGTGACTTTCTGAGAAATGAAATTGGATCTAGAGCCCAGTCCCAGCTGGGTGGGAGCGGTCCAGTGCGTTCGCACAAACACTCATGGAAAGGCCGAGCTTACGTAGAAATCTTCCCTTTCCAAGAATGAAGTTCAGGCTGAGGCCCCCCTCCCTCCGGAGTCAGCAGGGAAGGAGGGATGGGGAAGCTCAGCAGGTCTCCTGCCACCGCAGTCACTGGTGGCTTTTCCCTTTAGGGGGAAGCAGGCAAACTGCTTTTGCAAAAGGAGCGTGAAAACTGCTTTTACCTGTTGGGAGCCGGCGGGATGGCTCCTTGCTCTGCGGAGCCGTAGGGACGGTGTTACCCGCTCTCCGGCAGCAAGGCTTCATTTAGAGCTGGAAAGCGTTAAGTGAGGAGGTGACAGGACCACTCCCAAACTGGCTCCGGGTTCCTTTCCCATCTGCGAGGGCAGCACCGGGGCAGTGTGTTCTTCGGTGGGAGCGTGGTGCAAGCTGCGCGCCCCGCTCCCGGCCAGCGCGGGTGGGCGGCCTGCGGCAGATGCGTGAGAGCCTGAAAAAACCCCCCGGGGAGGAGAGGAGGGGAAGGCAAGTTTCCCACCGGTGTTTAATGCCGCAGTGCGTCAATTTAACAAATAACTCTTAAGGATGTTGCGCTGACTTCCCAAGTTACTCGCTCCAGAAATAGAGCTTTCCTCTGTGCCTCTGTTGGAATAAGTCTCTGTTGCATAGATTTTTAGCAGGGAGGATGTGATCTCTCTATATTTGCTTGGAGGACAGTAATACTGATGCTTGCTGTTTTGAACCCATCAGCAGGGCAGAGACGCGCTCGGGAGCCTTCAGGGAGCAGAGAGGCTCTGCTGGTGCTGCGGCTGGGCTTTGGCAGCAGCTCCGAGAGCGCTTGGCCCCGCTTGCCCACAGGTGAAGAGAGGCCAATTTGCCCTGGGCTCGTCCCCCTGCTCCCTGCTCTGGTGGGCTCAGAGGAGCCCGTGCCATCATCACGGGGCTGGGTGGTGGTGGGGAGGAGCAGGGACCTGTGGCATCCTCCATCCTTCTCTTCCTCCTGTTTCCCTCCCTGCTGTGCCTCTCGGGGCTGCAGAGGCAGTGGGGAGCGTGAAGGGTTCGTGGGTCCGACCGCGCTGCTGACTCCGTGGTGCTTGTTTGGGTGGTGCCAGCCCTGAAATGCCAGCTCAGGTCTTAAGAGCATCTCAAGTCTTTTATGTATGTGGTTTTGTTTTGTTTTTTTTTTAAAGAAAAGCACTTTCTGTCACCACCTTCATCATGAAAAAGAGCTGCAAGCAATAACCTGCAAAGAGCTCTGAAACGGGAGGTGAATGATAAGACTGGCACTGACTGGAGTCACAATCCCTGGTGTGGGGCCTGATTCGGGACTTTGTGTGGTTCTGCCCTGGCCGGGTCCTTCTGCCACCCTCCTCTGCCCCAGCCGCCGTCCCCAGCCGTCCCCGTCCTCAGCCTTGCCTTGGGCCTCGCAGGGTTTTCTGGCTGCTGACGTGTGCTGGAGGAGCCTGAGCGCCTGCACCTCCCATTTGGAGAAGAAAATAGGAATTTAGGGTGGAACTTGCTCCCCGGGGGCTTTGTTTCACCCTCCGGGCTGGGTCCAGAAAAAGTGTCTTCTGCCTTCTTGGTTGGTTTGTTTTTTGTTTTTTTTTTCCCTGCAGTGGAAAATCCCACCGGTCTCAGGCGTGGATTTTATCATGGTGTTTGTTCCTGTTGCAAAGACTCTGGTTTCCAGCCCCTCTGCGGGACCACGCACAGTGATGGCCGTGTTTCCCCGGCAGCTGGTGGCTGCCAGTGGATTTCGGAGTAAATCCAAGCCCTGGCCCTTGTGCCGGGGGGTCCCAGGTGAAGGTGGTGTCTGTGCCCCTCCCGGACGGGGCAGCAGGTTGGCGTTTCGGGGTTGGTCCTTTGGGGCAAAGAGGTGATTTTGGCTTTGCTGTCCTGGGCGTGCAGCTGCCTGGGGCTCGGTCCCCAACTGGGACAATGGCAGGAAGCCGCTGGCCGCACACAGCTTCTCGCCGCTGGCCGGCACCGCATCCTCACCGAGCCCAGGCCGTTGCCGCCGCTCCTCCCTGGCTATTTCCATCGCATTGTCCGGAGGAGAGGAAGGATGTTTCCAGCCTTCTTCCTTTTTGCCTCAAAGGGATGTGGGGTGGGCGGGGAGGGGAGAGGATTTTTCTTGCTGGCAGTTGTGCAATCGGCGCAATTACTGCTTTTTTCGAAGCACCGTCCCGCTCCGCCCAGGTCAAGGGGTTGGTGCATCTTGGCCTGAGACGCCCCCGAGGTCTCCCCTCCTCTGCCTGGTCTCGGCAGTGGAGATGTGTCTGGTCCCGTGTCCCTGCCGGCAGCCAGTGGGCTCAGGCGTGTCCTCCTGTGCGAGGCAGCGGCTCCGAGCTCCAGCCGAGAAGATGCTTCTGCAACGTGGCTTTTAGGGAACAGGCAGACGTTCTCGTGGTGCCGGACTCGTGGTGCTCAGCAGTGCCAGGGGAGATGCTGCTGCCTCCACATCCCTTAGGCTATCCTGAGGTTGCTGGTGCTCAATGGAAGGTATTTTGGGAAGGCAAAGTGGGGTCCTGATGTTATAAACGCCTTGAGTGCCGTGTCGTGGTGGGGAGGTGCTGCGGTGGGGCTGCAGGGAGGGGGACATAATCCCTGGCCCCTCGGTGGCGACGGTTTCAGGTGCCTCTGAAAGCATTAGTGATGTGCGGTGGGGAAAGGGAATGGGGAAGGTCACCTCTTGCTTTGTGGTGGAGAAATATGGCTGTGAAAGGGGGTTCTGGTATTTTTTTGGGACGTTTTTAGTTCTTCACCATGTGGACAGGGCTCTGGTGGTGACAAAGAAATGCTGCAAAGTCTTTCCTGCCTTTTTGCCACGGCTCTGGCTGCTCTGGCCCTGCAAAGTCAAGGCTCCTCGCTGCGCAGGAGGAGGCCAGGCTCCCACGTGCCAGGAAGTGAAAGCAGAATTAATTAAGATGGGAAATGATCTTAATTGCTCCAGCTAAATCCTTTTAGCACCAGTAAAATCCCAAACATTTGAAGCAAAGATCTTGGTCAGAGTGCGGCCACACCTCTGCTGTCCTTCAGAGGTGGAGAAATCGCCTGTGACACATCTCCGAGGGTTTCACTGCATGGGGAGAGTTTTACCAGTTTCACTGGGGTGGTTGTCACTTCCTGGTATCAGCTAAACTGGGAAAAGCCCATCTCTTACTGAACTGGATCCCAGCTCAGCTGAGATCACCCCAGAACAGCCAGAAGAGTCCAAATACAAACCTCACGTGTGCTGGCGTCGGGTCCGTCCTGGGACAGCCCCAGGACTTGCAGCGCTGCTCATTTTTCCATAGGGGAGCAGGAAGCTTTCAGGATCCCTTTGGGCTTTTTTTCCTTTGCTTGTCCCAGACGGATTGGGATGCAGTGCTGCTGGTTTGTCCTCCTCGAACAGCATCCGCCGTGTGTGGTACCCTTCGTGTGCCGTTCTTGGGGACACCCTCTGTATCCCACTTTGGAGCTGCGGAACGTTTCTGATGAAGCCCAGGGTCGGGGCCAGCCCGTGTAACCTGCCAGGAAGACCAGGAGCTCCCGGCTTTCGCTGCTGACAGGAGGTGTCTGGCAGTGCCAGGGTGATGGAGCAATTCCTTGGCGGCCATCGGAGCCAGCTCTTTGCATTAGCGAAAAATGGGAACAATCTGCAGGCTTGTGAAAGCGCTGTTGGTCCCCGGGGGGTCGAGGCAACAACCTCGCCTGCGTGTCCTTGGTGGTTTGAGCCTTTCTGAGGCTTTGGCCATGCGTGTCCCATGGTGTGTGCTGGTGCCAGGATGTGTGAGGTGGGAGAGGGTGCGTGGAAGGAGGAGGAGATGCGCAGTTCAGTCGTCTCCATCCTCTTGTGTGGTTTTGTGGTTTTGGAGGCTCGGAGCACGGAGAGCGCAGCAGAACAGCAATTCTGTAAAGCAGCTTAGAAGTGATGCAGAGGAGCTGATGCAGTGAAATACCAGTTTAAGTCGGGGTGGAAGTTTTTCCCCATTTTTTTTAAAAGGAGCAAGCTGGGGTGTAAGCTTCATTATGGTCGATCTTATTGTGTGTTCCCATTTGCAAAGCAGAGAGGGTCTCGTCTTCCTCTCCGGGATCTGCCATGGCACCGGGAGCCGGAGTGGGGATGTGTGGGAGCAGGAGGAGGGCTGGCATCATGGACCAACCTCTGCTCCGCCGTGGCTTCTGCTTCCCCGACAGAGACCTCAGCATTTCCACCTGCCGCTGCATGGGCCCTGGGTGCCAGCCACCCGCCCGAGCCCACGCAAAGCCTCCCTGATTGTTTTGTCTAGAAGCAATATCCCCCAAAGCAGCGTGGAGCGGGGCGGGGGGAGAATACCCACTCTGGCTTAATTGCATTTAATGAGCCCAATGGGGCTGGCTGCCAGTGAGCTGAGGGCTTTGCCAAGGTTCGTACTTGCCCGTGAGAACTGCCAGGGTGTGGTGTGGGGCCGCGCCTGGCTTCCCAACCGCTGGGAGGAAAGATCTGAGAGGTCCCGCCAGCCTTCGCCCCAGTCCTTGTGCCGCTCACCCGATGCCGTCAGCCCAGCCCGGCTCCCAGGGCTCGGCTCTTCGGGCACGTTGAGCCCCGAGGACTCGGAGGAACAGGATGACATCCATAGGTGAGCGTGTCAAACGGGTGGGAAACATCCCTTGCAGACATTGCAGGGGTCTTACAAAGATGGGTTTGTATTAGATGTGCCTGGAGCATCCTTTCCTCGGGAGCTGGTCCAGTTCAGCTCCAGCGTGCACCCGGCCAGGCGCCATCGTTGGTTTGTCAGGTGAGTTTTTGGGTGCTGGAGCATCCAGGTGAGTTTTCGGGTGCTGGGTGGGGGTGGGATTTTGCTGAGCTGACACCGTGTCTGCTCTTGGGAGGTGCTGAGGGCTCCGGTCCCAACACGTGCACTGACTCCTCGGTGTCTGAGGTTAACACTGCTGCGCTGGGCTCGCCGGGGGTTGCTTTGTTTGTTTATTTTCCCTTTTTCCCGCATGCTGGAGCGGCTCAGCAGCAGGATTAACCCTGCTTTCTGGGTTAAACACCCTGGGCAGTGTTGCTCCATGAGGGGGAGCGCACACACCTCACCGCACCCTCCGTCCCCGCCGGGCGCTTTGCCTCGGGGCAGCCGCGTTCTGTGGCCTCAGCTGGGAGCCAGCCCGTGTCCTCCTCCGAGGTTCTCCCTGTTCCTGCTTTTCCCCAGACAGGCTCCAGCTCCACGTAGGACACCAGCTCCTCCTTGCATTTCTTCACCCCAGCTCTCACAGACCCTGAAATCCTGATGACTTGGCCGAGCTGTTTCTTGTAGCTTTTCCAGCCCGGGTGGCATTCCCCGGCTTTGGCATCATGAGTATCTTCCAGCATCTCCTCAGCTGCTTGTATGCACCAGCACTAACCCAGATTCACCCCCCAGGGGGGCTGTCACTGGTGTCCCCGTGGTGCAGGACAAGGGCTTGTTGGATCCAGGCACATTTCAGCCTCCTCTCCGTTGAGGATTTGATGGCTGCGCCTTGTCCAGCCGCGCAGATGCCAGCCTTGAGCCAAAGGCCGTGCTTTCCTCGCTGTTCCCTGAGCACCCAGGTAGGGGCGGCGGTGCCGGACAGCCCCACGGTGTGTTTGTGCAGGAAACGGAGAATGTTGCGGCTTCCTTCCTCCAACATAAATAGCTCTCACCCTAAAACCTGAGGCTCCGCTCTGCGTGGTGGTGATCTCCAGCACTTGCTGGAGGGGACATTGAGACGGTGGTTGGGGACCCCCACGTGCAGGCCAAAGCTGGGTCCCCCCAGCGCTGGAAGTCTCCGTGTTCCAACACCCGATGGTCAGCGCTGGAGCGAGGGTTGGGGTGAGCTCTGGTTGAACCCCAGCTGCAGAGCTGTCTGTAGATCCACATGGGGAATTCCATTTGTGCCTCTTTCCCTGGGATGCATCTTATTCCCACAGAGCTGGGGCTGCTGGTGTTTTGCCCAGCTCCTTGTTCATTTTCTTTTCAAGACCGAATCTGCCTTCCAGCCCAGCCTTGGAGCTCGGCCAGCGTTTGCCAAAGGGATTTCCTTCTCTGTAGCACGCGGAGAGGCTCCAATTAATGGGCAGGTCCCCTTGAGTACTCACTTGCTGAGAGTGGGTATTGTGGGAGCCCAGGCTTTTTTGTCTCAGCACTTCCAGATCAAGCAAGGCACCGCTTCAGAGCCCTGAGCTCTTCCCCAGGGGCTCATGAGTCAAGCTGGGCTCTTGCTGTGTTGCACGCAGCAATTAAAGAAATAAATGCCGGGGTGATCCGTAGCGCTGGTGACAGCAGCCCCCGCGCAGCCGTGACCCTCTGCGGGCGACGCAGGTTGTGGGTTTGAGCCAAGTGGCTGGAGGGTTTGCTCCGTGCTGCATCGTGGAGGGGCTCCGAGCCACGGCGGGATGCTCCAAACAGCAGCGTCATGTGTGCAGGGGGTGACGGCAGCGAGGACCCCCCCAGGGCAGCAGCGTGGCGCAGGGCAGAGGTGCTGACGTGGTGTCCAGACCGGTTGGGAACGCTCTCCTCCGCTTATGCAAAGGGCTGGTAATTGAGGAGAGGTTCCTACAATCGTTTGATCTCTCCTCCGCTTCCCTTGGCACGGCGGCCGCATCCTCTCCTGCTGATGTAATACAGCCGGGCGTGGGAAGACGGGGCGTCCTGTGCCGAGGGGGCTGCTTGCTCCCTCCCCGGGATCGTGGGGCTGCCTCTGTTGGCATCTACCTGCCTGGAGAATGGGGACCCGGAGGAGCTTCTCTCTCCCACCCAGGTGCCAAAGGCTCTCTCCAAAGACAATCTGTGTTGGCTGAGGGCAGGGAGGTGACGCAGTGGCTCTAGCCTGGACTGGTGCCTCTGCCAGAAGCCTGGTGAAGGGAGATGATGGGGCTGTTGGAAGACACCGGGCTGCTGCCTATCATCTGTGTTCATCTTTGCCTGTGGGCAATATTTAAGGTTTCTGGAGAACAACACAAACCCTCGCCCCTTCTGTGTCCGCAAGGAGAGGCCATGGGTGGTGAAGGTGTGTAACAGCCCTCCGTGGGGTGCGTTTGTGGGGCAGGAGGAGTGGTGGAGCTCGGTGTCCACCCACTGCAGAGAAAGGCTTCGAGGGAGGACCGGGAGGAAGAGTACTGTGTCTCCATCGCCTGGCTGGGGACAGTATGATGTGCAGGGCTGTGCCGACCCACTGCTGGTGGCCCTCGAGCCAGCAAACCCCGTCCGGGCTGTGCCACCAGGTGAGGGTGGTCGGAGGGGATGAGTCCAGGTGGGTGGGCTGCACTATGGGGGGTGCTTCCCTTCCTTGAGGGGAGGACTTTTCCTGAATCTCAGGAGTTTCCATGAGCAGAAGCTGCCTACGCTGTTCGAGGGAGCATGAGGTGCTGTCGGGCAACCTTGGCTGTCCTTCAACAGAGCCCTTTTGTCATGAATTTCCCTCTGTTTTGGAGGAAATGGCAGTTGTTGGGAGGTTTCCTGGGGATACCTCGCACTCCTCCGCATGGCATCCTCCCCCGGGGACCTGCTGCTGCTGTTTGGGAGGGGGTTTATGACCGGTGGGGGTGGGAGGATGCAATTGGTGGCAGGAAATGACTGCCAGAGGTTTCCAGCTGTGCCAGAGCCGTGGCGGGGATGGAGCCCACTCGCTGTCCCTCCGGTCCCATGTCCCGGCTGTGGTTGCAGGAGATGAGCTCTTCAGTCCCACCTTGCACCTCATGCTGCCCACGCTCAGACCCTGTGGCGCGGGAACCTGATTCTTCTGCAGAGAAACTGGTAAAAACACTATTTCTTTACTTATTGCTTTAGAGATAGACGAGCACAGGGATACCTGCCCTGGCAGGCATGGCTGATGGTGCCGTATATCAGGGCATGACCGAGGAGCAGCCGTGGGGGACGGGGATGCCTTTCCCTGGATCGTAAGCAGCTCCGTGTGAAACCGCAGCCACCGTGTCCCCTGCCCGCGGTGCGATTTGCTCGCGCCGGTGCCCAGCTCTGTCTGTGGCTTAGTGCTTTGTGTCCCTGTCACCCGACGGTCTCAAAGTTAGACTGGAAACCTGTCACCAGGTTTTGCTGTGCAGGTTTGGCCTCTGCACCTTCTCGGTTGGGTGCTTTGAAGGCTTTGAAAACCCCTCCCTGGGAGAGGGGCAACGTCCCGGGAGCTCAGCCTCTGGCACGTTTGTTGGTCACTCCAGCTCCTCTGGAACTGTACATGAAGTTGTTTGGTGGTTTAAGTACCACCTTCGATGAAGTTTGGGTCTGGTGTTAAGGCTGAGGGTTTTGGGGTAGTTTAGGTGCTGCGGGGTTACCTTTGGATCCTCGAGCAGCCTCTCCCTGCAGGCAGAACGCTCTTAAGGCCGATCTGCACACGGGGATTTGAGAGCAGGTGGAAAACCTGCCTTGAGCAGGCACCTAAAGGCCTGTGTGGATCTTCATCAACGATCTGGATGAGGGGATTGAGTGCACCTCAGTAGGTTTGGAGATGACACCAAGGTAGGTGGGAGTGTCGACCTGCTGGAGGGTAGAAAGGCTTTGCAGAGGGATCTGGACAGGCTGGCTGGATGAGCTGAGGCCAATGGGATGAGGTTCCACAAGGCCAAGTGCCGGGTCCTGCGCTTGGGTCCCACCAACCCCATGGATGCTACAGGCCTGGGGCAGAGTGGCTGGAGCTGCCTGGCAGAAAAGGACCTGGGGGTGTTGGTGGGCTGTGGGCTGAACATGAGCCA
>JAOXNH010001074.1:0-13558 GCA_028566575.1 Bartramia longicauda | reverse complement strand
GAAAGGCTGAGAGAACTGGGTTAGTTCAGACTTGAGAAAAGAAGGGCCAGGGGAGACCTCATCACCACCTTCCAGTGAGAAAGATGGAGAAGATGGAGACTCCCTTTTCAGAAGGAGTCTCATGGAAAAGATGCAGGGTGATGGGTATGAGTTACTCCTGGGAAGATTCCAATAGAAAACAAATGCAAAATTTTTCCCAGGGAGAACATTCAGTCATTGGAACAATCTCACCGGGGAAGTGGACTCTTTCAAGATCCAGCTGGACAGGGTGCTGGGCCAACTTGTCCAGACCATGCTTTGCCAAGGAAGATCGGACCAGACGCTCCTTCAGGTCTCTTCCAACCCAGTATTCTGTGATTCTGTGATTGAAGAAGAAAAATTAAAGCAATGCCCCAAGGCTGCCGTGGGCTGCCTGCACGGGCCCAACCTGCCCTCAGAATTATTTCTTCTTTCTGGAAAATTTCATTTCATGCTGCTGCTCATTCCAGCCCCCATCGCCTGGTTTAATCCCTGTTCCAACAGCAGATAAAGACATAAATCCATGCTGAAGAACTTCAGATATGTTTTTATTTCTTCACAGCAGTACAGTGGAAATAATGAATTCTCATAACCCTATCCAGTTCTTTATCACTTGGAAAAGGTGGTGGCGGCTGCTTTGAGGGAGAACCGAGAGGGAAGCCCGAGTGGGAGGAGGAACAGAGGGGCAAACACTCCCTCAGCTGCCTCCTGGTTTGAACAGACAAAGAGTAAAGCCAGGAGAGGTCAATTTTTAAGAAGGGAGACGTCAGGATACCTGCAACGCAACCAATGCCTTCTCGGGCTTCCGTGTCACATCGTCTCTCTCGTGGAAACTCAGCGTGTGTTTCCCACTAAAACAGGAGGACACAAACTGCATCACATGCTGGAAATCCTTTCCTGGCTACTGCTCCTTGGATCACAGCAATGACCAGCTACAACCTGAGCAATTTCTACTGCTTGAGAAAGGAGTCTGTGCTACAGGAGAAAATCTGTAAATACTGAAAATCAAGTAATATTACCTCTAATATGTATGGAAAATATTACACATTTGCTGATTTGAGTAAACATGGAATTGAGGCATGACCTTCATTTGATTAATAGTATCTTAAAGATGATTAAGCCCATCTCTAGGAAACAGAAATTGGCCAGTTTTTGCAGATAAGCCGGAGCCACAGCTCCAGGGCTCTCCAGTCTCTTCAAATGCCATTTCTGAGCTCCAGCTTCCTTCCCTTTGTACGGTTCCTGTCCTGAGGGGTGCACGAAATGAGAATGGAAAGCAAATACCTTGCCCAAAGAACCCAGCAGCCAGCTCCCTGCTGGGTCCCATCACTTCAACATCACGTGGTGGCACCGATGTCCCAGGTCACTCACTGAGGGCCCACACCCCCATTTTGAGATGGACAGGACACCGGCTCCTCAATACCTTCCTGAATGTGGGCAGAGGGGGCTTAAATCAACCAAAGCAACTAAATTACTCAGAAATTTCAAATAACGGTTTCAGGTAGGTAGTTCTACATTTTCTGTAATTAAATGCGAGTTGTAAATGACTTTGTAAATGTAAAAAGCTTTTCTCAGTATCAAAGGAAATTTAGCATATTGACATAATTATCCAGAAAAATGACAGATGAATCATTTCAGCATTTTGTTGAAAGTGTATATACAATTCTGACGCCTGATAGACTGCTACGTGCTAGACTTAACCTTTCTTTAACATAAACAGAAAAGGAAGCAGCCCCCGGGAGCAGCTCTCTTCAAAGCCAAAAAGGTCCTGCCCTGGGACAAGAATATTTTTTTCTCCTTTTCATGTTCTGAGCAGAATTAATTTCCAGCACCAAATGCTGCTGCTCAACAGAATAAAGCATCTTTTCTCTGGAAAGTTTACATTTGGAAGTATGAGTCTTCTCATATGAGCTGGAAAAAATGTTAGCTGCTATTTGTTAGTAAGGTTTTGAGTCAGGTTTTGGTCTGTGACAATGAGCAGGAGTCACAAGATCCTGAAAGTCTCCTTTGTTGCCAGAAGCATCAGGGGAAACTTTCCTCTGCTGTTTGCTCTACCTTTACAGCCCTGCCCTAAGGAAGGGCCTGAGCTTGTATTTAATCATTCTTCATCGTCTAATACAACCTCAGAAACCTGACAGAGCTCTGCTGCCAGCTTTCGCCTCTTCTTGCCCAAGAGACATGGCTGCAAATGTGGGTGACCATTTAAAACCACCCTCTCCCTGACACGCACACTGCTTGGTATTACATCTCCACTACCCTGATCCCACGTGGACTCACAGCGAAGCCAGGCGGGACCTCACGTGGGTAGGTTGTGCCCTGAGCACACCAGGATGGTGTAACAGACACTGCGGCGCTCATCAGCGCGCTGAGGCTGCAGAGACACCTTCGTTAGCCAGCAGTGCTAACGGCAGCACTACGACTGTGTCCACTCTCTTGACATTGAGCAGAGTTGGACTCTACCCCACCGAGACTGGGGCTGCAGCTCTGTACTGCTTCTCAAGACTGATGCTACTTAATACATTTTAAGTACTTAAAGAGATTTTCAGTAATTGGTATAACTTTGGGCTCTTCTGAGCAAACAAGTCTCAGATCTCCTGAGGAATTTCTGCTTTTGCAAAGTTTCTGAGCATCTGAACAAAGTTTCCAAGCATGGAAGCAGCAGGTCCAGCTGCTCAGGTGGCCATCACCCAGCGTGACGCTGCCTCGTTAGGGCTGTAACGAGCAGAGCGAGGAAGCAAAGGGTGGCACGGTCCATCTCCTGGGCCAGACTCAGCTTTTCCTACCCTCACACTGAGCTTTTAGTCAGAGCAGGATGGGAGAAACCGGCCAAGATGGCCAGGACCATCCTCTGGACTGGTCTGTGCTATTTCACAAATTCAATACTGCACATTTTGCACAATTTCAAAGGTCATTTCCCTGTCCCACCCCAAGACAAAGCCCCACACCACGGGGCCGTCACACGAGAAGGTGACGACAACCAAACCCAGCAATTTTCATGACTTGTCGCCAGGGTCATGGCTCCTACAGCTCCCATCCTCGGGGTGCAGACGGCTCGGCTGAACAGAGGGACACGACTACTGCAAAATGCAGGTGACAAAATAACTGCAGAACAGAACAAATGCAATGAAGCCTCGTGTGTGTGCAAGGACACACACCCGTGCACACACACATACACACCGTGCCTGCAGTGCAAAGAAATGGTGTAAAATGCTGTGGCAGCAAATAGTTATCTACACGAGGACCAGGTGAGAGTCAGTGAAAAGGGGAATGAAAAAGGAATAAAACTAGGAAACCAACCAGTAACTGATTTTCAGAGCTATCCAGCTTTTTGATCATCACCTCCCACCTTCTCCCACACGCTTGGCAAAAAAAAAAACTTGTTAAAAATAAACAACAAAAACTCTTCAGCTTAACTCATTTCTGAGTGGGAAAACAGCTCAGAGCTTCAGAGAACCCTTTTGACCACATCGTACCAGCTCAGTCAATCAACCAGAACAACTTCCAACACCTCCCTGCCTTACTGCCTCCCCTCACAACCTAGAAACCCCCTCAGGAAACAGCAAACATGATGAATACTTGCCATGAAACGGTCACAATTGTGTTGGCAGTTTAAAATACAGCTGTTTCATTAAGATGCCAAGAATTAAAGCAATGCCAAGTGGCAACAAGGTATTGTCCTGAACATGTTTTTGCTGTGTTTACTCAGCAGCCATCATCTAACCATAAAAATAGCCTATTTCAGCACCACTACTGTTTCAATGAACCATCAGGACGTAACAGCAGGCACCAGATAAGACACACAAGCAAACTCCAGACCGAGCGCTCAAGCCTACCTTGCCAAAGCTTCCCTTCCCAATCGCCCGGAGAATCTGGAAGTGGTCAAAGTTCACTATAAGGTAAAGAAAAAAGAATTTAAATTTGTAAATGCTTTACTGCAAAGATCTTACATTTAAAAAGACAACGAGGAGACCGCTAAAGAGCGTTGGCCAAGCTTTTATCATAAGTCCCCAACTCCCGGGGAAGATGCGGGGAAGCAGCTGCTTTTATTTCAACAGTGTCTTTTTACCTGCTTGAAGTCATTGGCACTCAGGTTGGATGTGGTTACTAAACAAGGGGTTTAGCAGGAGTTAAAATCCAGCTTTGACCCGTGTCAGCACAGGAATCTCACAGCGACACACAAACCAGGAGGGTGACGGAGCGGGGGATACCGGCCCCACACACCCCGGCTGCCTACCCCTCGTCCACATCCAACAGCCCCTCACTCCGGTGTCTGGGCTTTCCACAGCACAGCTCTGAGAGGACAGGGACTGAGCTGCACCCTGGTTTTCTACCATGAGACCCTGACCATGCACAGGGACCCTCAGCATTTCCTCCCCAGAGAGCTCTGGAGGCTGCACAAAGAAATGTTTGGCAGGGGCTGGGGGATTCGCAGTGGGAACGATGCATGAGGTGGTCAGAGAGCACTGAACCCGTGTGACAGTGAAGACCAAAATCACACAGGAAGAGTGGGAGCAAAGAATTCACTATAAATATTCCAAGTCCCACTCCCAGATCTTAAATAAATGCACATCTGTCATCTCTGAGGATGAATCAAAAGCCCACGCATGCCCGTGGAGTTCCTATTACCCTTTTGTGCTAGGCTTATATCCAAAATATTGTTATTGTCACTTCTGTGGGACATTTTCTGCAGGAGAACTTGGAAAACTTTGCCAAATGAAATTGAAAACAGAGTCTGGGCCAGCTCCTACCACGTATCTCCCCCCACTCCATAAGCAATGCTGAAGCGCAGATGCATCGTCTCCTTCCCCAGGTTGCTGCAGGAGACCCCATGGAAGACCATGTGGGGAAACCAGCGCTGACCTGTCCTTCCGACAGCCTCCTTATTGCTCTCCTGTCCCCTGGGTGAGCAGGGCTCTTTTAGCAGGACTTGATGGTTCTCAGGCTGAGAAGCCACAAGTCATTGGCAAGGAGGCAGGTAAAGCCTGGAGGCCGTGGTCGGCTCGTGCAAGATGCTGCAGGAGCCACAAACTGTCACTGCTCCCTCCATCTGACAAAACCCTGCCCTGGAGGGGAAAATCTGCGGCCACAGGCAGCATTTTATTGAGGCTTTTCCGGCCACCCCTGTATTAGAGAGACTGTAGTGAGCAATGTGCAACCCCAGCTACGTCTGGTTCATAAATATTTTTTCTGAAATCCAAAACATGGGCACAGACAGCGCTGAACCAATTTTTTTCACGTGCAAGCAAATCCATTAATCGACCCTTGGTCACTAAGAAACACTCACAGAGAAAACCCAGCTAAAGTCAGCACTTCTAAAACACAGCATTTTCTCAGCAATTAAACCAAGTGCAAGAGCTCATGATCTGCAATCCCTCCAGGAGGACAGTTTCTGACAATTCTTTATTATAATGTTTGGAATATTGTGTAGAAAATCATTGCCGCTGAGAAAACAAACCCCGAAGTGTCATTTCCATGTATCCATGACTACAAGTGATCTAGAAAGCATGCTCTAGTCAGCAGCCAAGAAACAAATCTAGATATGAATATTCACTAGGCCCTTGAACCTATCAGCAAAGATGTCACTTTTAATAAATGAAATACACAGGCCTGCTGATTTGAAGTTCAATGACGTTAGATGAACACGCACTGACTCCTTCTTCAGTTTCATTATTTTCTTCAGGAATTAGTAAGCAACCTCGTTAAAGAAAAAGCACATCTCAACATTTGAGGAAGAAGATCATAGTAGCAGCATGTTGCTTTCTGTGCACAACGCTGGATTTCTAAAAACGACAATGTATCACTACAGAATATGTGATTACCCCTAAAATAGAAATCCCGAACCTGCCTGGAATTATTACGTTTGCTCCAGAGACTCCGCTTTCTGTGAGCCGACAGGAGAGAGCTGTCTTTCACCTGCAGCTAGAAGAGCTGGTTATTTGGGGGTGAAGGTACGAGCCCGAGCCATTGGTGGCAGCAGGGGATCTCCTGCCCTGTGCGTGCAGGCAGCAGGAGGTGGCATCTCACCCATGTTCACCCACTGCTGGGGCTCCAGCACCGCGCTGATGGTCACAATCTGCAAGTGCAGAAATGGTTTGGGCTTGAGGCCGAACCAGAAGAACCCAGGAGAGGGACATCAAAAGCTGGGATGCTTTAGGAAGCATTTCTTTACCAAGAGGGTGGTCAAACCCTGGAAGGACTCCCTGGAGAGGTGGCCGATGCCCCAGGCCTGGCAGCGTTCAAGTATTAAGGACGATGCCCTCAACAACATGCTTTAACTTGGTCAGTCCTGAGCTGGTCAGGCAGCTGAACCAGATGATCGTTGCAGGTCCCTTCCAACAGGAACACTCTATTCGACTCCATTCCATTCCCATCTGTGATGTACAAACACAAGGGAGCTCGGCACTGTGGCACAAGGACGCTGACTTGGTGGTCGCACCACAATCCATTGCCATCTGTGGTGTTGAAATACCCCGATGGGTATTTTGTTAGCTCCTCATGAAAAACCTACGCTAATTATCCCTACTGACTTCTCTAACAGCTCGTTCTCAACATAGCACCTCCGCAGGTAAGTGGAGCTGCTGGACATAAAACCTTGGGTTTTGCCACCAGAGAGACATGCCTCTTCCTGACTCTCCCTGGCACCAAGTGACAAACCACAAATCTTGAATATAGATAAATACCATGACCTGGATTCACTCAGTTTGGTGTGTGTTTGTTCTCAGGCTCCAGGAACGCATGAAAAGCAGGATGGCAGGGTTTCACACGGCTGCTGGACCTCACCAAACCTCACGCAGCCTGGTCCAGCCCCCTCCACAAGGGAGTGCCAGGTGCCGCACTGACTTCTCTATAATTAAGACTTCATTATAGTCACAAAATGTACTGT
This sequence comes from Bartramia longicauda, assembly GCA_028566575.1. Lineage (NCBI taxonomy): Eukaryota > Metazoa > Chordata > Aves > Charadriiformes > Scolopacidae > Bartramia > Bartramia longicauda. Next base: position 6,657 of record JAOXNH010001074.1, on the reverse strand, counting down.
GTGATAAAGCAGACTGGATACACAGCCTCTATTTTCCAGTGAAATAAAGAGAATGAAGAATATGTTTCTCTGCAAAAATTCTTCATACAGAAGGACAACCATGCCTCAATGTAAGATGCAAAGATAGGGGTTTTTTTCTTTACTGTCTTAAAATTATGTCTTCATTATTTTCGCTGTTTATTTTGCATTTATTAACAAGATACCTAAAACTACAGCAAGAGAGAACTACCATAAAAATTCAGATACACAGTGAATACCCAGTGAGGGTTCAACATCAAGACCTGGTATTGGGGTCCAATAGTAGGAAAACAGTGGATGCAGTTAGTAAACCTGGGATCCAATATCCTCAAATCTGGGGAAAACAGAAAATTAAAAACCACATTTCGAGGATTGAGTCAACCTTTCACTATTTATTTGCATGTTTTCCAGCTTCCTCAACAAAAAGAGGGAAGTTTTAACTCCGTAAAGACCTAGGAAATTCTTTTTAGAGTCTTGTAACAGCAAATTTGCAGGGTGAGTATGGCATGATCAACATTCACTTTCTATGAATGTAATCCTATATGTTGGCATAATTAATAGCATTTGTCTACCCATTATATTACTGCAGTCTCGCTTTGGAAGAAAGCGCCACGGTAATTGATGCAGAAACATTAACGTGTGGCCACAGCAACCACAAGCTGCCACTAAATGCTGAGAGTTTCAGCCCACAGAAAAGCGAGTCACAGCTTAGAAATCTTAAGACTCAGAAATTTTTCCTAACATCCATCCTAAACCTCCTCTGGCGCAACTTGAGGCCGTTTCCTCTTGTCCCATTGCCTGTTCCTTGGGAGAAGAGACCGACCCCCTCTGGCTACACCCTCCTTTCAGGGAGTTGTAGAGAGCGAGAAGGTCTCCCCTCAGCCTCCTTTTCTCTACGAAAAGAATGGAAAAAGTATGAAAAAGCTTTCAAACTGGAGGATGAACCTAGTGAACTGGGAAGATGAGGAAGATTGGGGAGATCAAAAATGATATTTGTGATTAGAGACGAGGTAAAGCGACATGGGGGGAAAATCAGATGGAGACGCGGACTTGATGGAGGCACAGGGTGATGGGGAGGGTTGTCAGCAGCCTTCCCCAAGCCAGAGACACTCGGAAAACAAAGCATCCATTTTTCTCTAACAGGAAAGCTCCATACGGTGCAAGAAACCACTGCTTTCCTTTCTGTCACTGGAAAAAGCACAAGCAATATGTTCGGTCTCCAACATCTCGGGCTGATCTGTTTTGCCTATTCATATCCACAGAGAAGATTACATGGGTGAGAAAAATGGAAATACAGCATAATATGACTGACAGGAAACTCAAGTGAGCATTAACTACCCAGGAATTCAGGGAACGCTGGTAGATAATGAAAGAAATTAAAGGTATAATACAAGCCCAGTGCTATAAATGAACCCCTTTAGAAACTAAGGATTCAAACATGTTATTAGGAAGCAACTCTGAAGTCGTGCAAAAAACATTGAGTTATTGTGTGATTAAAAATGAATCTCTGCAACTCCATAAGGAATCAAATACACCATGCAAAGCAACGCAAAGTCATTTTAGGAAGCCTGGGTTATTGATATTGGGTACAAAAATGTTTGCATTGGCCAGAAACCATCCCTAATTAGTGCAAAAATACTGCTTGCATTGGCCAGGAACCCTTCCAAACGAGTGCGAGCGTATTGCATTCATCTGCTTCTCCATCAACCAGCTCAGGAGGCACTGGAGATCGCAGAGAAAAACGCAGCACCTTGGTCCCTGTGTTCTGTATGCTTTACAAAGGCTATTTCTGTTAGAAAAAAACATGTTACTCTGCAATAACAACCCAGGGGGGTGAACAGGTTGTTCATTAACCGCCCCGCTGAGCTCTCCCTTGGTGCAGATGAGCGAGCACTACAGGAGCTCACAGGGTCTTGGCCAAAAGCACAGGAGAGGAGCGTGGGCTTTTCATCCATGGGCTGACGGGCAAACAAGGCACAGTGCTCAGAGCGGTGACCCTCCCCTCGCCCCGGGGCACGCCGGAGCCCCCCACACCACCCCAAACACGGGACTGACGGCCCCAGGGCAATTCTGAAGACGGCTGTTTCTCCGTGCCCCCACGTGTCCAACCAGCATTTCTAGAAGGGCACTGCCCCTCAGCGAAACTCTTGTGCCAAATGGTCCGTTTTATGGTGGCATCGCTTGTTAAACAGCTTCCAAACGAATTACAGAGCCCTGACGTTGGAAAAGCAATGGTTATGTCAGGATTCGCCCCACTACCCATGCAAACGCTGCGGGGGTCCCCTCGGAGCCATCCCCGCATGGGAGGTCTCATCGCTCGGTGACAAAGCCAAAGCTGGTTGTTCATCAGCCCATGGTGGGCAGAGCCCCTCATGGCTCCCTGGCCTGGGACCCACAGCCAACAAACACCGAATCTCACGGGCCACCGTGTCCCCCTCCCATCACTGCTGGGACAAGGGGAGGAGGGGGCTGCCGGTGGCAGAGGCACCACCGAAAGCAAACCTGTGCCGGGGGCTCTGCCCGTGGAGAGGCTGGAGGAGCCATGGCCCAAACACAATCAGCCTCCTCCACCGCAGACACAAGCTCATCCCTTCCCACGAGCAGCGACTGCAGGCTTCCCGGGGCAGAACCATATGTTAAATTTGTCAGGGAAAACTTTATATCCGGCTGGAATGAAACCCCCCTGGCAAATGATCAAACTCTTCCAGTGCACCGAGTCTAAAGTAGAGCAGAGCTGAAGCCGTTTGATCACAGTATCGTGAATGCTAATTACAGCCCTGCCAGGAACGACAGGAAGACGCCGTTTTTATCCCAGTTCCGTGGATGTGTCACTGTCACAGACCTGTTTCCTGGGGCAGCCACAGGTTCCAGAAGCCAGCACTGAGGTGCGGGTTCTGACGCAGGAGGACCCTGTGAGGAAAGGCTGATGTGGAGAGAAAACAAGTCTCTGCCCTTCGGGCAGCAATCCCGGGAGAAAAACTCCTCCTGGGGGAAGCGTGAGGAAGGACCAGGATACACACACGGGCGAGCAGAGAGTACCCAGCTCCGGTAGGTATTTGAGCATTACTGAGTCCAGATTAGGTTTGCTGATTATATAGAGAAGGAAAGATGAGATTTTTCCAATTTTCATACCTTCTATTAGAATTTTTGATCATGGATGGAACCAAAAAATGGGAAAAGAAGCAACCCTGGGTGGAGGAAGAGTAAAGCTGATAGACAAACTCTTCAGGAACAACACGTAAATTAACTGAGTGCTAAATATGCCATTAAATTCATGAGGCCGTGGTGATCCGAGCACTGCCCCTCCAGACACGCGCAGGGGTGCCCTCAGCTGCCTCCCCAGCGCACCCCGTACTCCCTCCAGCCCAGTGCCCTGGGCCTGACCCCAGCTCCCCCTCACCAGGTACCGGCTGAGAAGGCTCCCCGGGCACAGCAAACAGCCCTGAGCTCATTTTCTGTGACAAATAATTCAAGCTGAGCCGAAAGCGCCTGCAGTCACACACGCCAGCACTACACGAAGGTAACCCCGTCAGTGACATCCCCCCAACTTGCCTGGTCTCTGGGGCAGGCGGGACGGAGGCAAGAGGACCCCCAGGAGAGGACCCCACTTGTGGGTGTCCCACCGGCACTGCCCCACACCGTGGAGGTGAGTAGAAGTCACGCTGGTGGTGAAAGGGGCAGGAGGGGAGGACAGGGCAGACCGAGGCTGAGCTGCAGCTTCTGCTGGCAGCGCCGGCGTGCGGCCGCCCGGCCGGCTCTACGGGACAGTCACCGCTGCTCACACCACAGCACTGCTAGCTATTTTTCTTCATCTCTCCCTGCTCTTTATCCCAGAATAGAACAAGAGGACCAGGAAGGTCATTTGCGCCATTTAATTCTGGGGCAGTTCCATCATAATGACGAAGTTTGATTTTTCCAGTGGTATGGGAGAAAAAAAAAGAAAAAAAAAAGAGGGAAGCAAACCTCCCCCCAGCCATCTCCTCGCTTGGCAAGGCCAGTCCTGCTCCCATGCCCAGGCTGGGCTCTCCCACTGGGATTCACCAGGAACCAGGAGACATCCACCCCCCCAGCAGGAACGCCAGGCACGGTGCTGCTGTGCCCACCAGGGCAGGATGGCACCTCGGGAGCGCTAACAGACGGGCTCTGTGTCTCCAACACACAGTGCTCACAGAAAAGGCTTCTACAGAAGTGTAGGTACTAGCACACACCATATATATACACAAACATATGTGGGTGTGGGTATAGATGTATCTGTGCCTGAAAGGACTGGTCAGGCAGGGGACACTTCACCTTTCCCCTTTCTTCCCTTTAAGAGAGCATGGAGCGGGATCTCACCCCTGAGGATGAGCAGGGCCACGTTTAGGGGCAATTAACAACCTGCAAAATCAGCCAGTGCTAGAGCAGGAGCTGCTGCTCCAAAGGAAACCCTGCTCCCGGGCACCACACTGGGATTTGGCTCCACAGGCAGCCCCGGGCCAAGGGCTTCCCCGCACGGAGCAGCAAGCACAGGAGAGGCGTGGGTGGCCCCAGGGGTGGCCCCAGGGGTGGCCCCAGGGATGCCAGGCAGCAAGCTCAGGGAAGGCGTCCTGCTCGTCAGTGTCCATCCTCTTCTCCAGGGATCCAGAACCCAACGAGCAGTCTCTAATGGGCCAAGCGGGTAAACATTTCACCCAGATGGTGAAAATTACCATTAAAACGCACTATGACATTCCTTCCTTGAAGGCATGGCATTGTGCATTAGAAAATAAACCTAATTAAATTCCAAATTCAGCTTCCATCTTTTATGGAGCTGACAGACTGGATGTGTACTCCAGCCTTTAGTTGTTTTGTTGCTTTTTTCCCCCCACTTCTACAGTTCAGAAAATTTTATTTCAAGTAACTAAAATAAATTTACCAAAAATAAAAGTCTTCATAGCACATGTTTATAGTAGCATAACATTAGCAATAAACATCTGCTAAATGTTACTTACTGGTTTTGCGACATATGTTATAAATGATAAATGGATGACTTTAGGTGCTTTATGAAATATTTAAGTTGTATTGTGTTCAGGGCTAAAACCCTACAGAGAAGAGGAAGCACCTTAGTAAAGAAAAACAGTTTTAGACAAATTTGTTCCAGCAAAAGTTGTAAAGCTGGTGATCCTAAAACATTGAATTCATTTCCTCAGTTTAATTTTGTTTTTTCTCAGTTGTAGGGAGGTGGGAAAGTCTCTCCTTTATCGGAATCTTTTCAAAACTGACCTTGACAGTACCTTTCTGTACAGTAAGACCTCCTTTGCATTTTCATTTTAAAAGGTAAAAGGAATAAATAATTGCACAAAATGAAATGTTTGACTCCAAATGAAGTTTTGCTTTCTCTGCTGAAAAATGTAGATTTTTTTACCCAATACCTTGGATATTTTACCTTGAAACGCTGCTGAACCCGTGGCCCCCACTCTCCCCTCCCGGCTGCCGCAGCTCCCAGCTTCAGCACCCACCCCAAAGTCCTCCTGAAAACTAGGCTGAACACAAAGCTTGAGGCAACTTTGCCATTTCCGTGTCAGAGGGAAGGCTGGCGATCTGTTTTGCTCAGCATCACAGAAAAGTTTGGGATTTGTCGGCCTCGGTTCACTTCCATCCATGGGAAAGACGCTCATGTTTTATGTAGGTGCCATATGTTTTGGCTCCGCAGCATAAGGTTTGCTGAGCAATGCCAGTTTAAATACAATTAAGGAATTCCCATAGGAGGATGCAGAAACCTTCAGTAATCGGAAATAAAATCCAGCCAATGAAGAAAGAGACTGTTTCCAGGAAGAAACTTCTTACCACTCTAGAAAGCCAGCTCCAATCCTCCGAGTTCTATGGGAAGGCAGCTACTACCTTCGGATGAACCAGAAGCCCACAAGGGACTCTGGGGATGAAGTAGAAAACACAAGGAAAGAGAAAAGAAGGAAATATTTTAAAAGTTTGTAATAAAATTGGGGATGTAGAAGTTCAAGAACCATCTCCAAAATTAAATTAAAAGGTATATGAAAGAGATGGATCTTTTAAAAGTCTAAGTAATTTAATTAGGCATTTGTTTAATGCAGGATTTTTTTTCCCTTTATGGGTTTGCATGCCAAGCCTCATGGGACCCCAGTTCATCATTTCATGTCCTTAACTGTAACTCCAGATAAATCCTTTTAACGCACCCAGCAAGGGATTTTTTTTTTTACTGCAGCCTGTTCAGAGAGATCTTCCCTTAACTATTTTCTTCTAAAAGCCACCTCAGCAGAGCAGTCACACCAGCCACCCATACCAGTGCGTTGGGATGCTGGGACACCACCAACAGGACGTGAAACTGGGTTTGGGGCTTAGGCTGTGCCGGGGGGTCCCTGTGCCTGGGGCTGCAGATGTGGGGCCAAGGGTGGCCCCAGAGCCCGGACACAGTGGTCCAGGCAGAGCATCACGAGCCTGGTGACTCTCGGGTACAGAGCCCTCATCAGGGAATGGAAACTAAGAGCTAAAAATACACTAATCTAAGTTCTGTTACAGAATCACAGGATGGTTTGGGTGGAAGGGACCTTAAAGCCCCCCAGTGCCACCCCCTGCCCTGGGCAGGGACACCTCCCACCAGACCAGGTCGCTCCAAGCCCCCTCCAACCTGGCCTTGAACCCCTC
>JAOXNH010000989.1:0-13647 GCA_028566575.1 Bartramia longicauda | reverse complement strand
AATATTTAATATTTTAAATATTTTTATTTTTAATTTTTATTTAATTTTTAATTTTAAAATATTTAATATTTTAAATATTTTTATTTTTAAATTTTTATTGAATTTTTATTTAATTTTTTCATTTAATTTTTAATATTTTTTAATTTTCCTTAAAAAAGCCGCCATGTATCAAATTTGGAAGAAAATTTCCTTCAAATCAACCATTTTGGATATTTTTTCAATGTAGGGTTGTATCTCGCGTGGCCTCATCCCCTTTCCGCCCTTTTTTGTTCAGATTTTGCCCCAAATTCTTCAAATCTGAGCCTAAATTTGATACTGAGCCCGACGTGGAAAAACACACCTTGAATTTTCCCAAAAAACGGAGAAATTTGAGTTTTTCATGAATATTTGAGGGCCTCAAAATACAAATTTAAGTTGCCCCGAGAGATTTCTCTTATTTTTTCCTTAAAAAATGTAAATATGGACGATTTTGGGAAAAATAATGATAAATAAATGGAATTTTCCCACCCGAGTTGCAAAATCCGGCAGTGTTTTTTGGGCTTTCCTTGGATTTTTTTTCCTGGATTTTTTTTCTGCCCCCAAACTCGTCGTGGGGGGAGGGGGTTCTTTACGATGGAGGTCGCTATCCCAAAATTGATAATTTTTTGGGGGGGGAATTGATTTTTTCCGGCAGAAATCTCCCTGCAGCCGGCGCCCGCCGTCACCTACCGGACCATCGGGGGAATTTGGGATTTTTACGTGTTTTTGGGAGACACCCCTGAGGAAGTGGTGCAGGAATACGTCCAGGTACCTTTTTTTTGCGGGGGGGACCCCAACTTCGAGGTGGGGGAGGGGACGGGAGGGGGGAGGGGGGACCTTGGAGATCTCCAGCTTCCGACGTCTTCTCTCCAGAAATGACCCCCGGAATATTTTGGGGTGGTTTTGGGGTTTTTTTTTTGGTTTAAAGGTTGATTTCCCTCTCTCCCCCCACCCCCGTTTCCACGGTTTTAGTGATCCAAAGTGAGTCCAAAATGAGTCCAAAGTTAGCCCAAAATTAGTCCAAAATTAGTCCAAAGTCAGTCCTAAATTAGTCCAAAGTTAGCCCAAAAGTAAATCAGAATTAATCCAGAATTAATCCAAAATTAGACCAAAAATAGTCCAAAATTAGTCCAAATTTAGTCCAAAATTAATCCAAAGTTAGTCCTAAATTAGTCCAAAGTTAGCCCAAAAGTAATTCAAAATTAATCCAGAATGAATCCAAAATTAGACCAAAAATAGTCCAAAATTAGTCTAAAATTGGTCCAAATTTAGTCCAAAGTTAGCCTAAAAGTAATTAAAAATTAATCCAGAATTAAGAAAATATAAATTTAAGAAAAATAATATTCTTATTCTTTCAATATTATTATATTCTAATATAAATATAAGAAAATATAAAATTTAAAGAAAATATAAGATTCAAAGAAAATCTATAATTTAAATGAAATTTAAAATTTAAAGGAAACCTATAATTTAAAGAAAATTTAAAATTCAAATAAAATCTAAAATTTAAAGAAAATATAAAATTTAAGAAAGTTTAAAATTCAAAGAAAATCTAAAATGTAAAGAACATTTAAAATTTAAAGAAAATCTAAAATTTAAAGAAAATTTAAAATTTAAAGAAAATATAAAATTTAAAACATTTTAAAATTTAAAGAAAATTTAAAATTCAAAGAAAATATAAAATTCAAAGAAAAATTAAAATTTAAAGAAAATTTAAACTATAATTATTAAGAATATTTTTTAAACGTAAATAGAAAAATCCCTCCATAAGGAAATCCATCAAAACTGGAAGCGCTCTCCTGAGTTGAAATCTGGGATTTGAGGGAGAATTTAGGGGGATTTAAAAAAAAAAATAAAGAGGAAGAGGTTGATGTCTTTTTTTGGTTGAATTCCCAGTTTATCGGGCTGCCGGCGATGCCCTCCTATTGGTCGCTGGGCTTCCACCTGAGCCGCTACGACTACGGCTCCCTGGAGGAGGTGAAGGCCGTGGTGGAGCGGAACCGCGCCATCGACCTCCCCTACGTGAGTCCCAATTCGGGGAATTTTCAGTCCGGACGGAAATTCGTTCATTTCAGCCGGAAATTCATTGATTTTGGCCAAAAATTCATTTATTTCAGCCAAGAATTCATTAATTTCAGTGAAAATCCCGTCTTTTTCCAGAAAATTCATTCGTTTCGGCCCAAAAATCATGTTGCAGTCGAAAATTCATTCATTTTGGCCAAAAATTCATTCGTTTCAGTGAAAATTTCGTCTTTTCCTGGAAAATTCATTCTTTTTGGCCGAAAATTCATTCATTTCAGTGGAAAATTCATTCATTGCAGCCTAAAATTCATTAGTTTCAGCCAAAAATTCATTCATTTCAGTGAAAATTACATCTTTTTCCAGAAAATTCATTTATTTTGGCTGAAAATTAATTAGTTCCAGCCGAAAATTCATTAATTTCAGCCAAAAATTCATATGTTTTAGCTGAAACTTCATTTATTTCAGCTGAAACTTCATTCATTTCAGTGAAAATTCCATCTTTTCCTGGAAAATTCATTCATTTCGGATGAAAATTCATTCGTTTCAGCCACAAATTCATTCATTTCACTGAAAATACCACCTTTTTCCAGAAAATTCATTCATTTTGGCCAAAAAATCATACGTTTCAGTCGAAAATTCATTCATTTTGGCCAAAATTCATTCGTTTCAGCAAAAATTCCTTCCTTTTGAAGAATGTTGTTCAAAATTCTTCTTGTTTTGGGGAAATTTTGAGGAAGAATGTTGTTCTTTTCCAACATTCTGCTCGTTTGGGGGGAATTTCCGAGGAAAATCTTCTCCTTCTTCAAAATTCTTCTTCTTTTGGGAAAATTTTGAGGAAGAATGTTGTTCTTTTTCAAAGTTCTGGTCGTTTTGGTGGAATTTCAAACAAAAATCTCGTTCTTCTTCAAAATTCTTCTTCTTTTGGGAAAATTTTGAAGAAGAAAGTTGATCTTTTTCAACATTCTGCTCGTTTGGGGGGAATTTCTGAGGAAAATCTTCTCCTTCTTCAAAATTCTTCTTCTTTGGGGGAAATTTTGAGGACAAATGTGGTTCTTTTTCAAAATTCTGGTCGTTTTGGAGGAATTTCCGAGGAAAATCTTTTCCATCTTCAAAATTCTTCTTTTTTGGGAGGAGGGGGTGGGATTTTGGGAAACCCCTCCTCCAGAGGGGGCGGGATCTCACTCCCATTTCCCCCCCCTCCCCTCCCCCCCAGGACGTCCAACACACGGACATCGATTCCATGGAGGCCAAGAAAGACTTCACCTACGACAAGGAGAAGTTCAAAGACCTCCCCGGATTCCGGGCCTACCTGAACGAAAAAGGGCAAAAATACATCATCATCCTGGTAACTCTTTCCCTGCTTTTTCTCCCCATTTTAAATACCATCATTAATCAATAAATATAGCTTAATAAGCCTATTTTTTAATATATCTTTATTTTTTAATGTCGGGGTCACCAGAGAGGTTTGTTCTTCGGGAGGTGAAGGAGAGGAGAAAGGGTGGAGAGAATGGATAAATAGATAATAAATATAAAATCTTAATTATATAGCATTCTAAATTATTTATATTTATTATTATTATTATTATTATTTTGCTACCTGAGGCCTCTTTCCTCCTATTTTCTGGCCTCTACAAAATCCTTAAGAGAACAATTAATCATGAGAACGGTTTGAGATTAAAAATATATATAATATACATTATAAATATATTTTAAAATACATTTTATACCTCTATATATTCATATTTTATATATTTTTATATATATTTTATGTATTTTGTTATACGAGGCCTCTTTCCGTGCATTTTCTGGGCTCTGCCTACTCCGTGGAGAGAAACATTCGATATAAATTGGAAATACAATTATTTATGTTCTTTATTTATTTTCTTTCTTTATTTCACTTTTTTCTTTATTTTTATTCTTTATTTTTTCTCTTTCCATTTATTCTTTATTTTATTCTTTATTTTTCTCTTTACTTTTGTTCTTTATTTTTTCCTTTACTTTTTTCCTTCCGTTTCTTCTTTACTTTTATTCTTTAATTTTCTCTTTAATTTTATTCTTTAATTCTTCCTTTACTTTTTTCTTTATTTTTGTGGAGTTTTATTTTTTCTTTACATCTTTCTTTAATTCTTTTTACATTTTTCTTTCATTTTCTTTATGTTTTTCTTTAATTTTCTTTATTTTTTTCTTTATTCGTTGTTTTTAGTTTACTTTTATCTTTACTTTTTTCTTTACTTTTGTTTTTTTCTTTACCTCTTTTTAATTTTCCTTTACTCTTTTCTTTATTCTTTATTTTTTCTTTAATTTTTCTTTACTTTTGTTTTTTTTTATTATTTTTTCTGTATGCTTTTCTTTAATTTTCCTTTTCTTTTTTATTTTTTCTTTACTTTTATCTTTACTTTTTTCTTTAATTTTCTTAACGTTTTTCTTTATTCTTTAATTTTCCTTTCCTTTTTTTCTTTATTTTTATCTTAAATTTTATTCTTTTAAATTTTATTCTTTAATCTTAAATTTTATTCTTCTTAATCTTAAATTTTATTCTTTTATTCTTTCCTTTTCCTTTACTTTTTTCTTTAATTTTTTTTACTTTTATTCTTTATTTTCTTTACTTTTCCTTTACTTTTTTCTCTGTTTTTCTTCACTTTTTTCTTTACTTTTTCTTTACTTTTTTCTTTCTTTTTTTTTTTACTTTTATTCTTTATTTTTTCTTTATGTTTTCTTTGCTTTCCTTTACTTTTTTCTTTAATTTTATCTTCACTTTTGTTCTTTACTTTTTCTTTACTTTTTTCTTTAATTCTTTACCATTATTCCTGATTTTATTCTTTACATTTTCTTTTTTCTTTGTTTTTCTTTATTTTTTTTACTTCTATTCTTTACTTTTTTCTTTACTTCTTTTTTTTTCTTCACTTTTCTGCTTTAATTTCTCTTTACTTTTTCTTTATTTTTATTCTTTATTTTATTCTTCACTTTTCCTTTATTTTTCTCTATACTTTTTTCTTTGTTTTCCTTTACTTTTTCTTTATTTTTTATTTACTTTTGTTCTTTACCTTTTCTTTAATTCTTTTCTTTACTTTTATTCTTGATTTTATTCTTTACTTTTTCTTTTTTTCTTTGTTTTCCTTTACTTTTTTCTTTCCTTTTTTTCTTTACTTTTTTATTCTCTTTTATTCTTTGCTTTTTCTTTGCTTTTATTCTTTAATTCTTCACTTTTATTCTTTATTTTCTCTTTACTTTTCCCTTTATATTTTCCTTTATTTTTTTCTTTAATTTTTCTTTACTTTTTCTTTAATTTTTTCTTCACTTTTGTTCTTTACTTTTTCTTTACTTTTATTCTTTATTTTATTGTTTATTTTACTCTTTATCTTATTCTTTATTTTTTCCCTTTTTCCTTCCCTTTTTCCTTCCCTTTTTCCTTCCCTTTTTCCTTCCCTTTTTCCTTCCCTTTTTCCTTCCCTTTTTCTTTCCTTTCATTTTCCTTATTTTCTATATATTTTTACATAAAATATTTATCTCTATATTTTATACATTTCTATACATCAAATATCTATTTCTATATATTTTCATCTATAATATATATTTTTATATATTAAAAAATAGATATATCTCTACAGGAGACGTTGTCCCACGGAGCTTCCAGCCTCTACGTAATCGATGGAAAAAAAAACCCAAAATTGGGGTTTTTTACAAAAAAAACCCAAAATGGGGTTTATTTTGGGTTGTTTTCCCTGTTTTTAGGACGCCGCCATCAGCACGGAGCCCCTGCTGGACGGCTCCCCCTACCCGGCCTTCCAACGGGGCCAACAACTGGGAGTTTGGGTCAACCAATCGGACGGGGTCACGCCGATCGTGGGGCAGGTAATTCCCCTTCCCCCCCCCCCTCCAAAATTGGGGTGAATTTGCCCTTTTTTGGCTTTTCTCAAAATTTCGCCACCTTTCCTGATTTTTAACCCATTTTTCTTCAAATTTCTATTTTCTTCACCTTTCGATTTGTCCAAAATCGAGCAATTTCAAAGGGGGGGGAGGGACCTGAGAAGCCAAGGGGGGGTTGGGAAAATTCTACATTTTTAGGGGTTTTGGGTAAAAATTTAATAAAATATTAAATAAAATATTAATTCATCTAGTAATTAACCATTAACTCATATCCCAATTAATTCTTTAATTCATACCCCAATTAATTCAGTATTTCTAATTAAATGTGTTTTAAAAGCCCCTTTCTGCCCTCTTTCTGAGCTCGGATTCGATGATAATATAATTAATACGATTATTAATTCCTATACTAATTAATCCATTAATTCCTATCCTAAACAATTCATTAATTCTTATCCTAATTAATTCATTATTTCTAATTAAATATGTATTAAAAGCCCCTTTCTGCCCTCTTTCTGAGTGCCGATTTAATGATAATATAATTAATATGACTACTAATTCCTATACTCATTAATCCATTAGTTCATATACTAATTAATCCATTAATTCCTATCCTAATTAATTAATTCTTATCCTAATTAATTTATTATTTCCAATTAAATATTGTTACAAAGCCGCTTCCTGCCCTCTTTCTGAGCACGGATTTGATGATAATATAATTAATATGATTATTAATTCCCCTTTTACCTATTTCCCCTTTTTTTGGGGTGGGGGGTGTTTATTTAACCACAGGTGTGGCCGGGAAAAACGGTATTCCCAGATTTTAGCAGTTCCAAGACTTCCCGCTGGTGGGTGGAGGAATGTCGGCTCTTCCACCAGGAAGTGCCCTACGACGGCATCTGGATCGTACGTAATTCCCTCCTCCCCCAATTCCTTATTTTCCCCTCTTTAAAACTTAAAATTTGAAATTTAAAATTTGACATTTGAATGAGGGATTTTGGTTGTTTTTGGGGTGTTTTTATTTTTCAGGATATGAACGAAGTCGCCAGCTTCGTCCCGGGTTCAATTAACGGCTGCGACCAAAACGACCTCAATTTCCCCCCTTTCACCCCCCGTAAGTCTTTAAAAAATCGAAATTTTGGTAAAAAGTTTAAATTCTTTATCAAATCGGGAATTTCTTAGCGGCCGGGATGCGGTCGGAGCAAATTATTTGTGAATTTTGGGGGGGTGGATTTTGGGCGAGTCCTTCCTCGTGTTCCCGGAGCTGGATTTAAGTGGATTACATTGAAAAATTTCATTAAATTGAATAAAATCTAATAAAATTGAATAAAATTGAATGAAATTTAATAAAATTGAATAAAATCTAATAAAATTTAATTAAATTTAAGAAAATTTAAGAAAATTGAATAGAATTTAATGAAATTTACTAAAATTGATTGAAAGTAGGCACCGGCTATGAAATCCACCACCACCCCCTGTCAGTGAAGCTGCATTTTAGCAGAAATTGGGGAATTCTTTTGTTTGTGGGGTTGTGTTCTTTTTAGAATTTAGAAGGTGGGAAAATGCCAGGATGTTCTTCAAAATTCTTCTTGTTTGGGGTGAATTTTGAAGATTGTTCTTCTTCAAAATTATTCTACTTTTGGGGGAAATTTTGAAGAACATTCTTTGTCAAAATTCTTGGTTTGGTTGAATTTTGAAGAATCTTCTTCAAAATTCTTCTTGTTTTGGGTGAATTTTAAAGAATGTTGTTGTTCTTCAAAATTCTTCTTGTTTAGGAGGAATTTGGAAGAATGAATTCTTATTTTGGGTGAATTTTGAAGAATGTTCTCCAAAATTCCTCTTGTTTTGGGGAAAAATTTAAGAACATTCTCCTTCAAAATTATTCTTCTTCTTGTTTGGGGTGACTTTTGAAGAATCTTCTTCAAAATTCTTCTTGGTTTGGGGAAATTTTGTTTGGGGGAAATTTTGAAGAACATTCTTCTCTAAAATTCTTCTTGTTTAGGAGGAATTTTGAAGAATTTTCTTCCAAATTCTTCTTGTTTTGGGTGAATTTTGAAGATTGTTCTTCTTCAAAATGATTCTTCTTTTGGGGGAATTTTGAAGAATGTTGTTGTTATTCAAAATTCTTCTTGGTTTGGAGGAATTTTGAAGAATCTTCTCCAAAATTCTTGTTTTGGGGGAACTTTGAAGAATGAATTCTTATTTGGGGGAATTTTGAAGAATGTTCTCCAAAATTCTTCTTGTTTTGGGGAAAATTTTAAGAACATTCTCCTTCAAAATTATTCTTCTTGTTGTTTAGGAGGAAATTTGAAGAATCTTCTTTAAAATTCTTGTGTTGGGGTGAATTTTGAAAAATGTTGTTGTTCTTCAAAATTATTCTTGTTTTGGAGAAATTTGGAAGAATCTCCTTCAAAATTCTTGTTTTGGGGGAATTTTGAAGACTTCTTCAAAAAACTTCTTTTTTTGGGTGAATTTGGAAGAATCTTCTTCAAAATTCTTCCTGTTTTGGAGGATTTTTGAAGAATATTCTTCTATTTCAAACTTCGTCTTATTTTGGGGGGGAATTCTGGGGAATTTTGGCAAATCCCAGCCGGGATGGGGGGAGGGGAGGATCTAACACCCCCCTCCGCTCCCAGGATGCACATCAAAAATTCCCAAATTTCCTGGATGCGCGTGAAGGAAAAGAGAAACCAGGGTTTTTTTTTTTTTTGATGAATCACTGAATTTTTGACGAAATTGAAATTTTTTTGGAAAAATAATTTAATGAAATCAATTTCAATGCTTTTCTGAATGGATTTTGGGGAATTTTTTCCCTGCAGATGTGGTGGATCGGCTCCTCTTTTCCAAGACGCTCTGCATGGACGCGGTGCAGGAGTGGGGGAGCCAATACGACGTCCACAACCTCTACGGCTACGCCATGACCCTCGCCACCAAAGAGTGAGGAATTCTCCTGAAAATTTTTGGGGGGAGGGGGGAAAGGGGGTGGGGGGATCAATATCGGGGCTCCCCGGGGCGGGTCAAAGCCAGGCATTTCCAAAATGGCATTATTTTAAGATAGGAATTGAATTTTGGAATCAAAATTAGAAATTCTGAAGCCAGAACTTCAAAAATTGCATTATTTTGAAATTTGATTTGAATTTTGGAATCAAAATTCGAAGTTCTGAATCCAGGCTTTCAGAAATCATGTTATTTTTAAATTGGAATTGAATTTTGGGATCAAAATTCAAAGTAAGTGCTGAAGCCAGACTTTCAAAAATTGCATTGATTTTAAATTGGGATTCATTTTTTTAAGTAAAATTTCAAGTGCCAAAGCCAGACTTTTGAAAACTGCATTATTTTAAAATTGGGATTGAATTTTTAAAGCAAAATTCGAAGTACCGAATCCGAGCTTTCGGCAATCACGTTATTTTTAAAGTTTGATCGAATTTTGGAATCAAAATTTGAAGTGCTGAAGCCAGAATTTCAAAAATTGCATTATTTTAAAATTGGAATTGAATTTTTAAAGCAAAATTCAAAGTGTTGAAGCCAGGCTTTTGAAAATCGCATTATTTAAAAATTCTAATTGATTTTTTAAAGCAAAATTCGAAGTCCTGGAGCCAGGCTTTCAAAATTCGTATTATTTTTAAATTGGAATTGAATTTTGGAATCAAAATTAGAAGTGTTGAAGCTGGGCTTTAGAAAATCTCGTTATTTAAAAATTGGGATTGAATTTTTTAAGCAAAATTCAAAGTTTTGAAGCTGGGTTTTTGAAAATCGCATTATTTTTAAGTTGGAATGGAATTTTGGAATCAAAATTTGAAGTGCTGAAACCGGACTTTCAAAAATCTCATTACTTTAAAATTTGGATTGAATTTTTAAAGCAAAATTCGAAATGCCGAAGGCGGGCTTTTGGAAATCACGTTATTTTTAAAAGTTGATCGAATTCTGGAATCAAAATTTGAAATGCTGAAGCCAGATTTTTGAAAATCGCATTGTTTTTAAGTTGGAATTGAATTTTGGCATCAAAATTCAAAGCGCCAAAGCCAAAATTTCAAAAATTGCATTTTTTAAAATTTGGAATTGAATTTTTTAAGGAAAATTCGCAGTGCTGAAGCCAAGCTTTTGCAAATCGAGTAATTTTTAAAAACCCCATTGAATTTTTTGAAGCAAAATTCCCATTCCTGGGGTTGGATTTGGGTGGCGGAAGCCGGAAAGGCGAAGTGGGGGCCTCGGCCGTGGGTGTTCGCAACCAACCCAGCCCCCAAAATGGGGAGAAATTTATGGTTAATAAATAAATTAAAGTGAATAAATAAATTAAAATGAATAAAAATTCAGTTTATCCAAATCTATTGAGTTTTTCTTTAAATTTATTTTATTTTGCCTAATTTTTAATTTTATTTTTTAATTTTTTTCTCGCTTTCAGAGCCATCAAAACTTTGTTTCCCGGGAAACGGAGCTTCCTCCTGACGCGCTCGACTTTTGCCGGCTCGGGAAAATACGCGGGGCATTGGTTGGGGGACAACACGGCCTCCTGGGAGCAGATGAAATGGGCCATTCCCGGGATGTTGGAATTCAGCCTTTTCGGGATCCCTTACGTACGGAAAAAAAGAGCAATTTTGGGGCCTAAACTCTAAATTCTAAATTCTAAACTCTAAACTCTAAATCCTAAATCCTAAATTCTAAGTTCTAAACTCTAAATTCTAAATTCTAAACTCTAAATTCTAAATTCTAAATTCTAAACTCTAAACTTTAAATTCTAAATTCTAAATTCTAAACTCTAAATTCTAAATTCTAAATTCTAAACTCTAAATTCTATATTCTAAACTCTAAACTCTAAATTCTGAATTCTAAACTCTAAACTCTAAACTCTTCTAAACTCTAAATTATAAACTCTAAATTCTAAATTATAAACTAACTTCTAAATTCTAAACTCTAAACTCTAAATTCCAGATTCTAAATTCTAAACTCTAAACTCTAAATTCTAAATTTTAAATTCTAAACTATAAACTCTAAATTTTAAATTCTAAATTTTAAATTCTAAATTTTAAATTCTAAATTCTAAACTCTAAATTCTAAACTCTAAATTCTAAACTCTAAACTGTAAATTCTAAACTCTAAACTCTAAACTCTAAACTCTAAACTCTAAACTCTAAACTCTAAATTCTAAACTCTAAACTCTAAATTCTAAATTCTAAACTCTAAATTCTAAATTCCAAATTCTAAACTCTAAAATCTAAATTCTAAATTCTAAAAAAGAAAAAGCATCTAAATATCCAGGGATTCGTAAATATTTATCTAGAAATAAAAAAATAGAAAAAATATCGATAAATTTAAGAGTAAATTATATAAATTATATTTGAATTATTCTGACACCCCACACCCCTCCCGTGCGCTGAGGGTGTCCCCGAAAAATTAATGGATTTTGGATACAGGTGGAAAAAAAAATACAGAAAAAGACAGAAAAATTTGTATTTACTTGGTGAATTCTGCCAGAAAAAAAAAAAATCAGGAAATTCTGCCTAAATTTTAATTATTCTGACTCTTCCTGGTCTTATCCTGGGCTGAAAAATGAATTGCAGAGCAAAAAACCCCCAGAAAAATTAAAAAATACAGAAAATAGAGAAAATTTGGGATTTACCCGGCGAATTCTGCCAAAAAAAAATAAATCAAATACTTTTGAAAATTCTGAAATTCTGGTGGAATCTCAGAATTCAAGAATTCACCAGAATCCGAGGGGTAAATTGAGGAAAGGAAGGAGAGATTTGGATTTCCCTGGTGAGAATTTGGGATGAATTGGGACCAAAACCATAAATTTCTGCACCTCGATCCTTGGAATTTATTTTTTTTATGGTAGAAATGGAATTTTGCTGATTTTTGGGGTTTTTTGTTGTGGTTTTCTTTTAAGATCGGGGCGGATATCTGTGGTTTCTTCGAGAACACCACGGAGGAGCTCTGCCGCCGCTGGATGCAGGTGGGAGCCTTTTATCCCTTCTCCAGGAATCACAACACGGAGAAATGCACCGTAAGTGGCCAAATTCACCCCAAAAAAACCCCAAAACCACTCGTTTTGGGGCAGGAGGTTCCGTTTATGGGAATTGGGGGGAGGATTTTTGGGAAATCCACCAGGAAAGGGGTGGAGATGGTGGAGGGTGTCCTGGGAAGGGCAACGGAGGTGGGGAGGGGGCTGGAGATCATGGAGAAGGGGGTGGAGAAGGTGGGGAAGGGATTGGAGGAGGAGAAGGGTCTGGAGAAGGAGGAGAAGGGATTGGAGAAGGAGGAGAAGGGATTGGAGAAGGAGGAGAAGGGTCTGGAGAAGGAGGAGAAGGGTTTGGAGAGGAAGGAGAAGGGATTGGAGAAGGTGGGGAAGGGGCTGGAGAAGGAGGGGAAGGATCTGGAGAAGGAAGAGAAGGGTCTGGAGAAGGTGGGGAAGGGATTGGAGAAGGAGAAGGATCTGGAGAAGATGGGGAAGAGTCTGGAGCCCAAGGAGAAGGGACTGGAGAAGGAGGAGAAGGGATTGGAGAAGGAGAAGGATCTGGAGAAGAAGGAGAAGGAGCTGGAGGAAGAGGAGAAGGGTCTGGAGAATTAGGAGAAGGGATTGGAGAAGGAGGAGAAGGGTCTTCTCCCAAGGAACAAGAGGAAACCACCTCAAGTTGCCCCAGGAGAGGTTCAGGATGGAGATTGGGACCAAAACTTCTCCATGGAAAGGGTCCTGAATCCTTGGAAGGGGCTTCCCGGGGGTTGTGGTGGGGTCTCCATCCCTGGAGCTCTCCAAAAGCCGGGAAGCTGTGGTGCTGAGGGCCACGGTTTCACCTTGGGTTGACCCTTGACCTCCATGACCCGAAAGGTCCATCCCAACCGTGTGGTTTTCCATGATTTCTCCTTAATTTCCAGCCCCAGGATCCCGCCTTCTACGGAGCCGATTCCCTATTGGTCAACTCCTCCAAGCACTACCTGTCCATCCGCTACGCCCTCCTGCCCTACCTCTACACCCTCTTCTACAGGGCCCACACCCGGGGGGACACCGTCACCCGGCCCCTCCTCCACGAGTGAGTCCACCTTCCCGATCCAGATCCAAATCCGGATCCGGATCCAAATCTGGGGGTGGGATGAAGGCCCCAGGTCGGGGCTCTCCTGGAGAAGACCCCGTTGCCCATCACGACGTCTACGGGCGCCCACCACCCTTCCCCTCCCCCACCACCGCATCCCAGGGCCTGTTTTTTTTGGGATGAGGATCATTAAAACATGGAAGAAAGGCCGGATTCTCCGGCGGGAATCTGGAATGACCAAAAACGTTCATTTTCTCACCTTTATTTTTCCGGGAAATGTGGAAATTTGGCCTGGAAACGTCTAAAGAGCAGGCGCCCCCCGACACACCCCTAATTAATCCCTAATTAACTTAACGAGCTGGGAATTTCCATTGGGAAAAGCCGCCTCCGCCACTTCCCGATGGCGATTCTGGGCGGCCGAGACCTTGAGGAATATTATTTTGGGCAATATTGGGCAATATTAATTAATTGGGGGCAATATTAATTAATTGGGGGCAATATTAATTGGGGGGCGATGTTAATTAAGGCCTCGTTAATTAGGGAGGGTCGTTAACGATGGTGTTTTCCCGGATGGTTAGGTTTTATTCCGACCAGGCGACGTGGGATGTGGATCAACAATTCCTGTGGGGGCCCGGGCTCCTCATCACCCCCGTCCTGGAGCCGGTGGGTCCCGCTTTTTCCCGGGATTTGGGGGGAACTTTGGGATTGGGGGGGGAGG
>JAOXNH010000840.1:0-13833 GCA_028566575.1 Bartramia longicauda | reverse complement strand
GTCTAAGCAAAAACTAGATACAGAAAAGAAAATCCAAACATTGTGAAGTGGCCACTGTTCAGAAAAAAAAAAAAAAAAAAGGCTTCTGCAAACTTTTGCAACACCTAAGCTTTTGGAAAAAAGATAGTTTGGGCAGGGCATTAAAATTAAAGGTTTTTTGATGCCCCTGTGGCCCGAGTGATATCTTCTGTTCTGGTTAAAGGGAAGCACTTCTTCCTGGACTCTTGGCTGCAGCTGAGCTCCTGGTGGCAGGGTTTGAGCTCCATGACCATGAACATCCCTTCTCCTGCAGAGGAGGACCTGCGTGTCCCTCACAGCTCCTGTCACCGGCCAGGGAAGTGGCAGGTGGGGCTCCCTGACAGCACTAATTGTACTCACTCAGCCTGGAAGAGCATGGCACTTGGTGCACTGATACACGGCTTTTTGCCACTGTCTCCTCATCCCTGTAATAGCTTTTCTGTACTTATGTCCGAAACCTCTTTCTCTTGGTGACAGAGCCATAAATACTTTTTAGCTTTGCACATGCCAATCTTACGGCTTGCCTTCTGACGCACTATTTAAAATATTGACTTAGTTACTGGGTTAGAACCTCAGTCACAGTTGTACAACTCCACTGTAATTCTCTTCGCCTCCTTTTTTCATCTGTCTTTCTATAGTGGTGTTCAATTTTCAGTTGCAAAGGTTATGAGTGCAACCACAGTATGGGTGTCATACAAAATAGAGCAATAATAGCACTTTCTACTCTGCACCGTATCGTTTCTCACAGCACATTTATCACTGCGGAGCCAGAGCGCTTTCCAGAAGTGCATCAAGCCATACAAGGAGTGCCTCTGAGGTGGCAAGAGAACTTACCATGGCTCCTCCGAGACAGATGGGCACAGAGAAAGGGAAGAAAAGCAAAAGTGAGCTCCAATACAGCTTTACATGAATTTTGACAACATTAAGAGTGATGCTACCTCTTCTCATTTATTAGATGGTGGGAGCATTTCCAGTCACTGGGGCTGAGACCACATCTCACTATGTGCAGTAAAAGGTATTATTATTTGTGGTCATGTTAGAAGAATGTTCTTCTGCTTATTTTACCAGAACTGTGCTCATAAGTCACGAGTGTACGTGTCATTATCTGCCCAACAGCTGCTGTCCTCACTCATCCCTCAGGCAAAATTCAATCACAGCTTCTCATGAATAAAGGATTTGGGGTCTCCTCCATGTCAGCACGGTTGCAGGATCCATTAAGCAGGATGGTGATGCTGATGTGCTCCACTCCAGCAGATTGACCGGCCAGTTAAACAGCCTTCATGTCCTCACACTGTCAGAAAAGAGGCACAGAGCACGAGATGTTAGTAATGATCTTCCACTTTGGTCACTAACCCACAAGTAACTTTAATAAATTATATAAAAATTATGTTTTGACCTCAAAATTGAGGATTCAAATATTTAGCATTATTGTCTGAATTCAAGCTGAAAGTTTTGTTTCACTTGTAAGAAATGTATTTAATTTTCCATTTAATAAAAGCAGAGTGTCAGATTCAGAAGGGCTAAGGCATCTCTGAAAAAACAGTGTATCTCCAGAAGCATCACATCCTCATCTCATGTCTTCTCGCTGCTTGACCCAGAATGAAAGCATCCACCTCGAGGGAATGGCCCTGACCTGGAGGTGAGGATGTACTGCTTCATGAACCTGTCTCAAGCATTGCTGCTAAATTTACTCCATCTCACATGGAATGAGAAAACCCTCACTGGGCCAGAGAGCTCATGAAGTCTTGGGATCAAGTCCTCCTTTTCCCAAATGGCCTCTGTGGTCACGGCTGTGGCTCCTGGCTTGTACATGCAGCTGGGCACTGACAGATGGGATCTGAAGGCTATGAGACGCTCTGGTACTTCCATTCTGGAAGTCAGAGAAAGAACCTTTATTGTGAAAGTGTGTATACAAATCAGGTTTTTAACCAATAAGTAAAGAGTTTCATCATGGTGTAGCAGTTGTCTGGGACTCCTCCTCTGTTCATGTAGTGAAAGTTTTCCTGCCAAAAGTCCCAAAGTACTCATGATTTTATCATGATGCTCTTACCCTCTCAACACTTTGAGATGTTGCACTTTGCTTATTGCTCATTACTTGACAATTAATCATCACCCACCAGTCCTCTGCGAACTTATGCCAATGACCGCTCCTCTTTTTTGCCCACGGATCAGTGTGTTGTCAGCATTGGTTTAGTCAGAAATCTAAAGCACAGCACCCTATCAGCTGCTCTGAAGAAAATTAACTCTATCCCAGGCAGACCTAGAACATCTTCATAGAAGTCTGCCCAGTTCATGAGTTTTTAACCCACATCAAGTTCCAACTCCTTTTTAATGACTGCATCACTCCAAGAAGTTACTTTGTATAAAAGAAACAAAGGAATTAGAAGTAGAAAGATGTATTAGGTCATGCAATACATCTCCCTCCCAGTGCAAAACCTGTTCCCTGGAATCCATTTCCTAAAAACTTTTTACATAGACTCAGGTTAAATGAATTTTCAGACATACGCTCACTGAGTAGTTGCTCAGAGCTCAACATGTGAATTGCAGCTGTATTGTAACAGTCAAATAGGAATAATCTTAATGCAGAATTCCATATTTTTTCCTAGTTACTTGGCAAATCTTTTCTGGATTTAAGCAGTTTCCAAGTAGCTTTGAGACCAAATGCAATGTAATTCCTAAATCTGCCCTCAGTGCATCAGGAGCCGTTAAGGAAGTGGTAGAGTCTTATTTCACTATGCATCAATGTTAAACTGTATCTCATGTTCCCATTTTTCTTCTGAAATACAATTTCAATATGGATTACTTGTGAAATAGAATGCATATGTAATTTTAAACGTGGTTGGGAGAAGTTATGTTCACACTGGGATGGAGCAGAGCGTTCACGATTCAGTGGGAACACAAAGCTGGCGTAAACACTCAATTTAACTCCCATTCAAGTTTACCATATTCTCACACAATACACCACTTTCCCTGAAATTGCAAAGAACTGATAGTTCAATTTTCTTCCTGGAACACTCATCACGCAAGATGAATAGAAAATGTAATAATGCTTTGAACTTCATTTACTTTTACCCACTTGTTTTGACTAGAAAGATTTTTTATCATAAAAATCAGGTAAACCACAGAACCTAAAACAATAAGTGCCTGGATAAAGCATGATGCTCTTTGTTAACATTCCTGCATTAATTTGTGAATCATAAGATTTTTACATCTGATAAGTGTCTACAAATCAAGATTATTAGTCTCTTAATAGGCAAATTGAATAGGTAGCGAAGCAGTCAACAAGGGCTTTTTCTCTTTTTATTTCTTTCACAAGTGGCAAATGACAAAATGACTAGACTATAATATATATTTATAGTAATTACAAAATTTTCAATTCTAATTGTCTAGAAATTGGATTAAAATGTTTAAAAAAGCATGTCAAGCATCCATCAGTGGAAAATCCCGTGGAACCTGTGATGTATTTCATGTCTGTAGAGCATAACAGAAGGCTGTTCCGTGTCTCAGCATGCTCAGCAAAAAGTGTTCCCCTCATCCCAGCCTGTGTCATAAGCTGCATCTCTAGGCTGCTGTTACTTCTCTGATTCCCAAGTCTCCATCATGGCCCTTATTTAACGGATCCTTATGAGGCTTTACACCCAGTGAAGCTGAGCTTGGAGCACCCCAGAATTGGGCAGGGGCTCCAGAGCGCCTGTTGCTCTGAGCAGGAGAGGCCAGCAATAAAATCTGACTCAATAATGTGCTTGTTCTGGAGCAAACCACTCGGTGTGAGAGTCCTTTCTTGGAGCCGGAGGAACTTTTATGTCCTTGGGCATTTTTGCTTATTTAACTCTTTGGGAATATTGTGCCACTAAGCAGTAGTGCTCAGAATGTATCTCCTTCCTTCCTCTCCTTGAGGTGAGCTCTTGTCTGGGTCAACCATAGTCCAAGCATCAAATTGGACATAATTCACTGGAGAGTTCAATGAGGATGCTTATTAGACGATTTTACTTTGCTCAATGTATGTCTTGGTAATAACAGTTCATCATCAGCCATTATAGTGTTTCCGATAGGAAACCTCTGAATATTTTACAAAGCCATCTGAAGTTGAGTTCATTTGTGCCTGTTTCTTTTCCGGTGCGAGAGATGTGCTCACAAATGTGTGTTCTGTACCACATGGCATCTGTCTGCTTGTGTACACACTACAGGCAGTGCTGCTGGTGCTACATCTTCACGTCTGTACCAGCCAACAGGCACTGGGAACACCTATAGGCTCTCCCAGTGCCACAGGGCTTCCCAAGCATTATAGTCACAGAATCATGGAATATCTCAAGTTGGAAGAGACCCATAAGGATCATTGAGTCCACCTCTCTGCTCCTCGCAGGGCAAATTACTCTACTTAATGATGGCATTACTAATTTCAATGTCTTTTTAATTGCCTCTCTTGTTGTCACTGATTTTTTTTCTTGTTCAGAGTCTTGTTTTTCTCTTTAATTATTTTTCCATCATTATCACTGGAGGAAAACATCTGCTGCTCTTTAATACACATCCTTCGCCCTAGGACTACGTTGCGTCTTGTACTTCCAAATGTCCTTTGAGTTTTCTTTACCTACAACATCTGTTTGGGTCCTTTAAAGCTGAAAACACTGAAAACTTCTTCCTTTTCAGGAGTCTTTCTCTTGTTTTTGCTACTTTTTTTCCAACATAGTCACTTTTCAGAGTAATTTGTGGGAAAATTATTTCTTCCATTGGCATTACCTGTTCTTTCACCTTCCGCATAAAGTGTTTCTTTTCCTTTTTTTTTTTTTGTCCAAAATATGAAGACAGCACTATATTGTTAGAATTGGAATGCACTCACCATAGGAAATTAAGCCACCCAAACTCCTCCTCTTGTTCCTTCCTTGGTGGCCAGCAGCATGGCTCTGGGGGTGTTCACGGGCTGTGGATTGTGCGTCTCTGCAGGCAGGGGTTATTTTAGCCCCTGGGCAGGTTGTGTCAGGTCTGGGGTCACAGGGACAGAGCAGAGGCGCTGCTGGATGGTACCAGGAGAAAAGCCTTTACTCACCTGCAGTGCAGGGGCAGATGAGCAGTGACAGCAGAGGCTGGTCCACAAGGGCACGGAGACTACCCCAGTCAGAAGCTGAAAATAAAATCATTGCAAGTCTCCCCTTCCCCCCATTTCTGTTTGCTGTTCATAGCTGTTAACTTAATGGATGAGTCCTTGCAGATGATGAATCTGCCCGCTCCGAGGCTACAGCCCACATGCCACGTATGCAGGCTTCAGCAGCCGGCTCTGAGAATCACTGAGACCCTGGAGAACCTTGTTGAGCTGCACATCATGGATGAAGGTTGTCACCCTGGGAGGGGAGCAGACTGTGGCTTGGCAATGACACACGGGTGCACCTTCTGCTGGCTTCTGGTGAGGGTGTCCACAGCCACAGCACATCCTGGCGCAGCCTCACGGGCCAAACCCTTTTTCCTGGAACGTGCTGTGAACAAGTGAGTGGAGTAAATTCTTGTGTTTCTGACAGAGCTTCAGCCCAGCCTCTCATTCCAAGTTTCCTGTCCTTTTCCACTTCCTTATTTTCTTTTGGTCATTAATAAAAGATTGAATGTACGCACCACTTCATCTCAGGTAACACTGAGAAAAATGGAAATATTATCTCCTCAAGCACAGCACTTAGGAATCTTTGAGGTCACTTATTTCAGTTTACTCTGTTGGAGAGTTGGTTCCAAGAAATAATCAGATTTCATACACAAATGAGTTTCCAGCAGAAAGCTTTTCCAGAAACCCGGCTATTGGAAACTCTGGTAGCTGCAAACCTTCATGTATAGCCATCAAATGTGTTCACAGTTAGTTTACACTCTTTCTTCTAGTGCCAAATTAGCCTCAACAACCATGTTTCTATCACATGAAATTGGCAAGCAACTTTTTGTACATTTGTATTATTTATTTAAAAAAAAACACCAACGACAAGCCAAGAATATTAGATTCCAGTCTTAGACTCAGTTTTTCTCTCCTGTTCAAATTGCATCCTGAACAGCTTCGGAGGTGCTGAGCTGGCAGTTGAGCCTATGGGGCTACCAAAGGTACAGAAAATCTTCCCATGGGCATCCTCCCTGGACTGTGATGGGGTACAATGGTGGTGTAGGAGGTTTGGGAATACAAGACCCCAGTTAGCAGCTCATGAAGAACAGTACCTTTATGGGAATCAATAATATAAATAAAAACTTGCAGAATAATCCAGAACTTTTGTTTCTCTTTAAAAATGCACCCTTTTGTTAGCAATCTAATGATTTAATCTGTAATTCTCCAAGGGGTTGAAGCAGGAAGCCAACAAAATGCATCTGAAGCCCGTGCAGCGTCTCTTCAGCGCACGAAGCACAGTGTCTGTGATGCAGCACACGTGTGTGGGACCGATGTCCTGCTGCAGGAACCAACTGCCACCTTTTAACAACCCCTACTCACCAGTGAATTCAGATTTTCCATTTGTTTGTTCACTTTTTGCATTATCTGTTATTCAGTGGTTAATGGATCAGTGAGTTTGGGAGGATGCCCTTTATTTCCGTTAATTGTGCTTACACACAGTAGGCAGCTGAGTCTGGCAGCGAACAAGTTCCAGCCTCACAGTTCATTCCTGGATGGATGTTGTAAATGTCTCCTCGAATCCTCTGTACAATTTGTTACCAACTGCATCCGTACCAGCTGGTAGAAGCAGAGCCAATGTGGGGACAGCCCCTCTGTCACAGAACAAAACTGTTTATTTCTTTACAATTCCAGCAGATGCATCTGCATTTTATAGGAACCCCGTGAGTACGTTAATTGGGCTTTCCCAGGCTTCCTAAATGAACGCTGCTGCCTCCACAGTTACAGTCCGGAATGCTCAGTACCGGGGCAAACACACCGCAGAGCATGGCTGGACCCTAACCAATGCCTGAAGAAAAGCAAGTGCTCATCAGTATCTTTGCTCTGCACTGATTCATCCCCATCAGCATGGGGAAAAGGAGTCAGAAAACTGCTCGTCCATCCCTGCTGCTCTCACACAGACCGATGCCACAGGGATGCTCTGTCCAGCTGCTTCCCAGCAGAAGTTCCTTCCTGAGGGTCCCAGAAATGCATCATCTTTTTTTTGGTTGGGCTTTTGGGTGGAATGGCCATTTCACAGCTGTGCCCTGCTGATCATCTTGCTTTTTGGAACGCAGGGATCTCACACCTCCCCTCACCCGGCCACTCTTAGGATTGCACAATTTCCCATTATTTCCTCTCAGAACCACTCCAGACGCCATCTCAGAACTGCAAGGGGGGAATGTCCTTGATATTTAGAAAGGGAAAAGAGTATTAAAAGTGAGAATCAGTTGCTTGTAGGGTAGCAAGCTTCTTTCCTGTAAGCCTGTGGGAATTTGGATGTGAAGTGGGCACCTACCTTGGGTCAAAGGAACTTCATTCTGGTAGACATTGCTTGCTACCAGATAAAAACTCCCTGTAATTTTGGTAAAACTCTCAATTCTGGACCAAAACCAGAGGACTCTGAGTCTGAGGTTCTTCATTGTAAGCCCTCTGATAGATCCAGCTGTCATCCCTGGAATATAATTCAGCAAAACAGGGAATAGGGACTACACTGCTCCTGTAGCTGTGTGACACAGCAAGAGCAAGGAGCAGAAAATGAGCAAAGAAGATATGAGGACTGGGATCCGCTGGCTTTATGGGCCTGAACAAAGAGCTGTCAGAACCTCGAGCGTGCTGGGTTTGTCTTCCCACACTGGAGGCCAGCCCCAGCACGGTGCAGCTGCAGCCGGAGACCAGGCTGCTGGGGACGAGCTGGGTGAGAAAGAGAGAAAGAGCTTTAAACCAGCCCCGCTCCTCCTGACACTGATTTGCTTTGCCCTGCTCTCTTAAGCCGTCCACACACTTGGCTGTCTGGCCCCAGGCTTACACCGTGGCATGCGGGGAAAGCCTTTGCTGCAATCACCACCTGTAGATTGGCAAATGTTGGGGGGAAAGGATGGTGAAAAACCAAAAAAGACACTACTTGTTGGTAAGACTCACTCTGGGCACTGAAATGGGCTCTCTTGTTAAGGTTGCCTCATGTTTACTGTTAACAATACCTCTTTGGCTGATAAAAACCCAACAAACTCTGTTCCTCTGCCCTGCAACTTTCACTGTTTCTGTTTGCCCCCCTTACCCCGCACATTTTAATAGTTCTAATGCTTCAGAATTTCAGAATATGAATTAACATTTTGGAATCACAGAGTCAGAGGTGTATTTCTGCCTCTGAAATGGAGTTATATGGAGAAAATCAAGGATGACTAAGTAATCATTAAAATCAAAATTGGTGAAAGTCTGACATAAATAAATTTTGGATCATACCCACTAAAACAATAAAAAAGAGAGGGCATTAACAGAGAACCACAGATCTGTCATTTCCTTATTCCTCAGTGCCAGACATGGTCACCACTGATAGTTTGTTGCTGTAGATTTACTTTATTCTTCACCACCTTTTCCACTGCCCTGTGGAGAGGTGTTTGCACAAGTAGATCCTTGTGCCCTCTCAACCTTTATTCCACAGCAGGTGATGGCACACCCTTTTCCATAGGCTGCAATCCAGTGAAAAATAGGTTTATTAATTTTCTCAGTTTCAATTATTTCATTACATTATTTTCCCATATACACATAAGGACCACAAAGATGATATCTCTAACTGGTAAACTAGCTAAAAATCTTTTCTCTATCTTTTAGACTACCAGCCACTGGATAAGAAATTGTCTCTTGAGATTGTCAAATGTCTCATTTTTGACCAAAGACCGAGCTGGTCACACACATAACCTTGGTTGCATTTAAGGCCCATCCACATCAATTCTTTTACAGGGCACAGGGCAGTCTGGGAGATGCATACCCAAGCTAAAATCATTCACGGGGTTAAAAAACAACTATGAACTGAGAGTGGTTTTATTTAACAAAACAAAACAAAAAAGCAAACTAAAGGCAATAATCATCTGGACCAAGGAGCATGGCACTGCGGGTTGAGCTCCTGCCCTGCCTCACAGGACATGGGGCAGCCGCCAGCAGGAATTTGTCCTGTGCTTCACCATCCATGGCAAAGCAGAGGCTGCCACCACAGATATTTGCGTGGAGCACGCTGTGCATGGGATACTCAATCAGGTTCTCACCAGCGGCAATAACTTCATCCCTGCATTACAAACCTGAACCGGGGGGGAGGAGGGTGGGAGCCTGGTTCAAAGAGCGTGGGAAGCACTGTGAGCGCTGGCATGGTGCAATCACTTAATTACATGTCTTTCTTAAAAAGGAAAACATCATGTACTGTGGAAATACCCCCACGCTATACACCCCCTTGACATTGTGATATCCATTTTTCCACCTTTGAAGTACTCACAGCCCTTTTATCTGCATCATAACAAAAAAATAGAAATTAAACCAGAGACATGTCCCCTGGTACCTCACAGTGGTGGTAACTGATGGGAAACCTCTCAGGGTAAACACACACTCCCGAATATGTTGTCAGTCCTTAGTCTTTTTTCTCACAGGAGTTAGAGTGCGCTTTGGACTCTCTGGTCTGTTGTATATACAACTCTGAATAAAATCAGTTTAAAATCATGGAAACCTGAGAGAGTATCTCAGCCACAGAAGAAAGCAGAGGAGTCAGAATAAAAGATATGCTGAAGGCCACCGTGAATCTCCCACTGCCGTCAGGAGATATTACACTACTGGTTTCAAGTCTGTCCTACTCATGTCTGTTTTGCTAAAAATCTCTCTGTAAAAGCTGTTCTGCTGCGGCACTCCCAGAATGGATCTTGTTCGCCACAGCAGAAGGTCCGTGCAGTTAAGGATGGTAGGAGAGCACAGACTCATCGCAAACACAAGACGGGAGCTTTGCTGTGCATCTCTTCTCCTACTGAACAAATCCTTATATTATCTTACAAAAAAAAAAAAAAAAGGCAAAGAAAAAAAAAAAGAGATGTGCCTCTGGTGCATTGTTTTTGCTGCTTCATCATTTATTTTCTGTGCTACAGCAGAAGCACTTCTCCCTTCCCAAACAACAGCTGTTGCAGTAAGGATTGCTCATGTATAGGACATTATAACATAGTACTTACCACTCGCTTCTTGCCTACCTGTCACCTGACATAAACTTATCCTCTTTCCATCTTTATCATATATAAGAAATCTGTAGCTCTAATTTTTTCTCATATGCTTGTTTTTCTCAGCTGTGACAGTTCTTCATCTGTTTTTGTGGGTTTTTTTTACTTGAACTTCATAAGCTACTAAATTGGCACATTCTTGTATTGTGATTTAATTCTCTATGTCAAGGCTGTCACCTTTATAAATATTTCTCATAAGTTTTATGGATCAGTGTGTCAGCAGATTACTAGGAAGAAGAGGAGTGAATTGTGTCTTAGGATAAATTGTGGACTCTGCTGTAACCATTAGGGGTGTAACCGTTGTGACCATATACTTGCATCGCAGTACCATCTGGAGGTTGTCCAGGAGATGGTGCATTATGGTAAGTGCTGTATGAACACGGACGTGGGTGGGTTATTTCAGAATGAGGTGGAGTAAAGGAAGTAGGAGGCTGGAGCTGGGAAAAGGGTAGAGAAATACCGGGGGAAGAAGGGAGCTGCAACAGAAAAAGCGCATCCTGAAGGGCACAGGGCAGAGTTAAGGCAAACTTGTCATATGTACAACTAGATGTTTTAAACTGAGAA
Organism: Bartramia longicauda; assembly: GCA_028566575.1. Classification (NCBI taxonomy): domain Eukaryota; kingdom Metazoa; phylum Chordata; class Aves; order Charadriiformes; family Scolopacidae; genus Bartramia; species Bartramia longicauda. The sequence continues at coordinate 3,117 of JAOXNH010000840.1, read as the reverse complement.
AGAGCAGGAACTGGTGGTGGATGAGAGGAGAAGCCAGAGGATGGAAGGAAAGCAAAGGCATGGGAAGGAGCAAGACGCAGTTGACCGAGTTGGGGGTGTACAAACCCCAGCAAGAAGTCTCCCTGGAAAGCAGCAGCCCCAGTTACCTGGGCTGCCAAGCATGGTCCTGCTGGTGCTTCCCCAGAAGATGGGTTTGGGCAGGGAAATGCTGTGGGGGCACCCAAAAGCAGTGCAGAGGGGACCCTGCCCCAGGGTGCCAGGATTGAGAAACATCCTGAGACGTCCAGGAGCCATGGGTCGTTGATGGGGACATGCAAGAGGTGCGTGAGGAAAATTTTTGGCCACCTCTCTCAACCTGCAGCAGGGTCCGCTGCATGCTAGCAAATAAATAAACCAACAAACCTATAGCAAAATGGATCTGGAGGAACAGTGTATCCCAACACATGGACGTCCACACAACAGAAGACTTTTCTTTGCTGCTTGGCAGCTTCCATTGAGTGCCAGTGATTCAGCTGATCTGCTTGCTCTGATAATATCTCTGAAAGTGAAAATGTTCTTGGAAATGGTAAATAAAACTTCATTATCATGACAGATAATGCATTAAAGTGTAACAACATTTTTTTTATTAGATTCATAGATGTTAAAATGAGGGTCATCCATCCAAATCTGCTTTGATAGATACTGGGCCTTACGCCGGCTCCGTTTTAACATTCTGGTGCAGCGATGATGAAAGCTGATTGAGATTTGGATGAGCTGAGCATGTTTTGCTGTTTATGAAGCCCTATCAGCTGAGTTTACATTGACTGCACACAGAGCAGCGCTCAAACTCTAAATGCACAGTGGACCTGGGAGATGGAGAAATGGATGGATTGATCCTTACCTGATAGACTTCATCGGGGAGCAACGCTGGTGGGCAAGAATGCCAATTGAGAAGGCAATTGCCGAAAAAAATCGGATTTCAATATCCCTGGTAGGGCAGTTACCTATTTGCAATAAGGGTGTTTTCGATAAGATGAGGAAAATATCCTTTCCTGGGAAGAGGGGCAGGGGTGGAGATCCCAGGAGACCAGGGTCAGGGCCAACAATGCCCTTTGTTGCCTTCAGCCCCCGACACCTCATTCCTGTTGCATATTTTAGATATGTGGATGTTAACCTACAGAACCACGTTCCCCTCTTGGGGTTCAATGTGTTATAAATCTTTCTTCATGCTGAGGAACAACCTGATGAGAAGTAGAAAGTCTCCAGCCTGGGGGTCGGGACGTGTGCTGGTATCTTGCACACTACTGATGGCCGAGCGGTCCTGGGTACCCCACTCCTTTGCTGGTGCTCGTGACTCCAAATAAAAGGCAAAGAATGCTGATCCAAATTCCTTTTTACTAAAATGTTGCAAAAATCTTTTATCTGAAATGACTTTTGGTATTTTTTCATATCTTAGGTATTTACTGCTCATGGAAGGAGCTGCCAGTTGGTTAATTATGTGAATATTCCTAATTATGGCTGAGGATAATACCAAGAACAATTGAAATAAAATTACTGTAAATTTAAATCAAAAACTTCTCTATGTTAGAAATGATTAAAAGGCTGCATATAAATATCATCATGTTTTGATTCATTTTCCCATGAAATTTTAGTTAAATTATTTTCTCTAGCAGGAGATGTTAATAACAACACCAGGAAATTGAACATCAAGGTTTAACTCAGAGGCAATAAATCAACATATAAAAAAGGTTAAGGGTTGCACATTATGAAAACATTTCCAAAGATAATTACAAGTTAGAGGCATGTGTTGATTGAGTAGGAAATCTTATAATATAGACAAGGCTGGATTCACAAAGAAGATAATCAGGTAAAGCACTACACAGTGATTTTAGAAAGAAAAATTCTGTTGAATACCCAAAATAATTACCAGAGCGTGTCTTCAGAGTGGTACAATATACCCAGAGTCAACCAACAAATCTTCCTCCAAAGCGAGCCCATGTGCAAGAGCAGCCCATGACGGGAATGCGTCAAGCTGTCACTCACCACCACCTTCTGCTGGGGCCGCTCCGTGCCAAGAGCTGCAGCTCTCGGGCTGCCATTGGAGAGGGATGTGGAGAGTTTCACATAAATCTGGATGTACCAGCCCGGGCTCTGGCTCCATATGCCCGTTTGCAATGAAATCATCGAGCCAAGGACATGCCTGGGAGGACAGAGCTCAACCCTCGAAATTTTTGGAATATTTTTTTCCAGCAGGAAGAATGTGTTTGATTGCAGCTATAAACCTGCTGTTTATGGCTGTGCGTTGCCAGCGTTAAACATGTAAGAACAAGAGATAAGGAAATGTGACAGCAGAGTGAATCATTTGAAGAAAACCCAGCACCTTTCTCTCCTGATTTCAAGGCTGCATTGCAGAGAGATGAAATCAACGCTGGAGAATCTGGACCTTCTAACAATGCACACAGGATGGGGTGTAAGCTCATCCATTACAGCCTACCCCCTACCAGCAGCATTTGCAACAGCCTGAAGCAGGTATAATTTGGTTATCACTTAGTCTAAAGCAGTTGGCCAAATTCAAACACAGTTGTTACCAGCAGGTACACTTTAATTTTGCAATGCGCAAACTGCTTTAATGACTTTCCCCTTCTCTCTGTTTTGTCCACCTTCCAGGAACAAGAATTTCCGCTGCCTGGGTAGCTTTGCCTTGCCAGGTACTTGGGTTTCAATCTGGAGAAAGAAAATAGAAAACTCTTGTGTCCAACACAAAAGGCACTTTCAAGATAATTACATCTTTAGAGAATTCAAATGTTCTCTCCGAGTGCTCCGGACCCGTGCCAGGCAGCCAAAGGGGCTAATGGAGACAAGGACCATGTGCTGCACAGGATCTGGTCCTGGTGCCTTGGGCACTCAGGAACTCACCTGGGAAAAGCGTCTATGTGAGGAACGGGGAGTGATGCAGCAGCTCGGTGGGGAGGGAGGACTCCTGCCATCTGCTCTCCAGCCCCAGGGCTGCTCCATGAGAGACACTGAGGTGCTGGAGCGGGTCCAGAGAAGGGCAACGGACCTGGTGAGGGGTCTGGAGCACAAGTCTTGTGAGGAGAGGCTGAGGGAGCTGGGGGTGTTCAGCCTGGAGAAAAGGAG
>JAOXNH010000740.1:0-13964 GCA_028566575.1 Bartramia longicauda | reverse complement strand
GTTTCTTTGAAGGCAAGTTTTAATTTTTTTTAGTTTTTATGGTGGAAGTGTATTTAACCCTCACCAATGTTACTTCCAGCTTCTTACCAGTGCCCTTTGCCTGGTGGTGTCCTACCTGGGGTGGTGGCCTGACGGGACTGAGACCTTGGCAGTGGACCTTAAAAGGAAGAAAATTTTGTGTTAGGGCTACATCTGTCCTATAGCTTTTATGGTCTCTGCTGTAGCTCTGCTCTGGCAATATTAGATGACAAATGTGATTCTTGATGGTGTGGGAGGCGAACGAGGGCACCAGCTACTTTCTGTTCAGAGTATAGATCACCTATCCTAAGGCATATATACACCTTCAAATGGTAGCTCATCAAACTCATACCTTGTCTTTTTTGCTTATTCTTCTCACTATCAAGGTGGAAGTAAGGCACAAAAAGTAAGCATCGAGTGAAGTTAAGAGCCGTGATGCAGGAGTGGTTCTCTGTTCCTTCCAGTGCAATATTAACCTTGTAATGGTCTTTCGGGTAAACAAGTGCTGGGAACGATTTCAGGAGTCTGAAGTCTGATCGCTTTAGCCAAATCCATAGCTGGAAACAATGACAGACAAGAGGATGGAGCTGGGGCTTGCTAAGCTGCTTTGCTTTCCTGGAGAACGACGTCTGGTTAATCTGTCACTGCTGCTGTGGGGTGCCTGGGTGTCCCCCAGTGGGATTGTGGACAAGGTGCAGAGAGTTTGCGTGGATCACCGGGCAGCAGGGTTACAGCAGGATGGGTCTGAAGCAGGAAAGTCCCTGCTCAGTACAAACTGCTTCTGAAATGGTGGCATGTGTCAGGGCCGCATCGGTATCTTACTGATGGGGAACGTGCTCCCTTTGAGAAGGGGCAAGGGGAAGTTTGTGTGACAGAGTACTAGAGGCAGCCGTTAAGAAGGAAAGACTGACAAATTTGCCTTTAGTGAGCTATCGGAGGGGGGAAAAGCCCTCCTTAATTAACAGAGAGAGAAACAACCGCGTCCGTGGCATAGACCTTTCTCAGGCACTGGCAGCTCAGCCCGCTGGCACTGGGAGGTTGCATCTCAGTTCAGCGCTGACGGGGTTCAGCCCATCTTCCTGCTGCTCTCAGGGGGTTTCCTCATAGGTGTAAGAGGCAGAACCTGGGAGAAGGTGAAAACCGGTTGTTGGACTGTGAGTTCTTATGGGTGCCATTTGTGCTAGCAGCTCTCATCTGGACGGGTTCTGGGGCTCTGATTAGACCTGGGGAAGACTAACTGAATCAGCCCCTGTGCCACTTAGAGCAGTTTTGTCTGTGATTGTAATTTGCTTTATCGGAAAAATAAGTGTTTGTCCATTTTAGCCTGCCAATTTTTTTTCCTCTACTGTAGTGATGGCACGAGTTTTCCAGAACTTATCCGCTGAGATAAAAAAAAAAAACCAAAAAACAAACAAAGGATGCATTTAGGCAAATGAAGGCTTCAGCAGCTTAGTGCTTGTCTACATGGGGAAGTTAGTGCGCAGTAAGCTAGGGTGTGAATTTACAGCACGCTAGCTGCTCTGCACTAACTCCCCCTGTGGATGCTGAGTGTGCACTAAGAGCGCCTGTCGTGCAGGTTAATTTAGTCCACTGAAAGAAAGTGTGCTGAAAATTCACACTGTCGCTTCCTTCACCCTGACTTTCCCATGTAGACAAGCCCTTAGTAAGTCTAGGATAAAAAGTCCTTGTTCAGAGGTCTGGCTTGAATTCTTTCTCTCTCTCCTTTCTCTCTCTCCTTTCTCTCTCCTCCTTCTTTTTTTTCCCTTCAGTGCAGATTAAGTGTTACTGAGGCTTTGTCATCCTGGTGAAGACTCTCCGTAGATGTAAATTTGGGGAGAAGGAGGGAATGACTTCAGAGGGGGGCCTGAAGGTGTATCACGTGGAAGTGTGAAATGCCTCTGTATCAGATGCAGAAAGGGGCATGTCCTCCAAAGCATAAGGCAGGTTTGACTCAGCCTAAACAGCATAATCAAAAGCTAGAAGAGCATCGTGATTTGGAGGAATGTACTTCCCCTTGCTTAGAAGATGAGGAGCTATTTATACATGAAACTGTAGGTTTTGTAGATGTATTATTAAATATGTTTAATCTTCAGCAGTTAGGGACCCCATAAAAAAAATTTCTTGAACAAGTAGAGGCAGTAATTCTTCTCATCCTGATTCCTGAGATATGGGAGTAGATTAGTGTTGTGGAAATTATAGAAACAAATTAATTTTTTCATAGGTTGTGCTCACTGATGGTTAATTCCCTCATCACATCTCACTGTCAGTTATCTCTCTTTATTTCCTCTTGGGAGGTAGGAAATGTGAGAAGGAAAATTGTATGATCTGGTACAAAATGTAGAGCCCTCAGTCATTTTGGTTTTAGATATGGTCTAGCATATGCAATTTTGGCTATCTCTTATTGATTTTTCAATCTAGATTTTGGAGAAATAGGTGGTTCTGGTGACTTAAGTGATGGAACGAAAATTTACATTTCATTTTCCTAATTGGGTGGGTGAGAAGGCATGATGGCGTATGTGTGTGAAAATGAACAACTCTTTTTCAGCTCATCTCACTGTGCTAAAATAAGCCCAGTCAAATGGGTCAGGTACAGTGTTATGCCACACTGGCTCTTCGGATATGTATCCTGGTTCATGGTGGAGTTTCATGCAAAGGTTTCCCAACTTGCCCACTCCAGCGCTGATGAGGAGATACAGGCTCTTTTCCCTCTTTTCTCCGGTACACGTGTGCTCACATACAATTCACGTGCGTGTGGTTATGCTGGATGGGATCCATTTCAAGCAGTGTTTCCAAATGTGAAGGGGGCTGAGCAATTTGGGGATAAAAGAGTAACTCCAGGGCTGTCTTGATATAAAGATCTTATTTTAAGGATGCTCACAAACACTGGCTGAGCTATAGAAAACGTTGTCTGGTTTCAGGGCTTGGTTGTGTGTTACAGAACCTCCCCATCGGCCCCATCTACGCTGTCTTAATGGTCCAGTGTTGTAATGGCTTAGAGGCACCGCCACAGGGGATGGGAAATTGGTGTTGCTCATCTTCCCCATCCTTGTTTGTGCAGTGCTCAAAATCAAAGCGATTATATCATCCTCCTCTTTTCAACAGAGCGTGTTGCTGTTGATGTAGTTTGTCTTTAAAGCGCAGAAATTGCAGTGGTGGCTTCTGCTCGGTGTCCTGGCCGATGCGGCGCTGAGTGTCTGAAGCGTGCTTTGGTCTCCTGTGGCAGAGACCGTGAGCGGTGAATGTGGATATACCACCGCTCCAGGGTGTTTTGACTTAACTCTTCCTATTGCTGTTTCTTGCCTGATGCAGTATATATCAGCCACTAGTTTGGCAGCTTGTAAACATATTTTTCTTTATTTTATAGGGAGTTTAAAAAACACGGGAAAAAGTTCCTGTGGGCTTTGGGAAGAAAAAATAAGCCCCCCAACATATCTGTGTAAAGGAGCAGGAGTCATATCTTGTGTTATAATTGTAACATATTGTTGATGGACGTCTTTTATTTAAACAAGCTAAAAAAAAATAGAATTGCAACCTGGTAGGCACTCTTGCTGCAATTTCCCTTCCAAACTAAACCGATCTATGCCCTTTTTTCCTTGCCTGGTGTAACCTCGCTTAAGTTACTTTGAGCATCGATTTTTTTTATTTTTTTTTTATCCTCTTGTCTGGTCATTTCCTTTCTTTTCTGGCACCCGTGGTGGGAATATGTCTCTGTTTAGCCGCTCCTCCCCTCCTTCCCATTTTTGGGACACCCTTCTATAAATGTTCCCAGTGCTGGCCTCCCTGGGCTGCCGCTCCCGGCCGTGCCAAGCGGCGAACAAAGCTGAACTTTAAGCAGTCTCTTGGCTTTCCAGTCGCCTGCCAGCTTCTGAATAGCGGCCGGGGAGACTGACGAGGCACTGTTCGCCTCCCGCTTTCGGCTGCTCCTTGGCAAGGCGAGGGCCGGCCGCTGGGACCGTGCCCTCGCGGGCTTATGAAGACATTACTCGCCTTCTTTTAGCCCGGGTTTGTGTTTGAGTGACTCCCTTCATAGCTGGCGGGGCACAGAGGTGGGATTGTGCCGCGGCTGAAAGCCGGGGCTCTGCCGAGGTTGGGGCGCTTGCACCGGGGCCCTTCCTGTTTTTTATGGCCGAGAAGAGTCATTCAGAGCATGGCTTTTTCCCTTCGAGCACCAAACGCCTGAGCGCAGTCAAGCGGGGCGAGAAAAGGGCACCCTACACCTCCATGGCTTTCCTGGGAGGTGCAGGGGACGCGGTGGCACGGGAGACACGGCAAAGGCTGGCTGTGCCGGGGGCAGCCGGCTCTCTATGCCGGCCGGCTGGCGTGCCTGGGGGGGACTCGAAGGTGGCAGAGATAAGGCTTGGATCCTAGTAACCCGACTAATAAAAGACTTATTCCAGCCTTAATAAGCTCCTTGGGCAGATGGATTCTGTTGGACAGATGGATTTAATCTGGGAAAATGATTACACAGCTTTTGTACTCATTAGTGTGTTTGGTCTTGGTATTTATGCGTTAATATTCTTGCGGTGGGTTGGTGAAAGGAGGGCTGTGTAAACCTGCGCTGCTTTCTGCTTGTGGCGCTGGGGGCAAGGGACCTTTACGCTTCCCTTCTCACCCAGCACGTGGTGAACACGTATGCTCGTCCATATAGACTCGATATATTCTCAGGGTTCTTGCATGACCGAGGCGCAAACTTTTATTTTGATGCGGCTGTGAAAAACCCTGCATCCCCTGGAGGCACAGCTGTAAGTGATTTTTCCAAGCAGGAACATTCTGCCCACGGCTGGTATGCGGCCACCTTTTGGAAGGAGACTTGGCACCTCTTCTAGATAGTGAGGGAGATCAAAGTTGGGACTGTCGGGTTGTCCTCATGTCCCCGATAACATAATAGACTGCACGGTGGAGCAGAGGGTAGCTCAACAGCTTCACAGTCTTCATATAACAAAGGAAAGCGCTTGCACCGGGGGCGGGTGTGTAATAGGAGATGGTTTGGGAAATAATTAATGTTAGGACAGAGAACGCTAATAAGCCCCATTTCTCCCTAAGGTTCATTGAAAGCAAGAATATAGAAGCACAGAGTGAAAAAGAATATGCCAAACATTTTGTGTTGGGACTTTTTATTTTCATTGACCTAAGTGAGAGGTACTTAACTTTAAGCACATAATTTTCCCGTTATGGATGGGTGTCATTTCCAGCTCTGGACTGGCTGGGAATGTTTGAAATAGCCGGAGCATGATGAAATTTTAAATGAAGTCAGAAACTGAAAACTTACAGTGGAAACTTTCTTCATACACTTAATTTACTGCCTCCAGAGCTAGTGGAAAAGGGCTGGGGGCAGAGGGAAAGGAAGGAATGATATTCATGAATTGTTCTGCGAGTGTGTGAGTGGGTGTTTTAATGGAAAAAAAAAACAAACAAAAAAGTTAATTTCACGGGGTTTATAAACCTGCTCTGCTATAAACTGGTGTGTGCCAAATACTTATTTTCTTCCTCCTCAGCACTTCATTTTCCTTTAAGTGCTTTACCAATGCTACCTCTCAGGGAGGATGAACTTGGTGGTTGTGACCCCCATTTCGTGGGCTTTTGGGGAGCATGGCCATTGGCAGCAGGAGGCAGCGAGTTTGGTGACCTGCTGTGGGAGTCCCGGCCGAGTGTCTGGCAGTGTGAGGATATGGGGTTGGGTGATGACTTCCCTGTTGCCTCCCAGATGCAGGGTTACCCCATGGGATGGGCAGCCCCCAGCTTCTGGCACTGCCCAGGGGGAATCCCCTTTGAAATACCTTTTCCTATGGAAGCATCTGCACTTTCGCAGATTGTGCCGGTGCTTGTGTGGCTTCCCTGTCCCTCCTCGCCATACTAATGGGGATTAGTATTAAAATAACACAGACTTTTGGGTGGAAGGTATGCATATTTGATGTTCTGGTTTTTTGGGGTTTTTTTGGGGGGTGTCTCTGGTGACTTGTTCAGTACTTATATGTCTAGACTTTCTTGATGCTGGAAAAACACCAGAATAAAGATTCCAGAAATGATGTGCTCGTGTCTCAGGGACCTCAGGGCTCTTTGTGGCGAGATGCTCAAGACCTGGTTGCTGTGAGAGGGGGATGGGGTTGTCAAGCAAAGAGCAATTAAAGAGTTCTTCAGGGAACAGATGATCCCAGCTGTGTAATTAAAAATAGTGGCCTGCTGCTCTCAGTGCCGTTTGGGTTTGCAGTTGGAAGCGGAGCCGAGGAGAGCAGCAGGCCCCTGCCTCTCCCAGAGCCCGGCTGTAGGATGCAAAGGCCCTACTTCAAAGCACCAGGCATCCCTCTGCATGGAAAAACTTGTTCTCTCCGTGTTTGACTGGATGCTTCATGGGTTTTTCTGAGGAAAAAAAAAAAAAAGTGCTAACACAAGTCTTCAGTTGCAAGCAAAAAAGAATGGTTGAACAACGTCTGTGAAGCAGCATCGTTTATACTGGCCCACAGTGAGCCTTAGAAACCCATTTTCCCCCAAGTTATGGAGTTTGCTTGTCTTTTTTTGCCTTTTTGTATGCTGCTGTGGGACTGTCCACCGTGCAAGTGGTTTTCCAGTATGGTGTACTGTGTTATATATCATATTAATAAAGCACCACCTAGATAAATCCCTTTATTTAGGGGAACTGTCCCCTTGGCTTCTGTCCTTTATCTTTTTAATGATGGTTTTGCTCTGCTTTCTGACTGGTGCCATGAATCATGTGTGTGTTAATAGATCTCTGTCAAGGTCTGCTTGCTCACAGAATTGAGAAGGGGAACAAATGAGTAGATGTCTTGTGGATGAAGAACTGCCATAGCCGTATCACAGGTTGAAAACAAAACCAAACCACCCCAAACCTGCTAGCATGAGGTTATTTTTCTGTGAGGAATGGTGATTGAAAAGAGGAGAAGAAAGTTAGTCCGGCATAACTGCGACCCTCCAATTCTTTTGGTCTCATCCAAGTGTGTAAAGGACTGCAGATGGCCTTGGCCTTTTTGACCAGTCTTTGCTTGCTTGTTATGGTTCTTCAAGGCCATTTGCATCCTTTGCCTGCAGCAAACCAGAATTTGCTTTTCTGCTGAGACTTGAATGACACAAGGGAATTTCTGCTGTAGTTTTATTTAAATCCAAAACACCTTCTGATTAATTGCACGAAGCATCATGTGGCCAGCGTCCTCTGTCTTGGTAGGAAAATGAATGTGCTTCCCATAGCTTGCAAGGAGCAGTTGCTGGTGTGTTGAGCTGCTGGTACTCAGCTGTGATGGGTGGTACAGGGTTGCAGGGTGAAGACCTTTGGACTCCCAACTAAATCCCCGCACTCAACTCATTGGCAAAGCAACTAACTGAGCTAGCATTTGTGACTGCCTTTTTAATTCACTTCTGATGCCCAAGCATCAGAACCTCCATCAGCCAGGCACCTCCATCAGCCAGGCACCTCCATGAGTGGTTGCCAATGAGCCTTGAGGGATGGTGATGTGCTGCTGGAAGTGCTTTCTTGGTGGTAGCTGGGAAGAGGGGAAGGAGTGCCTGCCCTGCAGTGCTCCAGTTTTATTATCACACAGCCCTGGTCAGAGGCAGCTGGAGCTCAGATGCTGCTCTGACGTGGAGCAGGCAAAACATGGATGTAGGTGGGTTTCAGTGGGTGAATTTTGCTGCAGAGGTAGGGGTGGACAGTGGACACTTGGAATGAGGGAGACCTTCAGCTACCACAGTACTTATCACCAAGAGCTCATCTGTCTTGACTCCCTTAGTAAGTGTGTTTGGGTAACATTGGTGGAAATGAGAAATTGTCTTTTACCCTACAAAAATATACAACCCCCGAGTACATTGGGTTCCTTTGCTCAGAAGTTATGAATGGGTAGATACATGGTTATTCTTGCAACAGATCCATTTTTGCATCCTCCCTTTGTTGTTGCCCAAAACATGGGTGTGTTGGTACTTTATCATAATCCCAATTTGTAGAGAGACTGAATGAAAGCTTGCATGGATCAAAGAATAGTCTCAGCGGAGCCAAAATTTGTGTCTGAGTATTGGATAGCTCCAGCACAAAGAAAAAGGTTTCTGACGCAGGTTTAGGGTAAGAAATGGTGAGGGGTTTTCATTTTTCAGTGACTGTAAATCTGTCTGGCTTTGGCACGCCTCGAAAAGCACTGTTATTTTCACAGCATAGCTGTCATACACTTCTGTTTTCTGCTGGTCTTTTAGAAATAATAATTCTTTAGGCTAATCTTGCTCTGAAGGGTAGGTATGCATTTACTGTCCAACTCTGCTCTGGACCGTACTGGCCAAATCCCAAATAATTCCCAGATTTAGTGAGATCAGAATCCCAGCCCTGGGATTCAGCAGTGGGTTACAGGTCATGTGTGAACGTGCCATATATTGGATGGAGCTGGAAGCTGCTCTTTTTGAGATGCCTGTGCTTAATGTTGGTAAGCTCTTTGCCCCCCGACCCCTGTTTGCTGTTTCGGGGATGGCTGTACATTATCGCTCTCCTTGGAGATTATTTGCAGTGGTTTAAGCTATGCTGATTGCCACAAGTTAAGGCTGTCAGTAAAGTGTATTATTTGGGGTGCCTTTGTAGCTTAAAAATAAATAAAAATAAATATTTTTATCCTAGCCTGCATTCTTGGGAACTGCATGCCCACATTAACCGGTCCTTGGAAACACCTTCTTGTGGCAGGCACTACTGAGTAAATACTATAATCTCTGTTAAAAAGTGGCAATTTTAGTCTCTTATTACCTCTCCCTTATGTTTCTCCTCCTGATGTTTATTCAGCTTGATTGCTCAGGAGTATGCCTTTAGACTGGGGCATGTAGAAGGCTGCTGTATGAAGAGTTATCCTTTGGTTTGGATGGATGTGCCAGGGCATTGATACCAAGGAAAATACAGGTGTGGTCTCCAGTTTTTACATTGACTAGGGACCTAAAGGGGCAAATTATTCCAATCTATTCATTACGTTTTTGTAGTCCTAGATTTTGTAGAGTTTCCTGTTTGAATTAGATGTATCGCAAATGGCAGAAACTTGCATCTAGTTTATTTCACGTACTGAAGAACTAGAAATGGTTGGATGTGAATTAATTAGAGCTAGCAGTAATAAATTGTTGTACCCATAACTCTCAGGCTTCATCTTGAAGAGCAGGTTCCTCACTGTGATTGGAGGTGACATGAGAACTGAGTCATGGACTGAGCCCCATCCAACACTTGCATATAATACATTTTAATTACTTTTAAATTTGGGATAAAAGCCCATCTCATGAAGACCTTTATTTTTATGCTAAGAGCATGTTTTGTGTTTTTATAGTAAGACTGCATTTTGGGTAATTGCCTCATGGCATTTTAAGATAGTTTTTAATGAAGATTTTTTTTTCTGTAGAAGCTGTGCTTTGTATTTTTACTCAAAAAATGTAAAGTCTTTTACTTGTAGACTAACCTAAGAAATACTAAACTGAGAGATAATTTGTCTTGTCTTCTTTATGTGGTGTTCTTGTGCCTTATCTTGGTTTTGAACAACGTTACCTTTGGGTACACCATGAAGTTGATGATAGGTCGATGAAGTATGACGACAAAGACTTAATTTTAGTATATTTTATACTCAGAAAGTTCACTAAGTTCTTTTACAGTCTGTTTTAAATGCGTCTGTGAGTTGCTTAACCTATGTTTGAAGTGGAAGGACAAACTTTTCAGTGGGGCAGAACATGTAATCATGGAAAGTGAATAACAGCTTGTGATTATGGAATTGAAACTACTGGTGAGAATTTTTATAGTGGCATGTAGTTTATATAACTAACCGAATTAAAATTTAACCATATGTGAATATCTTTCCTCTTACGGACTATGTTTACTTAAAGAATAAAAAAAAAAAAAGACAACAAACCCCAAAGGAATCAAGCAGTTACACAGAGTGCATTGCATTTGATCTCTTACCAATCTTTTGCTAATAGTATTTTAAAATATGAATTTAATCTTAATGCATACATAATTCTCTTCTATTCCCACTTGTTTGATTTGGACTGCGAAAACAGACCAGCAGCTAATATCTCTGTTTATCGATACCCGCTTCCACATCACCACCTCCTTGGAGAAGAGCTTTTGCTTTCAGAGCAATGTTTCAAAAGAACTTTTCTGAGCTCAGGGCTGAGCTTTGCTCCCAGAAGCTGGCAGGCTGGCTCCTCCTGAGGGAGGTGGAGGACCGTTTTGATTTACCTGCTGCTTCTTCCATAAGGAAGAACACATCTGAAAACGTGAGGGGAGTAGGGAAAAAAAATAAATCTACTTTTTCCACTGAGTTGTACAACTCCCCTTAGCCAAATTGATATTAAATCCCAATAAAGAGAAAACAGGAACTTTCTCCTTCGCTTAGTTGCTTTATGTCAGCATTACATCCTCTCAGCTGCACTTAGTGCTAGGTCCTACTTTTAAGATGCCAGTGAGCTGCCACTCTTGATATAAAAGCCTGTTTCCAAGAACTTAAGCTTTTTTTACACAAAAATCTAAGTATATTTGGACTAGCCTAAGAGCTTCTATGTGGGATCAGACTACAGGTCCGTAATGCCTAGGCTGCTGTCTCTGATACTTGGCAGTGATGGAGAAAAGGATTAAAAATAAATATACAGAGAGAGAGAGGGAGACCTCCCATAGGATATACCAAGCCTTTGGCAGCTGCCGGTGGAGATGTGGGGTGGGTGCTTTCTTATTTTTTGCAACCCAGGCTGCGCCTAGTTCAGCCCTGCTTAATAGCCCTCACGGTATAAACTGTGTTTCCGCCTTTGGCTTCGGTGGCATCCTGTGGGAAGGAGCCTGGCTGTGTGGAAGAAGTACTGGTTGAACTCGCTACTCGATAAGCAGTGGTAGAAGCAGCGGCGGTGGGGCTCTTCTGGGTGGATTTCTCTTGCCTGGGGAGGAGCACCCAAGAGCCATCTGCAGCTGGCACAGCCTCGTCTTTCCAGGCGTTCGTCTCCCCTCGTTTCGAGACAGCAAAGTTACACCTACACCCTCGGCAGCTCGATGACCTGTGGGTTGCGTTGCAGGCGCTCGCAGCCCGCTTCCATCTGCCAGGCGTAATTAATGGTACGTGTGTGTCCGTCTATTAGAGTATCGGGCTAGTGTAAACAGTCCTTTTTCCTTTGGAAGCACGGCTGCTCAAAAGCATGCTATCACCAAATTGGTATTTGTTTTAATCTACAAGTTGGAAAAATATGTTTTTCTGATTTATTAGGCTGTCATGAGGGCTCCATAAGTCAGGCCTGGAACTTGCCGTCTCCTGCAATCTCAGCTGGGACTCCCTTCCAAAACCGCTGTGAATCCCATTTTTTTCCGAAACACTTCTATGTGTTCTGCAATTAGAAGAAGAATACTTCAGATGAAAAATTCTCTGTTAACAGCTAATTCGGGGCTTAAGTAAATAAAGTTACTTCAGGTTTCAAAATGTTCTTTTTAGCTGTGAAAGAGAATCTTGTTCCTGAATTTCTGCAGTTCCTTTCGCACTTCTCAGCAAAGCATAGGGTGAGGTTTATGAAGAATCAAAGCAAGTTTTAGGCATTCTGACTTTATGGATTTGCTTGTAGATCTGCTTTCAGAATTTCATGTATGGTTTAGGGCTTTAAACCATTCTTACCCTTTGTGTTATATAGAGAAGGAGGGAAGAACAAAGCAAAAATTGCACAAATAAACATTTCACGGTATATTCTTATGTAAGCAAACTCAGATGTTCATCAGATCAGTAGGGAGCAGGACTTCTAATTACGGTGTCCATGTCCACCAAGAAATACCTCAGCAAATTTGAATAGCCCAGCAAGACAAGAACAAAGGGATGTGACTCATGCAGTATATGTCTTCCAGGGAGACCAATGAAAATGTGAAGAAAGACACTGAAATTTTGTGTATGTTGTTTTTGGCATTTGTTTGGACCTGCAAAACCCTCCCATTTTCATAAGAAAAAATGCTTTTGTGTATCTGCTTCTGTCTTATAAATATTTCCAGCAGCTTCAGAAAACAGCATTTTGCTGAAAAAATGTTTTGTTTTACGTTTCCTTTGCTCTTTGTTAGTAAAGAGGAAGAATTATGATGATTTACTGTAATAAATATTTTTAGAATATAATAATCTGTAATGAAATATGGGAGGTATTGAAGGTTTCCCAAAATATGGAATACATTTTTCATATTTTTCAGAGAGCACGTAATCTTATTTTTCTTTTTCCAGGATGGAGATTATTAAAAAAAAAGCTTTTTTTTTTCCACACCAGCAGTTGGTGACATAGTTTGCCGAGCATGCAGTATATAAACAGATGAAAGCTATTTTTGATGTGTCATTGTCTCAGCAAGATGGGAATTGGCAGCACCGATGAAATGACAAGTACTTGGCGATGTCGACTTTACCACATGGCTGTCAGTCTAGCGATTAAAAAGAACTGGCAGGCGAGGATTGCTGTGATTTAAGCAGAGGAGCTGATTTTCTACGTTCCGAGCCTGATTCTGTGCGTTTTGACTCATTTTTGTCGTTCTGAAATCAGGTGACTTGACTCGGAACGAGGCAGCGGCTGTTGCTTGAGCATCTTGGCAGGCTGGGGCTCCTCAAGGACCGGGTCGGCTCCTCTGCAGACCCTCCTGTTGTGCTGCAGGGCTTGTGAGCACACGTGGACAGATGGACACATGGACAAACACACGGACACTCGGTGTCAGGGTGTTGCATTTTCAGCCAGAAGGGTTCAGGCCTTGTACTGATCCTTGCGCAAAAATCCCCCGTGCACCTTTCGGCTCTGAACTCTGGGCTGAAGTTGGATTCACTTTTTAAAGCATTGCTTCTAGTTGGCATTGGATAAGTTGTTTTTTTACTGCTTTCTCTGAAATGGGGATCTAAAATACCTGACTGTCCTCTTCAAGGCACCGTGCAGGAGAGATTTCATGCCTTAAATCAGCAAGTTAGTTGGACACCATTAATGAAGGACTTGATCTCTTGATTGGTACAGGGAGGGGCAGACACCATGCCTAAATTTAGGAATTTCCTTTTCTGGCGGGTGGGGGTGTATATGCTCCAGCCATGCCACTTTTTGTGGTGTGATGAAGGGGTAACCTTGTTACATAAAAGTTTTTGGGTTTTTTTTTTTTTTTTTTTAATTTTAGTGTCACAGTTTAAAGGCTAATTGGAAGGATACTTGTGGACTGTGCAGAAATGCTTAAAGGGCTCCTTGTGGAGGGCCCAGCAAAGGCCCTTTGTTCGGTGTGCAGGCTCCGGACCGGCTCACGTGATGGCAGCCAGGGGATAAATAACGACAAGACATGTGCAAAGCAAAAGGATTTACTTATCTTTACAGCCCCCCCTGCCATCTCCCTCACCCTGCCCTGGGCCCTTGGCTCATTTGTGGGTTTTTTTTTTTTGGAGCACGATCCAGTTCTTGTTTCTGTGGCTAAATTCGACGCAGGGCAGCGGGGAGGGGGAAGGAGAAGGGGGAAGTCTGTGTCCGAGTTAAGATGAAGTTGCCAATGACTTAATGCTGCAGAAAGGGCAGTTCTCCAGACGTCGTTAGGATTTTAATGAGCATAGCCGATGGTCCAGTTAGGGTTTTTCTTTCCTTTTTTGACAGATTGCTGATACCCATCCAGGAAACCTAAATGCAAAAATCATTTGTGGCCACACCGTTCTCCTCCTCCTCCTCCTCCTCTGTCTCCCCGGGTCCAGATGTGCTCACTGTGGCAGCAGCCACGGGTGGGCTGTCGGCAGATGTTGGTGGGAGCTGGGTTTACTGTCCCGGTGAGGTGCTGCACGCCGGTCCTGGTCACAGCCTCCCTTTCTGCTGGTGGGGATCTGCCTCTGCCAGCAGATACCTGGGTGACTGATGCTGGTGCCTGGGTTTCGGAGGAGCGTGCTCCTACCAGCCCTCTGCGTGAGCCATCTGTCTTTAATGACCTCTCCAGTGGGGTTGGAGGGGTTTTTTGCCGGGGGCCCCCCCCCCCCCCCCCC
>JAOXNH010000728.1:0-13992 GCA_028566575.1 Bartramia longicauda | reverse complement strand
CTTGTTCCTTCATTACAACCGTCCCCATCAGTCCTGCCACCTCATAAAAAATGGATAGTGCAGCATTCCTCGGCCTCCACACTTGCAAAGAGAACCTGCACTGCACCCTCCAGCTCTATCTGAACTGTAAAATATTTAAGTCCATCCAGCGATGCTTGATGAATTCTGAAACCACGGGCAGAACAGCAGGGTTTGCAGCTGAGCTTATGCAAAACTGTATTTAAGTGGAAGGAGGATGTGTCTTAAGAGCAGGTGCTTGCTGTGGTTTCTGTCCTGAGGACGCCACCCATGCCCTGTTCCTGCTGACAGGCGAGACTGGTCCTACCAACTGGTGGGACCGGAACCAGCTGTTCTTATGGCCACCTCTTTGATAGCAATGTTCTTGCTCATTTTTGCTCCTGGCAGCCCCTCCAGCACCACCCGGGATGGAAGAGGCTCCGGGAGAGAAGGGGAGAGATCAATGTCACACAGTTCATGGTGCCAGGGCAAAAGCTATCCCACTCCTGCCTTGCTCCTTGCGTGGGGACACACGGCAGGACCTTCTCTGGGGGCCTCTGGTAAAGGCGACTAGGAAAATAATTAATGCCAGTTTTTACTGCTCTGTGGGGAAGCAACTCTGTCAACCACACTGAATTGCTGTATTTGAAGTTTCCAGACAGCCTGCCCAGCCGAGGCCGGGGCTCAGCGCTGCGTGAGCGCATGCCAATAAAACATACATTGAATGGATTAAGAGCAGGATGAGCTATGGCTTTCTGGCACAGTTTTTAAAGCATTAACCATTTTTCAGTCCTGTCTAATATAGCAAGGATAGATTTTTTTTCACATTTATGCCACAGTAATAGTTTCACCTGGTGTCCCGAACTCCCAGTGTTATAAAGACCTGGTTTAGATCAGAAACAAAGTCCGCTTATTTTCATGAACTTAGCTCAGCCTGCGGTTCTGACTGTACAAGGAAAACCATGAAATGAGAAGTTAATTCTTAAAATCATTTCAACCCACAATTTAAACAAAGGTTGAACAACGACAAAGCCACCATGGAGAGTCTGATGCTACAAACTGCCTCAGACCCTCAGGTCTTCAGTGCCCCTCTGTCCCGAGGACGAGCACAAGCCTAAACCTCTCATCTCCTTCAACAGGAACCTTCTTTGAGTGAATCTGCAGAATCTAAAGGATGCAAAGGATTCGTGCTGCCCTCCTGCACAGGAACACATTTTGCTCCGAAAGCTCACCACCTTTCATGTTACAGCTCCTTCTCTATGTTAATCACTCTAAAGTTCCTGAATTATTCACCATTCAGAAAATACATTTTCATTGCCTAGAGTTGGCAATCGAAAATGACTTACAGAAATAGGTCATCCCCATCCCATAGAAGAATTAACATACACTTCATGTGCTTCCCTCCCCCCCACTTTCCATTTTTAAGCTCTGCTCCACGTGAGAACGGGCCAAATTTAAACTGTCTGCATTTTTCATGCTGCTCCATCACACTAAACCCACAGTCTTCACAATGTGCCCTGACTTTACATTTTTAATAAACCGCACACCCAGCAAGAAAATTAATAGCCTCAACTTTTGTCTGGTATTCCCACAGATCACAAACAAAGCCTTAATGATAATTGCAAAGGAAACTAAGTTTTCCAAAGCCAGTACCTCAGCCTGAGAAAACTCCCTCCTGCCTGGAGCCCAGCCACCCTCGGCCGCTTGGGTTTTGCATCTGCCTTGCAGGGGGGAGCAGGCTGTGGTTTTCTTGCCTTCCTTTTTCTTTACCTACATATCTCCCTAATAAACAGATTTTAACATGACATTTAAAAAAAAAAAAAAAAGAAAAAAATTTTTTTGCTGGCACATTTAATTTGCTGTTTTTACACATCTCCAAATTAAATGCAATTTGCTGAGGCCTGTTCCCCAGCAAGCTGTTAGCCATAATATGCCCAGGCTGCCGTCTATTGGGTCCACATCAATTTTTCCCTGCTGGGAAGCACAGAACAGGGGCCTCGTTCAAACTCTCTGTTCCTGCCACGCTCTGCGGAGGTGGCATTTGCCAGCACCTGGTTACGCGGAGATGACACTGGTGTCTCCAGCCTCTGGGAAACGAGACTCAACTAAGAAGAAACAAACAGCACATGAAACTGAAGTACAAAGCAAGAAATCTTTACCACACCAGCACTGGAACTGATGATAAAAAATGGGAGTCTAAACCCATCATGCCACCAGGAAGCAGAGGGATCCTGGTTTGGTGCCCGGGAGCTGCCACCAAGGGATTTACCCTTGGCAGACACTGCGTGGGGATGTCGGATCACAGGCGATGGCACAGCTCGGGGCTCGCAGGGCAGCCCTGCAGCTCCTGTGTGGACAGGGGGCAGGAATAACCAGGAGAGCCCCATGATCCATCGGCTGGGAATTCTGAGGTCCAAGTGCAACTCTATTCACAACGGCAGCAGTAGAGCTCAGGGACGATGTTCTGCAGGAGGCTTTCCGAAATTACTTTCACGATACAACGATTTCCCTGGTACAGGCCTGGAAGATGCCCATCTCATCGCATCAAAAAGCACAAGTCCCGTGTCCAGTCAGGTGAAGCGCCGGAGACGTGCCTCGAGCCAGACCCCCACTGCAGGAGTTAACGCCGGCTGCTTCCCACAGCCTGGCAGAGCACCCGTGGCAAAGCCAGGCCCTGCAGGCCTGGGATCCCTGTGCAATGGGATCCTGCCTGTCTGGGATTCACACCAAGTAAGAGAGATGCTGATCACGGAATAAAACCTGCCCTGCCATATGCAGTGGATTAATTACTGCACCGTTCCGTTCCCGTAGCAGGTCGAAGCGATCATTATCTACTCAGGAAAACGAGTGCTAATAATAGTATTGCACACAACCCGATTCCAGCGCTCCCAATTGTTCAGCTCAATAGCAAACAGCTTATGCTAATTCCTACTAACTTTTAATACTTGTGTATTGAGAAATACAGAGTTCACACTGAAAGGGCACAAATCCTAATACACAGCAGGACTAACTCTTCATGCATTAAACTTAATTATGTGCAGTCAGGTGGCACTTGATACTCCTTCTTCCTTAGCTAAACCCAACAACACACGTTTAATGATTTCGGTGCACATACGCTGATGGAGCTAATGAGGACTCCTGGAGGGCTGAGCTCAACTTTTTCAGTGTTGTCTAAACTGAAAACAAAATGTTCTAGAAGCCACACTGCGCAGCACAGGCTCTGTGCAGGCAACTCGCTCCCGTGAATCTGCAACAACCCAATAATGTTTGCTGGGAAAAATGACAGTATCTCAAAAGATAAATAATGAACACTCCACTTCCTGGGCTTTCCAAGTGTTTCACTGCTGACTCCAGTTTCAAGAGGATCAAACCAGGAACCAAATCAAAACCTCGCTTACATACTTTGAAATGGATCATGCTAAAGACTAGATAAAATAAAACTTAATTTAAAAATACAAGCAATAAACAAACCAAATTCCTCCATCTGTGCCTTGGTATTGAACGTGAGAAGAGCACACTGCTCCATCAGGTTAGACGTTACCTGGTCATTAACCTACTGGTACCACATCTTACCCTGCTGGTACAACCCCAGAGGGCAAGTTCTGCCCCGTGTCAGCTGGCCGTGCCCTGGTGTGAGCATTAAGGATTTACTCATCTTCTCCCAGACCGTGCTTTCGAGCTGCTGACCTGCAGCGAGCTCCGTGACGCTGCTCCACACTCACACGTGGGAGGGAAAACTCGAGCTTGTGCCTCTCCTGGCACAGAGGTGGGATCAAACTTCTGTTCCACTCCTGTCCGTGCCCTGCAGGTGGGAGTGTGGACATGGGGGAAAGGCTGGACCACATCTCGCTCTGGGGGCTGTGGTCCTACATGCCCTTGTCTCAGCAGCACTGAGGGTGCCAAGGTGCCACCCGCTCGCTGCCCTCCCCTTCTTTGCAGGCAGGTCTTTTTAACCCAGATCAGCTCCCTCAACCAGCTCAGACAGCTCTCCCACAAATACTGCCCGCAGAGGTGGTGGTGTCTCCATCCTTGGAGATCTTCAAAAGCCATCTGGACATGTCCTGGGCAACTGGCTCTAGATAACCTCGCCTGAGCAGAGGGTTGGACCAGATGACCTCTGGAGGTCCCTTCCACCCTCAGCCAGTCCATGATTCTGTGGTCACCAACACAAAAAGTTAATGGGAAAGTACAGTGGGAATCAGCACCCAGATTAAATCATTGGATATGGGTTTAAGAAAACAGAGACCCAAACGACCATCCTGCTGACCAGCTCCTGCTTCCACCGCGTCCCTACAGTTACTCTACAATGTCCCAGCACGTTCCTGTACCAACTGCTTAAAAAACCCATCCAGAAAAGTGTTGCTTATCTTCATACTGATGTTAATGCTCCATGCAGAGTTCCCATGGACACTCCTAGACTTTTGGTGGGCTCTCCTGCCCACCCAGGGGATGGAGAGGGGCCACTGGCAGCTGCCCCCACAGTAGGCATGGCTGGACGTACCCCGAGTGCCCCGCACACCCTGCCCTGCCCCACACACAGCCAATGGAGATCCCCCTCTGTCAGTGAACAGCCTCTGGTTTGGATCTCCAGGCTCCCACTTCACGTCAGCAAGTCTACGTCTCAGAAACCCATCCGCCCCTTCCCTGGCAGGCACCGAGCGCCCTGGACAGGGGGAAAGGCATGGCTTTACCTTGCCCAGAGACTCTGCCAGCCCCGGGGCGAGCACTGGGGACACCTGGCATCTCCCCAGAGGTGGGTCACCAGGGACCTTCATCTGCCCCGAACCTGCCGGCTGCCTTCTGCTCCGGCTGCAGCCCTCGCTGCCAGGATACGGGCCAGCCTTCCTCCGAGCGGCAAACGTCAGTCAGGCTTCCCAGAAGATGGTGCCTCCTGCCAGCACAGAGGCATTTCCATCGTCTCCCACGCAGGCACAAAGAGAGCTTCAAAACCAAATCCTTTGAACAAGCAACTCACTCGGAATTATTTCTCTGTTACTGTGAAAGGACTGACGGCAAATCCTCCAGGTCGGTCCCACTGGGTATTGCCCAGAACATGACCTCAGACTGCAAAAATCCATGCCTGTTAAGAACACACCAGCCTTCTTTTGCTCAAAATCTAAATGCTGTGTTTCTGTCATTTCTCAACGCAGAGAATTCATGGCACATGAGATCATCAGATGGTGCGACCACAAAAGGAAAATACAGGCTTAGCCAGATGCCGATGTTAAACTGTCCTCTCTGGTCTCCCCCATTCCCCTGCCTGTACCTTACCCCCCCTCGCCTGTTTTATTTCACTTACAAATTCACGTTTCTTTCCTCCCACTCAAATACTGTAACAAACTGGTACTCAGCTCCTGCTGGAAACACACTGATCAAGATGCATTAATTCATGTAAAATCCTTTCCTCTTTTCTACACCAGCAAGAGAAAGTTGGAAAAGCTCATTTTGAAGTTTGAGGTAAGTAACTGTGGTGTTCTTACAGCAGCGGCTTTCTGTCACAGCAGGTGACACTTGTTTCCAGCATTACTGCAAAAAGAGCTAGTCAAACTATTCATTATTAAATTAGCCCCTTTCTTGACTAATAATTATTTAGGACTCACCCCTGCTTACCACAAAGGTATTCACCCTGCCAGCAAGGGCTGGGCTGGCAACGAACGTGCCCGCAGCCGCCGGAGCAAAGCTCGGGAGCTGCCGGAGACACACACAGACCCTGGACAGGAAAAACACCTTTTTCCTGGAGAACAGTCTCGGTGTGGGTACTTCACGATGGAGACCAACCACAGGGCAGGTATTGCCCCCTCTCACTACAACCCATGAGCCACCCCACACTGAGACTTGCCCTCGAAAACATAAAAAAACTCCAAACCCAGCATAAAACCGATGCCAAAAGCACCCAAGCAGATCCACCAAGCCATGACCCCTGGGAAGTGTCTGAAACATCACCGTGACATAAACAGTCAAAGCACCGATGTCCTGCCTTCGCTGAAACCAGTGCAAATTCCCCCCAAGGAAAAGGGGGTGGGTTCCATCCCTAAAAAAGACAACCTGCACACAGGTGGGGGCAGTGCTGAGGCCACTTCTCCCATGGGAATCTCCTCCCCGGAGGGAAGGTGAGCACTCTCTGGCCTCTCACCAGCCCCTACCATGGCCACACAGCCCTCGCGTCTCCCCGTGCTCCGACCTGGTCCCTGCAGCCGGACCACGTCCTCTGCTGCACGCCTCCTGCACCTACTGCACTAGGAACAGCATTGAGAAGTGATTATTTAGATTATTCCTTAATTACCAAATTCAAAAAAATTCTGATAAACGATACAGTCAGTTGAATAAAATCAAAACCTTTCCCTTCTCTCAGCCTGCGTTTTCATACCTGACATCTTGAGCACTTCCCAGTTAGATTTAATGAATGGAAAGTGTTCTCTCCTTATTCCCTAAAGGCAAATACTACTTTCCTGCCTCCTGGGGAAAAAAATTGCTCAAAATCTCCTGCCTTTCAATTAAGAAATAGAGAAAGACTAAACGTTTCCTAAATTAGCTTAACAGTATTCAGAAATATTCAAAAAGCCATTATAATGGATATATGTATCACCATATAATGCAGAAAATATATATATATTTTCATACCATAATTGATGACTGGGAGGAAAGAACTCATTGCCAGAGGAGGGGCCAAGTCTCGTGCTGTGAATGGAGTCCCCCTGTCTGACAGAGCCTACGGTTCACTCACTGCACGAGCGGGGGGAACACAACCTGGTTTGTCCCTTCCAGCTTTAAAATCACTGTCTTGCCCCGGCCTCGTTCCAGCACAAAGACACCCGTGGGGCCATGGGGAAAATGTGGAAAAGAAAAAGTTCTGCATTTCCAAAAATTCCACATTTTTTCTTGCCTTTTACCTCCTCTTGATGTGCTGCTCTTCCGTGAGGTGTTTTAAGACGTCAGCTCTGGGGCTGGTACCGCACGCAGCCTGTCACGCGGCTTGCGCTGGTAACCACAGCAAACCTCCACACCTGAATGAATCGTGCCTTTCCCCTTCTCTTCATCACTCACTGTGTTCTACCATTCACGATCCGTCTGCATCATTAAAAGTCTCAAAAAAGTGAGAAAAAATTCTAAGAGACACAAATATTACATTAAATCAGATTTTGGTCTCAGCATTCCTCCGAACACAGGAGAAGGATATTGCCGGGAATGTTTCCTCCCCTTTTGGGTAAGACAAAACAGCGGGCACAGGAACATGCAGCCTGTTTGGTAACACTGAAACTGCACACATTGGCACTGGGATGCACACCAGCCCAGCCAGAGCCTGTCCCAGCCAGACCAGAGACGTGCAGACAGTACCCAGCAAAGCAACCTTTAAACCTTTTTTCTCCTTTTAAACAATTCGGATGTCTTAGCTACCTGCTTGGAATTTGTATAAAGCATCTCTAAGGGTAACAGAACTAAGCACTGACACTGAATCATCTCCAGACAGGAACCTCCCCAAAAAGGCAGTTCCCAGCCACTCTCAGTAAATGAAGGCATACACCTTGGCATTTTATTTTGTTTTTAAAGCTGCAGTGTTAACTGCTGGCTGACTTCACTGAGCCGTGGCACAAGTCGGGGAGCCGAGACACAGCAGACGCGGTGCAGACCCCCTCACTTCCAGCCTTCTCGCAGACTCTGCACCCACATGGGCACCCAAAGAGCCAAGAGCTCCCCAAGCCCCTGGGGATCCAGGTTTAGGAGCTTCAGGCAGCTCTGTATCTGCCCGTTTCTTGTTTATTGGTTTTTTTTAATAAGTATATAATTTACAATATTGAACAAAATATGAAATAAATACCACTTGTCACTATCCAATGCTACAAATTCCCCAAAGCCTGTAATTACTTACAAAAGCCTTTTACTGCTGTGCAGATCTCCCACAGATTTCTCCCTCAGTAAGATCGTCATCTGAGCAAATGTGAATCTACTACAACTTATTTATCCCTCCAGTTTGATCTGTCCCAAGGATGAGGAGAGAAGAAGTAACACGCTAGTTATATTAATTAAAAGTCCTCAGCAAGTTCAGACAAGACCCTGGGTAGCTGTGCAGCCCTTGGCTCCACGCTGCACACCCAGGCCCTGCCAATACCCACGGTCCCCTCCAGCCACATGCTCCGGAGGAGATGCCGGAGGCTGATGATGGAGGAGGGGATGGAAAGGGAATGGCTAAAAGGGGGTGTTGGTCTCTTCTCCCCAACAGGGAGAAGAGCAATCAGGCCATGGGACAAGAGGAAACAGCCTCAAGTTGTGCCAGGCGAGGTTTCGGATGGACACTGGGAACAACGTCTTCACCCAGAGGGGTATCAAGCCTTGGAAGAGGCTGCCCAGGGCAGTGGTGGAGGGATTTAAAAGCCGGGCAGACGTGGTGCTGAGGGACATGGGACAGTGTTGGGTTGGGCAGTGTTGGGTTGATGGTTGGACTCAATGATAGAAAGGTCCTTTCCAACCAAAACAAGTTTATGATTCTAATTTGGGGTCTTCTCCCTGAGGAGCAGCACAAGTGAAATCTGGGCATTGGTACCCGTGCCAGGTGTGACCCCTGGGGGTCTGGGCACCCCACAGACCCCTCCTGCCCAAGCCCCCCAGGATGCCTGTTGAGCCCCGACCTGCCCAGCCTGTCCCCCAGGGCTTTGAGAGTCCCCGAGTGCCCACAGCCAAACATGCCCTACGGCAATGGGGAATCTCTGCATTGGTGCTCCAGGCAATGGTCATCTAAATACGCAATCCACATTTTTCAAGATTACTGTCCAAGGTTTGCAAAGCATCGGGGGGTGGTCAGTGCCTCTCCAGCTCTGCAAACCCACCTCCTGCAGGACAGCAAACGCAGGGCCATGGGGACGCTCACGCTGCCTGCTTCTTGTAACGGGCTCCAGTTCCTATCTTTAAACATAAAGGGGTTTTTTTCATGTCTTTTGGGCAAGAAGTACTCAAAATGCATTAATGTCTTGCTCTATTAACAAAGAAACTATGGCAACACACACACAGTTGCCAAGAGAATTACTGAAACAAGGTTTAAACATTAATAAGCAGCCAGATGATGTCAGACTCATCTATTAAGACCAGTTTATATCTGCCTATTAGAACTTAATGTCCCAGAAAGCTGGGCTGGCCAGGATTAAACAGTCTTCCAATTACCAGTAATAAAACCAATTTTCTAAAGAATAGGGTAGAGTTATCCAAAATGTAGCCAGGCCATGGCTATATGTCACAGCACAACTATTACGCTCCTTTTGTTAAGGAGCAATTTTCTAGATATCGGAGATGTGAATCAAAATTTAACGTAACGCGTGTGCTGTAAGGATGAAAATCACAGAAGCTGCTCAGGGAACAGCCCGGCGGCTGCTTCTCACACTGAAACAGCTGGGTTTGTGGTTGGGCAGGACAGAAAAACACCCCGAGTCCAGACACGGCAAAACGGTGATGAGCAGGGCCCAGGCTACGGAGCAAATCCAGAGCCAGCTGGGACCGGCCGTTAGACCACGGCTCCCTCGGCAGCCGCCGTGCCCCGGGGAGCGGAGCCCAGCACACCCTGCCGAGGCTTCGCTACCGACCGAGCACCACCAGCTCCAGACACAGCTCCTTTCCCCCCAGAGCTGCTCTCTAACCAGTTTCTTCCAAATCACTCATCACTCTGCTGCCGCTGTCACCACCGGAGACACCGCATGGGCATGAGCGTCCCACCGGACACCTGACACTCCCCTCTGTCTCTGGCGTGCTCTATTCTTAGCAGCTCCCAGCTCACTGATCCTTTAAATCATCTCATCTTTGACCTACTCCATCTTCCACAACTTTCTTTCATTTTAGTCTCCAGCGCTGCTTCCCCTGAAATCAATCATAAAACTCTTAATACTTTCAGAGAGAAAGACAGGACGTTATCTCTGGACCCTCTGGCTCGCTCTTGATTACATCTGACTCCGCTCCCCCTAACGCTCAATGCAAAATTAAACTCCTCTGGCAACAAACTCCTCCTCCACTTCTTCAAGCTTTTTGTGCCATCTCTAATCCTGTCGCAAGGCAGAGACCCCCGTTCAGCATCCAAACCTCAGCCCAGCCGACAGCCGCTGCCGAGGGGGACAAGCACCAGTGACCCTGACATCCTCCGGGACCAGCCATCGCCTCCCCCAGCACCTGCTCTGAGCCCAGCCGTGCTCCTGACATGGCTCTGCCTGATTTTGCCCGATTTCAACACATCTGGCAACTTCACACTACGACACTGGTAGCCAGAGGAGAGGTGAAAAGCGGGCACCTGCCGCCAGCGCTGGTGGGTCCATGGGCACACGGGAGAGGCCACCGCGAGCCGCGGCGATGGCAGAACCGAGGGCACACGCAGCCACGGCTGAGACCCAGCCAGACTTCATGACCTGCGCTGGCAGCCCGGCTCCTTCAGCAACACCCCGTGCAGGATTTCGTGGGATTCCTCATGTGCCAGCATCTGCTCCGAAAAGCAAAACGTTAAACACCTTTAAAAACTCGGCTCTTCATGTGAACATCACAGGAGGGATGCGGAAACGTTCTCTTCTCTATGAAGTGAACAGCTTAATAACACAGAACAGATGGGCTGTATTTGGATCTCTCTGTCATAAATATGATATTCACCATTTGGAATAAGAGGAGCAGAGCAGCTGCCCATTGTCCCCACTTGGAGGGGTTTCTGTTCATTAAATACGCAGAGACCAAGCGGCAGAGGAAGGAGAGGGAGAGCAGAAGACGACAGCACGTCTCCAACAACGACGGGGTGACCGATAACAGCTTTGCAAGGGCCCCACGCCGTTCACGCACATGGAAACCCAAAGAGGGTCCTGCAGACCCTCTGGAGCAAAGGCATTGTCCCCTGGGGAAGGAGGAGGACTGTTCACCCAATCCCCCCATTCAAGGAAAGGGCTGGAGTTCAGGAAGGGTTGCTTTTCTTGTATGTGTTTTGCTACACAAACCCCACAACAGCTACAAAAATAAGCAATAATTAAATTGCAACCTAATCTGTTGTCTTTACCTATGATAAATGATGAATTAATGTATTATGGACACTCATTAAATCCAGAAGGCTGCTCAATAAAATATATCAATATTCATAACTCCCCAATCTGATGCCCACATAATTCAATAATACCAGCCCCGCGTGACTCCCGCAGGGCAGCAGCAGGCTGTGCTCGGTGGAACCGGGTCCTGCGGGGAGCAGGCGCAGAAAGGAGTATAAATCTAAACCAGGGCTGAGATGACTCAGACAAGACCGCTAGGATGAGGCAGATGATAAAAATACCCGTAAGATGTAAGGCAGATTTTAAAACACCCTCATTTGGTTCTAAACCCGGATGGTTGGGCCCTTGTTTCTTGCCCGTTGCCCGACCGGGTGCCGCGAGGGGCCGTGGAGGAGGTCGGGGCCAGCGGTGGAGAGGCCGGAGGGACCCACGGCTTCTCCACAGCAAACACCTGCAGAACACTAACGTGAACCACTTCCACCTTCCGAACTAAATCCCCCCAAGGACAGGCATTGATTTCTTTTAGGCTTCAGTTCTGAAGCAGAATAAGCCATTTTCATCTTATTATTTAAAAAAGCAAATTTTCATTAGGAAACTGGAGACTTGCCTCTTTCAGAAGTAAGGATTTTCTCTCCATAATTGCCATTAAGTAACGGACACTCATTTAATTAAAGACTCCCTGTAATTTGACAAGAATCTCTAGAAATAATTATTCCCATGAATTACCTCCGCGAGAGGTTTTCTGACAAGATGCAATTGAGAGAGTGACCTTCACCAGGGCCGGGGGAGTTCACGGACCCCAGGCAGGAGCCCCAGGGGACAGGGGCTGCTCCCTCCCCGTTTGAAACGTGGCCAGTGGGCTACTGAGCCCCCCTTCGCCACCCTGGAGTCCCAGAGTGTTTTCCAGAAAGAAAACCAAACCCTTGGGTTAATTCTTCCTCATCTCTGTCAATGGCCCGACCGAGAGGGGAAATGGAAACTGTCGCCCAAGAGCTTTTGAAAATCCTGTTCTTAATTAGTGGTGTGTCAAACGAGTGCTCCACATTTCAATGGTATTTTGAAAGACGCGAACATTGTAAGCGATTCCTCGTTAAGTAATTATGAAATGCAAAGTCATTGCCAATTCACCACTGCAAGACAATGTCACAGCTGCTTTCATATCGACACAATAGGCTCAGACTTTCAAACAGATCCTTCACAGGCAGTAAGTGATGAGCAGGGAAATCAGGCCCTTGTCATGGCAAGTGACAACTGAAAATACCCCCTGCTTTGAACAGGGAACTCGCGCCGAGACTTAAATATTGCATTCCCGATGCAATATCTGAAGCTGCTAACTCATAATAAATGAAGACAGAGAAGTGGTTTTCCCTCCCTCTTTTCTTATCTCTCAGTTTCCTGAGCTCGCTTCCCAGAGGTTCATCGGTGGCTCCCGGTGACGTCCCTGCCCAGCATCTGCTGCTCCCTCGCACGTGGGCTCCAAAAACCAGCAGCAGAAAACCCGCGCTGGAAGTTCGGCTCCAGCCGACTTCGGTTTCCCCGACGAGGCCCCAGCGCGACAGCGTGTCTTTAATAACCATATCTCACATTAGCAGAACATCTTTGTTTACGCCAAACATACCACAGAACATTCAGCAGTATACGAGGAAGAAGGAACGTAATTAAATCTGCACTGTAATTGTCAAAACAAACAAGCAACATTTATTTTGCTCATTTGCTGATATAGATTTGCTGCAGGAAGAGAGGAGCGAGGGTGTTGGGTGGTGGATGGAGAGGATGGGAGGGGAGGTTGGGCGATGACGGAAGGCCGGGACACGGGGACGCGGCAGGGGAGGGGGCTGCCCGGGGACCAAAGGACGCAGCGCGTTACACTGGCAATGGAGGAGCTTCCAGCTTCACACAACCAGAAGGCACAGGGGAGAAGAACAGAGCAACCCACCACAAGCACTCACTCGAGTCCCTGAAAGAGCCTTCCTCTTACTTGCTTTTTAATTAACTGCCAGTAATTAGCATCACCCAAGCAGCCTCAGCATGGTGCCTCTTAATGGCTTTTTGCTACCCTCCAAACACAGCGTGTGTTCATCATGGGCTGATCCCGGCCGGGATCCCCGGCACCAAACCCATCGCCCCAGCACTGACCCGCGGGGAGCACGAGCCAAACCTGGGGGGCCCAAGCCCAGTTCAGCTGGTGCTTCCTACACGGTCCAATGTGTCACTCCCGGGATCCCCTCCCACCACTGGATCTGGCCGATGGGAACACCCGGACACTCGCACACCTACCCAGAGGGAAACACTGTGCCCCAAAGGGGCACTGGCGACCAAGGACAAACCGACAGGGTCTGACCAAGGGGCTCATCCTGCGGAGCGTGGCTGCAGGACGGTGCTGGTGCCACCCGGGCAAACAATTCTGTGGGGTCAGAGTCAAAAAAAAATAATTAGAGTCCATCTGTGGTGCATCCCCGCGTCCTGACGTACCAATCGTCCTCCGAAGCCCTTGCAGGAAGGAGTTCATGTCTGCGGGACAGATATTCGACAATACTCCAAAGGCTCTGCTTGAGCTCAGAGCCCATCCAATGCAGCTGTATGAAGACCTACTTTTGCAATAAACCTCATGCAAAATTTGCAACACATTAGTACACAAAGAACTTGCAAGCACTGGGGCTTCCCTGAAAGGCTTAGAAAAGAAACTCAGGGGAATTGACTTTCCACTTGTGTTAGAGACGGGAAATTGGATCTTGGCTCTGCTGGAGCAACCCCGACTGCACTCCCAACAGCGGGTCCATACGAGGAACGCCAGGGAAAGACAAACTGAAGGGCATCCGAGGGCCCAAAGATGATGTGCAGATATGTTATATCCGTATCCTTGTGAGAAGAAATACTTTTTTTTCCCAAATGTGCCTGTATTTATGGCCACATAAGCAATAACACTGGCCCAGGCTGCCCAGAGAAGCTGTGGCTGCCCCATCCCTGGAGGGGTTCAAGGCCAGGTTGGAGGGGGCTTGGA
>JAOXNH010000719.1:0-13996 GCA_028566575.1 Bartramia longicauda | reverse complement strand
TCTGGGCAACCTGGGCCAGGCTCTCACCACCCTCACAGCAAAGAAGTTCTTCCCCACATCTCAGCTCCATCTCCCCTTTTTCAGTGTCAAACCCTTCCCCCTCCTCCTAGGGCTCCCCTCCCTCATCCAGAGTCCCTCCCCAACTTTCCTGGAGCCCCTTTAGGGACTGGAAGGGGCTCTAAGGTCTCCCTGGAGCCTTCTCCTCTCCAGGCTCAACAACCTGCCTCTCAGCCTGTCCTCACAGCAGAGGGGCTCCAGCCCTCACAGTATCTTTGTGGCCTCCTCTGGCCCCGCTCCAACAGGTCTATGTCCTTCTGACGCTGGGGGCCCCAGAGCTGGATGCAGGACTCCAGGTGGGCTCTCCCCAGAGCAGAGCAGAGGGACAGAGCTGCCTCCCTTGACCTGTTGGCCACGTAACGTTGGCACTCACCAAAGAAGACCAGGCAGGGGACCTGGGTTTGTTAGGAACAAGTGAAAATGGGAGAAGCAATCACAGAATGGTTAGAGTTGGAAGGGACCTTAAATATTATCGAGTTCCAACCCCTCTGCCACAGGCAAGGACCATCTCCCACCAGACCAGATTGCTCAAAGCCCCGTCCGACCTGGCCTTGAAGATGAAGAAGAGGAGGAGGAGCCACCAGGGCCATGGAAATCTGTCAGCATTCTTGGCCATTATCCTGCCCTTCCTGCACCACAGGGAAGGGCAAACTGTATCGTGGATTATGAAAAACACAATCTTCCCACAACCAACCAGCTGAATAAAATAAAAGTGTTTTCTGGAACTACCAAAAGCTCCAGGCTAAAGCAGCCTTGCAAAAAGCATGAAGGAAAATCATCCAGTTCAGGCACAAAGCTATTCACTTTTGGTTTTTTTTTGCCTTAGGGATGCCCATGGACAGACTCTTCACCTAAAGCTCTTTTAACCTGAAACCAGAGAAAACTTTCTCATCTGCGGCGAGTTAGAGAGCAGAGTTCTGCAAGACTAAAGAACAGCAAATGCTATTCCTTATTCTATTAAATTTTTATTTAATGAAGACTATTAAATGTCACCGAACAGATGGTTTAGGAGCTGGCTATTATAAAGCAACTTTCAGTTCAGGATAAATGGTTTGAACTCCTCCAAGGAAATAGAAAGCAACCGTGTTTAACCGTTCTTGGAGCATTATCTGGTGACTCTGCGGCTCACATTTCAGTGCTAGAATGAGATCTAGATTCTTTGTGTAGAATTTTCAACAAAGTTATAATTAATACCAGCACATATCATTCTGCCCATAAATCTGTTATGGACCCTAATCCCTGCAAGAGCCCTTTCTGCCACTGCAGTGGCTCTGAGTAACCTGTATAAACTTCTAGAGAGAATACTGAATGTCAAGGAAAGTATGGAAGCAGAATCCCTGAGAATTCCTGAGTGCAGGGCTCTGAAGGGAAGCCTAGATTGCAGATGAGAAAAGAATTGGCCCATGCTTGGTTTCAGCTCCTGTCCTGTTGCTATAATGCTAAAATAAGCTGAAAATTTCAGACTGAAAAAAAATCAATTAAGAAAAACCAACAAACAAAATCACAGATACATCTGTATTTTTAAAATGACCAGCACTTATAAAGTGTCCAAATGAAAACTCCCCCAAAAAATTTACATCTATAAAGCCTGGTGCCTCCATATTAAGCAAATCTTCCCTCTCATGGTGTCTTCCCAATGCAAACAAAGTCTCCTGTACCTTTTGAAAACTGGACTGTCCTATTTATTTTATCAGGCCAGAAATATTTGGGGTTTTTATGATAACAAAACCCACAAAAAAATGTGGGTTTTTATGATATTTAGTTTCATCAACAGAAACAAACCATCACTAAAGACAAATACTAGATTCATGAGTTTTTGAGTTGGTGTTCTTACTGTTCAATTTATAATTAAACGTTTAATTGGTGTGGTTAAATGCTGGAACTGGAAGCCTCCACAAAAAAGCACCGGGATGCCGGTTACTCCAGTTGCAAACCACGACGTAAGAGCCAAAGCTCTACAGCCCAAGAATCGTGTCTGTCCTTCCGTTTCATGCAGGCCCAAGCACTATTTGGACAAAAGTGAAACCTTTCTGTAATAGTGAATGTTACTTAAGTTTGGGGCTGACTTTAGAATCCATGAGAAATGATCACCTGTATCTGCTTCGAAAGGTCAAACTACTGAGGCACAGCTTATGTGGTGTGTAAATTCACCATACACTGAGAAACCAAAATGACATTTTTAAAAGAAAAGGCTAAAAAGAATTTGTAATGTAGAGGTTCAGGGTTATGAATCAATTACAACAGCACTTAAGCCACGGCTTAAAGGGGCTGCCAGCATTTCTTCAACCATTAAAGGCTCTGTTCTGTGACGTGGATGTGAAACTGCAGCAGAAGCCCAGCGCAACACCTCTGTCTGAGAAGGACCTCAGAAGATCACAAAGTTCACTTTTCTCCAAAAACTTCATTTCTATCACCACTTGCCTGGGAGTTGGCTATTGCTTTGACCGCATTCAAATCGGATCCTGAGCAAAAGGTGTTTCCTGCACCACAGATGATAAGGCCTTTGCCATCCTTCCAGTTTTCCAGCTCGGACACCCTCTCCTGGAGCTCCAGCATCATAGTGCCTGTCATAGGGGGGGAGAAGCACAATTTTTAACAGGAAATTACTCTCACCGTCACATTTTATGCTACATTTTTCACCACCAAAACCAAATCACTGTTCATATGTGATGGACTTAAAACCACAAGGCAAAGCATCCCCTTGAATCCTGCACACAAGCACCCACACACATTTATAAATGTTATTAAAATAGTAATTTTTCCTCTAAATAGTAAATTTCTTCCAAGCTCTCCCAATTTGGGGTCACCTGACAACCTCAGCAGTTCACCCTCTATTCCACCATCCAAGCCATGAAAGAAAATCCAGCAGAACTAGGCTTAGAGGAGATTTTTGCGGGTCTTACCCAAAATGCTCTCCCAGCCTGACAGTAAACTCAGCAGTGACTTTTCTGCAAATGCTGGTGTTTATCAAACAAAGGGATTTCAATTGTGTATTTCCCAAGTTTTCTTACAGAAAAAGGTGCTTGGGCCCACACCCAAGCTTTGCCAGAGCCGATACGGCACAAGCACTGCTTGTAGGGCTTTTCACAATCAAAGCAGCGAGGTATTGACGAGTCTATTCCCAGAGCATGGCAAGCCAAACAAATACACAGTTAACTGAAAAATGGAGTTTACAAAAAGGAACAGGAGCCAGTTACACACAACAGCAGGGGACAAGGGACACTGGCCCGAGCTGTCCCCTCCTCCTGGGAGAGGATCCCTGCCGCTGCTGACAGTGCTGAGCTGCTGTTTGACCAACAGACTCAGTCTGTGATGCCTGACGTAACGAGGACATGATCCTAAAGCAAATCCTCATTCCGCCGGCCTTGGCCCTTCAGGATTTGTCACCAGTAAATCTGTGCTCTTCACAGGACTAAACTGAATTTAAATAATAATCTGTTTGCATCTTAATCATAAACTCAGAATAAATGCTTTAAAGTCAATTCCAGAAAATAAAATTATCGCCATTATTATCTAATTCCTGCAGGCTGGCCGCCTCCTCTGTTAAATTAAACTCAACCTTAGTTCAGCGAGAGGGTGGGCTGCTGGAATTGGTTCCACCAGGCTTAAACTGACATTATTAGCATTAGTTTCCAGAGAGACCATTTCAAACAGGTGGCTATCAGATTCCAATTAAGCAGAGAAAAAAGGCATAACAACCTCCACACTGCCCAGCAGCAATTTGCTAACAATTTTGTTCTGCTTTTCATTCCACGAGTTGCTCAAGCTTAGAATAAACATAATTCCTTTGAGATAAAAAGCTGCTGTGCAAAGTAAATGCCTGGCAAATAGGATTCCTCTCAACAGTTTAATGATGTTTTGCAGCTTTCTGAAGGAAGCCCACATGTACATAGAGATTCCCATCTGAAGCTCCGAGGCAAAAATCAAGAGAACTGATTTGAGGGGGGGGCTATTTACAGGCTCTGGTTGATGAAGTCAACCAGGTCTTGCCAGGACAATTTAGGGAGTGTGCATCCCACCCCTTTTCATGCTTCTCCTGTACTTGATACACGAGGAGAGAAGGATGGAGTGCTTGCTGGTTCCTCAGCAGCTACAGCTCACAGACACAAAGGGTAAGATGCAATGAGGAGCAGGAGAGATGAATACGCCGAGCCCCCCCGCCAGCAAGAGCTTGTCTCTGCTCTTCCCTGCTGTAACAGCACACGGCTCTGGCAGGCAGAAGCGTGCGGTAGAGAGGAGCAGCAATCTCTTGAACTGCCAGAGTAAGACTTTCCAGAGCAATTTCTGTGGCTACTACCTAGCAAAGTGGAGCTGCAGGGCTCTAGACACCACTCTGAAACAGACCCACCTGCTCCTGTGGCTCATTTGCTATGTGCTAAAGAACTATTAATTTCCACACGGGGTTTTGTAGCCCCCCCTTTGCCATGAGAGCATCTAATTCACATACAGGAATCATTTCTTTTCCCAGCAGCCCTATAAGGAGAGAAGATATTCTCTTACAGAGCACTGACTGCGCCAGAGAGAAAATAATCTGCTCATTTTGGGTGCTGAACTTGTGACGTGTGGTATGATTGCACTACAGTGACACTCTATAGCCCCACGTATAGCCAACACACAGCTCCCAGTGGCCTAAGGAGCAGCCACAACTGCTCGTCACTTCAGCAGATCCGTTCTGAGCCCCTTCTGCCCAGCACCCACAGAACACAGCTGTAAGTTTCTGTGAAAGTCTAATTTAAGCAATTTGACTTGAATTACCTCTGATCTCCATGGCAGACTGGGCTTTATCTGTCCTTTCTGCTTTTGCTGTTCCATCTCATTTCTCCTGTCCCTTTCAGCTCCCACAACAAAGACGCTAAGAACGCACAGCCTATGAGCTGGACATTGCTCAGCTCTGCTCTGAGCCAAAAACAAAGATCCATGTGTAGAAAGAGAGGAAACAAGGATGTAATTGTGATTGTGGAACAGCCTGTCCACTGACAGGGAGGCATTCCGAAGGACAATCTCCATGCTAACATCTCTTAGCTACAACTGCTGAAGGTGCTCAATAAATACAGGAGCTTTTAAAGGGAAAGAGAAGAGAAGAGAAACCGCAGAGACATCGGGGTGCGTTACCACCAGCTCCCCTCTTCTGCGGGGTTCTCTCCCTCCCAGCTAACGAGCGTTACTGGCAGGAGCAGACTGACATTCGCCGGGCAAACAGCTCTGCACTTCACTAGTGGGTTGCAAACATATTTGCTGACAGCAAAGGAACAGCGAGAACTGGGCAGGAAAATAGAACAGCAAAAACAAAAATAAAAAATGAACAAGATGATACAAATGTCTCCATTTGAAAATATGAAGAGATAAAAGCATTCTTAGAGTAAAGGCTTCTGCACAGCTCAGGCTCAGACACAGACCCTGAACCTGAGCCACTTATGTCTGAAGAGAACAGCATAAATTGGAATATTCGAGACAGTTAAGGAGAGACAGCAAATACACCTACCTTAGAGATCAAAAGCCTCTCATAGTGCAAGATTAATAAAACAGGGCACCTGTTTTGATAGCTAAGTATTGTCCAGTCCAAAAGCATATTAAATGGACCCCTGACCTGCACAGCTGAGAACACCCAGCTCATCTGAGCTCTAATTAACCAGTCGTTGGTATTTAAGACATAAGGTAAATGAAAGAGAAATGGAAGCCACTTTGAGTGATGGGAAAAGACCAAGAAGCTTAAGTTACAGGGAAGGCTTTAGGTAAATAACAAAGAAATAAAATCACCCTTTCTACACCACCTACAACACAAACTGGTGTGTATAACCATACATACCCCCATAAATACACCCTCCGTGTTCCCAGAGCAGCAGAGACAAAGCGCAAGGAGACACAAGCAAGAGCTCAGCAGCAGGACTGGACTGACTGAACAAGGAGAGGCACATTCTGCCTGGCAGTCCTGGGGTCATGGAGAATTTCCTTTACTCTCATCATGTTTATGGCAAGACTACTGTGCCCAGCAGTGGGCATTTGCTGTACATCTGAATAAAACGTAAGCATTTCTTCTTTTAACTGGGCAATGGTAAGGCACAGATTTCCATTCTGTTCAGGCAAAATGCTAAAATGGGTAACTGAAGGAGGAAAAAAAACCAAACCAGCAACCCCATCAACTAATTAATACCTGTAAAGGCATTCATTAGCTTCGGGTTGTTCAAAGTAAGGATTCCAATGCCATCATCTTCTTTGGAGAGGGTGATGGATCCACCAGCAAACTGCTGAAGTTTCTTCTTGATCGCTTCTTCGTTGTACCCATGGGCACCATTATAGAGTGACACCCCTCTCTGCTGTAGTATCCTCTCCTTCGTAGTCTGAAGTACCTTCTTCCACAGAGAAATGGCCATTTCTGGAAATAAATGGAGGGGGAAAAAAAATAATCAGGAAATTTCCTTTGAGATCCCTCTCAGTCCCCCAAGAGAGGGAAGCAGCACAGCAGAAACTCAAACAAAGGTGAGGCAATTACAAAAGTCTACAGAAACCACTGCAGAATGTACTTGCAAAACTCCTAGTCTGAACCTACTCCCACAAAGTTAATAAAAGGAGTTTTATGAAGTGATTTTAGTAGTTAAGACAGAAATTAGCATCCTTTAAAGTCTTTTCTTCTCAAAATTACCCAGAAGTATTTGGGTGCAGAACATCACAGAGGCTCCAGAAGTGTAGTAAGACACACATTCCATCAGACCAACTTGCTCTGAACCAATCTTCCAAATTCTCCCCCTTCCACCAAAAAGAACTACACCCCCACACACTCCTGTGTTGGAGGAGAAACCCTATCAAAGCCTCTGGTTTTCAAGATCTGGATCTCCTGCTTTTCTGCAAGCAACTCTTACACTGCAGGACCTTTCTGGGAGAAATACCTGAGGAACACAGAAATTAAGAAAATGTAGAAGTACATCCATGGTTTATGCCTCTGGTATTTCCACTCTACACTATACACACGTACACCAGGAAATAACAAGGAAGTCAATACCAAATATTATCCTCGATCCACGGCTCCACCTGGTTTCATTTACTTTGGAAAAGGGTCTATTGGAGAAAGTGGCTGACGAGTGATCTGAAAGACAGCCTGAGACAGCTCATCTGAACAAACAAGTCACCTTAGAAGGGTGGGAATCAAAATAACCACCATGAGATGCAGAAAAAGATTTGCTAGATTGAAATCTTGCAATTTGCTGGACCAGTCCCAGCTTCGCCCCAATCCCTTTCTAATGGACACAGCTGTCCAGAAGACGCTGATTTTTGGAGAACTAGGAAAAGCCCATCTTTGTTTCTTCATCACCTTTGGCAGAAACAAGATTCTTCCAAAATTGGCTAGAAGCTCCTGGAAAAGTTTTTCTAAGGTGAACTCAGAATAGGAATGTATTTACTGAGGCAGAATGTGGTGACAGCTCTCGTTTATGCTGTGCTCAGGGTGTCTTAGGGTTTACAGGCTCAATGTTTTTCAAACGTTTATTATATACACACCAACAAGCAAACACGCGTTAAAACCCCCCCCACAATTAGTTTCTAATGACAGCAGTGAACAATCCTGCCAGGTGGACACTGATCTGGTCTCACCATCCCAGGCTGGAGGGGAAAACGCTTCTGGGTGGGGTGCACTCCCCCGGACACAGCGGGGGACTCTGCCCAGCACCCACACCACGGCCAGGCTCCTACTAAATTCAAGGCTTTAAGCTGTCACCAGCAGCTTTCCTACACTCAAGTAATAAAACTAATTAAAATTTAATCAATTTAAAATCTGAGTGAATACAAGATTCATTCCTTCATAAACATGCCCCGACTGCCACTGCAGCCCGTCACTGCCCATCCAGGCACACTGTCTGCAGTGTTTCAGCCATCACCTTCCAGAGCCTTTACTATGGCTTCTCTTGGTAAAACTTAATATTTAAGAGCCCACTTAACAGCTAAAGGACTCTTTATATTCAGACTCTCAGCAGAGAAACAGCCTTCCATTTGCTTTAAAACTTCGGGAGTCTTTCCCCAACATTCACCCATGCAATAAAACTTTCCACCCAGCTGGAAGTGTTTGCTCAGGAGAGATCAAACATTGGAACACGGACAGCGCAGGCTCTCGCTGCAAAGCGTAGCCTGAACAATTAGCTCCCGATTTTTAATGAGTACAAAGCCTCCCCCATCCTCGCAAGGGGACAGACTGGATTTCATTCTCCAGGAAGCCACCAGGACTGGCCTGAAAGCGAAGGCAAGGCCGTTCTGTGAACCCAACTCTCTGTCAAACAGTACTTGTTTGATGACTTTTGCACTCCCTAGATTGCACGTGTCAAAAAACCAACCGAGCAGAACAGGCTGAAGAGATGGAAATTTTATTCCAGAAAAAAAAAAAGAAAAAAGAAGAAGAGCCTGTCATTTTCAGCTGCGTGGTTCTGTGCATTAACAGCTCTTTAATATTATCACTATGGTAATAAAAAGCATCAGCAAGAGCAGGATTAGGAAACAAATTGGACATCGCTGCCTGCTGATCATGACTCCTGAGTAATGACTCACGCAAGGTATTATCATTGAATTATTTTCCTTAAAACCACCTCTCACGGTACCGCTCAGTACCCAGTATTTTTTTAATAAAACCAAGATTATTTTAACAGCTCAGTCAGAGGGAGAGAACCATTCTGGAGAAGCATGATATTCAAGCTACGGCTCTCTCAAACTAAAGGGATTTCTGCTGATTTCTGACAAACATCATCCCAAATTTCAAAATTTCAATCCGTGCGGAGCACTGGCAATGCACGGCTGAGGTCGGCTGTCCGTGCTGCAGGTGAAAGCAGCAGGAGAGAGGTGTTGTGGGAACCTGCACAACGTTGTGGGACAAGTCAAGAGATACTCATTACACTAAAATGTTCGGATTTTCAGTTTAACAGAATTATGTCTGTTTAGGGACACAGAAATCTTAGTCTCATTTTAAAAAGTCAGACCGGCTATACCTGTTGACATCTGTAGCACACACAGTCTATGCACCATTTTTACAGTGAAAAAACTGTCTGCCCATACAGGAATACAGACACTGTGGGCAAGCAGCATCTTTCAGATGTTTTAAGAAGTGCTACAGCTTTACCTATATCTGGTGACAACAAAGAGACAAGCCCATAGTATGGATATCAACAGTTGTTACCCCCCCAGTTATTCTACCTCTTGAAGTGATAAGGTTTAACGATGGGTTTTGTCAGTGTTGGGTTGATGGTTGGACTGGATGATCCGAAAGGTCCCTTCCAACCCGGGCAATCCTATGAGTCTACATAAAACAACAGTTTAAACCCATTTGGCACTGCAGGGATTTTACAGCAGCCTCGCCTGCGGGCCAGCAGGCTGCGGGTTAACGTGAACGCTGATGTCAGCACTTCAGTATCCAAGGGATGACACACACTGTGCCAGAGCAGCGTATGTATGCACATACAGACACACACAATATATGTATTTCTG
Organism: Bartramia longicauda; assembly: GCA_028566575.1. Taxonomy (NCBI): domain Eukaryota; kingdom Metazoa; phylum Chordata; class Aves; order Charadriiformes; family Scolopacidae; genus Bartramia; species Bartramia longicauda. The sequence continues at coordinate 4,480 of JAOXNH010000719.1, read as the reverse complement.
TGTGTGCATCTGTAACAGAGGCCTTCTGAAAGCCTCTGGTAACTGCCTGGTTAAAATTCAGCTCTCACAACATTAACAAAAAAACCAACAGGGATAACACCAGCACCAATATTCCCTAACTGAGCAGGTTCTTTGGGAAACTAATAAACCCCAGCTCTCGAACAAGCATATTTGCCCTTGCCATTCACCAGTACTCTGTTGCAAACCCAGTTTTTCTCTTAAAATAATGCCACCAGCTGCGATGGCCAGCGAGCACAGGGATGGCTGGGCAGAGGGATGATGAGGGATGCAGGTGACATCTCCCCAGGTGGGCAGAAGAACTAAAGACAAACTGGAGAATGGACGCTGGGAGCCCAAAGGAGCATTAGAGCTGCACAAGCAAGAAACGCTGCACGAGGGAGCAGCTACACAGAAATAATCAGCAAGTTAAAATACACGAGCAGGGAAAATTCCAGCTCAAAGGTACTGCCTGACACAAGGCAGGGAAAAAGAAAACGGAGAGGAAAGCTGCAGGGCTGTGTTTCCAATAGAGAGGGGAAATAAGCACGCCCTTGCACGAGGGGTAGGGTGCGATGTGCAGACACAGACTCGTGAGCCACCTGCGAAAAAACATCAGCTGCATTTCTGGGTTTGGATGAACCTATCCCGGGATGAAGTGTAGCAGAAATAAAGGGATCCAACATACAAAACCCACAAAAGAAATTTCAGGGAGAAGAAAATATTCAGATGACCCAACAAGAACAGTTAGAAAGGCACTTTTGTGACCTGCCAAAGGCAAGTGATGGGTTAAGAGGCGCAGGAGAATCCGACTTGATGAAGACCTTCAGCAGCTGCAGGGTCAGTGCAGAGACAGGGCACGGAGAAAGGGCTGGGAGATGGGAACTGAAGATGATGATGAGGTGACTCGCAGTTCAACCCCATGTGTGAGTCTCACCAGCCACCGCAGAAAACATTCATCTGTGCTAGAGAACAGCATGCATGACGCTGGGGTGCCTCATCGGGTCCCTGCAGTGACTAATGGGAGGAGAGCCAGGGGTGACCCGGTGCTGAGGACTGGCACGACTGACCCTACAACGTGAAAGCAGATGGAAGAGCAGAGTGGAAGTGAAATTGAACCAAATCATGAAAATAGTCCATCTGCATAAAAAAAAAAAAAGTATGTTGAAAGTGAGTGAAAATCATTAACACCCCGTGACTGGAAGCTGGGACAGCGGGCTGGGGGGTGACTGTGGGGAGAGAAAAAAAAAGAAAATAAACTCATGTGTTGGAGAGAGAGAAGGAATTCAGAAACTGCAAATCAAAGGGGGCCAGCCTGGATGCAAATTGAGACAAAAGCATGGGTCTCACAGCGAAGTCACTGGACCCTGCCTCTGGACACAAGAGCAGTGTAGGAGGGTGGTCTCACCTGCAGGATCCCCTGAAGGTTGCAGAGCTCTCCATCCACCTCACCTGCTTATGCAGCTCTCTCCTCTCCCTGGGCGATGCGTGGGCTGGGTTAACCAAAACACCTCACCCGACAGGTTCTTCTGACAAACACAGCTGAGACAAGCTGAGGGCAGGCACCTCTCCCGCTGGCAGAAAGCCAGGAGCAGATCTCGCTGAGGGATCGGCAGCAGAAAACCTACTGACAAAAGGTAAGGTACAAATACAGAAACTAAAGAAAGCATAGGAAATTCTGCCTCCCCAAGGAGGAACCCGTGCCTCCTTTGTGGCTTCTCTACACAAAGCAGAACTACCAAGTTCAACGGGAGCCCCCTCGAGCTCATGCCTTTCCCAAGACACCAGGGCTGTCAAACTTGCTGGCCCCTGTTCACATTTTTTAGTATATTGTCTCTGGTACCTGCATTGTAGACAAATTAGGTGGGATGAATAGTCCCTCCTTCAGCGTGAAGATTCTCAGAGCTTTGTGACTCCTCTAAAAACCAGCTTTAGAAGTAGCTGGTATTATAAAGGACAGGTCTTTTAGCCTCTATAGTACTGTTGAGAAGAGAGCAAGAAGTTTGGGCCTCCTAGTCTCTAGACGTCAGCATTAGAAGCAACATTCACCCATCCAGAAGCTGAGAGAACAAGAAGTGAGAAGATGTATATATTAACTAACCAAAATGGCCTTAATTCATGCACATGTGAAAAAAAAATAAATTGTGGGAAAGAACCTTTTCTAACATTGTAAGCAAAAAACCTCTTTGTCTGTGGTTTCAGTTTTAAGCTGGCCTACCCTTTCCACCTCTTTTTGGCTTCTACCTCTCTGTTTTCCTTGTTTTTTCACTTGTTTTTCACTTCTGAGCAGCCTAATTCCAGGGATAGCAAGCGATGTGTTTTCCAAATTATTGGTTCTTTGTTTAGTTTTGTATTTTTTAATGGTCCCTGCGGGATAAGGTTTAGATGTGAATTGTCTTTCTGTTCCTAACCAATTATATACTCTTTTAATCACATCTTAATTACTTTGAAGACCTAGTAAACAAATCACAAAGAAACATACCTAAGTCCAGCGAAAGATAATGGTGTTCAAGGATGCAAAAGAGCTGACAAAAGAAGTCTTTCCATAAATACAAACGACACTACCTAAAAATATTTGGGTTTGGTCACACGGCGAGTACAAAAGATCTTCAGTTTCACAGCAGAAGGCTGGAGCAAGGATCTGCTGTCTTCTGCAAAAACCACACAGGCCCTTTCTTTTCTAACGCTTTGATCTAAAGAGGTTCTCTCTGCTTCTGTCAGCAAAGGCCCTCTGCAACAGTGACAGAAAACACTTTTAAGTTCCCATAAAGCTGGCTGCCCGCTAGGTGTACTCTGGACACCTTTAACACAAACAGACGCACTCCTTCACCTTTGCTTTTTAGTTGCCAAATCCTAAACCACGAAAAGCATAAGGACGAACTCATTCCAGCTGCAACTGCAAACACCGATGCTTTCCCAAGGTTTAATGTGCCTTGAAAACTGTATAAAGTTTTGCAGCCGAGCAGTGCTCCGAACTCCACTCAGTATATTGGTCTCCTTACCACCACTACCACCACCAGCAGTAAATAAATGGTCCTGCTGCCAGCAGCAGCAAAACTGCATCCCAATGTCAGAACTGGCCACTTGCAGGATTCTTGGGGGTGTATCTCCTGGAACAGTGCTGGGAACCTGGCTCCTTGGCTCTAGGCACCAAATTTCAGGAAGAAATGGCATCCTGCGTGGCATCACCCTGGGGAGAGGGACGCCTCGAGAGGGAGAGAGAGGGAAGCTCCATCTTCCTCAGCAGAGGTTTCTTGCTGCTGACCTTGTGCAAGGCCAAAACCCCAACGAGTGCACTGTAGCACCTACAGAACCGTAGAACTGTCTGGGTTGGAAGGGACCTTTCAGACCATCCAGTCCAACCATCAACCCAACACTGATAAAAACCATCACTGACCCATGTCCCTCAGCACCACGTCTGCCCGGCTTTGAAATACCTCCAGGGATGGGGACTCCACCACTGCCCTGGACAGCCCATTCCAAGGCTTCATAACTCTTTCAGGGTAAAAATTTTTCCAAATATCCAACCTAAACCTCCCCTGGTGCAACAATTGTTCTGATCCACAATAAGAATTACCAAAAATATGCCTTCCTTGCCATTTCCACCTCTGAGTAAACCAGACTTTGTTCATTTAAGTGAAGGAATCAGATGAGAAAGATTTGGATTAAGCCATGAAAAGGATAAAAGGTAGTCTATAGAGGTTAATTAACATTCTGAAACACTAATCACCTTCGCGTGGCAAGTCTCTATGTTATAGCTGTGCAGACTTTGGGTTTCCAACAGGTAGTATCTCGCTGGTGGTGTGTGAGAGTATCTCAGCTCACACAAACCTCTTCCAAAAGCATCAGGAGAAGGCAGAGTTAAAGGATCACCCAACAGCATTGCCCACATCTAGAGTGTAAAATGCAAGAGCGTTCACTGTGGCAGAAGCCACCAGCCACACCAAGAGGCTCAGGGATGGAAATGCCCACCCGGAATCACAACAGATTTGTCCCACAGCTCTGCCAAACTCTGCCTCATGCTGGCACCATCCTCACATCAAAACTTAAGCTCCTTCCACGAAATTCTTTTTGAATAAACCTGCTTACTTCACATATATGTGAATGTTTTTCAACTTCATATCCACATTTTGCATTATTGTCAATGTTTTTTTTTTCACTTCTATGAAGTCCAAAAGTTTGACTTGCTGGGTATCTTCTCCAACAGATTTTCAAATGACTAAGTAGCTTTTACAACAGTTTGCACTCCTCAGTGCGGGTCTGCTTGTTTCACAGACACCAACTCTTGATTTTGGAACTACAAGAAGCCACTGAACCAATAAGTGATGACTTACTGCAACACCGACACTTTTCTTTCACATTTATTCAAGGTGTGTAGCTGGATGCATCATTGGTTTAGTCTGTAACATTATAGATTCATAGATTGGTCCAGGCCGGAAGGGACCTCCAAAGGTCATCCAGTCCCACCTCCCCGCAGTCAGCA
>JAOXNH010000609.1:0-14148 GCA_028566575.1 Bartramia longicauda | reverse complement strand
CTTTGCTCTCACTAATACTCACAGAGAATGTGTTTGCTTTTAGATCAATGTTGCAGGTTTAAATAGGATAAAGTCTCTCTTCCTGAGTTACCTAAGGACACTTCGGGAATGGAAAATCTTTTGCTAGAACAAGAGCAGGCCCTCTTTGCTCCTTCAGCTGTGGCATGGTGAATGTTCCCGGGTGTCTTCTTTTCTTCTTTCTTTTGGGAAATGTGGCTGGGAAAAGTGTTCACAGTGTTGGGTCATGTAGCTGGGCCACAGCTGGGGAATGTGCCTCCTAGCCATGGGCACCGGAGGGCAGGACTGCTTGCTGCATGATGCCCCAAAATGTGGCAGAGAACCAGCATCACTGTTTTGCAATGTGGTGGAGACCATTTCTCCATTTTTTCCATCCTCCATCTCCAAGTTATCAGTGGTCTTGGTCTTTCTTTCATGTCTGTGATTAAGGGAGAGATGAAAGATCACTTATTATTTCTTGTTGTAATGTGAGCTGGCCGCCAGTGGAAAAATGCTAAAAGGCGGCTGTCACTCATCCATATAGCCCTTCACTGTTTCCCCCTTCAGTTAGGAAACCATTTCAAAGGGAGGATGCTCTGACTGGCTCCATCCTTCTGTACAAAGTAGCCAAGGATTTTGTATGTTAACACTTTTTATCCAGCTCTGGAGTGTGCTGTTGAAGGAAGTCTGCCTTTGGCTCTTCTTACTAGTTTGGTTCATGTCATGGGCTAGTCTCAGGCTGTCTGAAACTGATTCTTTTGGTTGAAACTAAGTCGGGAGATAGACTACAGGAATGCATGTAGTGTGCTATATGTAGTAACAGGTGCTGAAACCACAGGCCCATTTAAATGTTCTCTCCTGACCCTTGGGTTTCATCAGCCTTTCTTGACCCAAATCCAACAGAAGGACAGCAATTTGCTTAAGTCATAGCTAGGTTAATGACAAAGTGGGGACTTCACATTTTCTCTCTTTGCCACAGGTGAAATCACAGTCTTTACCAAAGCTCTGCTGATTACTTACTCCTTATTTGCCATTCCCATTTGTTTGCCCATTTTCTTTGCTTGTTCCTGAGTCCCGTTCCATGCCTGATTTGAAAGCTCTGATCCTCTACAAAACCTACCTTTGTCTGCCTTCCCTCTCCCACTTTCACATTTCCCTAAGTCACTTACTGCACTGAAACAAAGATTATTGGCTTCTCTTCAAATCACAGAGCATGCATTATGTTTATTTGGAGATGACTGGAAAAATGTTCAACTAAATTGTATTTATTTGCTAAATATGCTGATTCATTCAAACGCAAACTTTTCAAAATCCTGATAAATTATCATTCTGTTCTGACCCTCTCTGTATAAAAATCCCTATTTCCAGCTCAAAATAACTGGTTGCTTTGTAAGCTAGACTAATTATACTATAAACTTTTGCAAAAGTCTGAGATGTAAAGGAAATATTTTAACTGCTTTGATACATTTCCCCCCCAACCCCGATTCTTAATGTGGGAAAAATTTCAAGATGCTGACATTTGTCCCAGCTTGAGGATGAAAAAAATAGAAATCTAGAAATATTTTGCTTAGCAATAAAGCCATATGGTTAAGAAGAGCAAAACGCACATATGGCAACAAGATCATCTCCTGTAATTCAACCCATTAGTGCAAGAAATTTGTTCAGACAGGTATGGATTTTGATTCTCATTTATGTTACTGCCACCTTATTCTTATCTGCCTATAAAAAAGGCCCTGAAATGCTAATGGTAAATTTAGCATATGTTCCCACTACAAGGTGTCAAAACCTTCTTGCTTCCTTACGCTAAATTAGGCTACGGTGTGTGTATGTAATGTATATTTGTTTGGTCAAAAGTTGAGTCTCTGGGGCTTTTTTTATTTTTATTTGTCTGAAATTAAACAACTGGAAAAAACTCACACAAGGATTTCAATATTTTAACACCCAATGTATTCTTTAACTTGTGCATACTTCCCTTTTCCTACAGGGCACTCCCTGTTTTGACTATTTCTTATTGTGCAAAAAGTTGATCCCACTGTCTGTAGAGAGACTTTGTGATGAAGTATAAACATAACCTCAGATTAATATCCTTAGTTTTAAAAGGGATTTTCAGTAAGGGTGCTCAGTGGTCAGTTAAACAAGCAAAAATTATGAAATTATCTTGTATAACTCCCACTGCTGGCTTTGACGACATTTCAGTAACTTCATTAACACTTCATGCATGTTTAGCCCAGTTTCCTAGAATACAGCTGACAATTTACTTGGACAAGGCTGAAAGCATTGCTATTTCAGCTGTCGGGTTGTTGGATACTGTGCATGGAGAAGCTGTGTGGCTGAAGGGGTAGGAATGAGTATAACTCTGGTCTGATGAGGGTTATCTGGTAAGTCCCTTCACCTCTCTGTGCTTCAGATGCTGTGATACTATCTGCCCCTCTAAAGCACTTGCGGAGCTGGATAATATTAATGGAGAACATTCAGCAGACCTGATATAAAGTCATGGTCACTGGAGATGGCAACAGCACATGTTAACACAGCAATATTGTTTCCCAAAGGGTAATTTCAAACAAAGTTGAAATGACTTCTGTTTTGATTTAAAAGCTGCTTGCTCACATTGGAAATATTTATGTCTAAGGAAACTCTCATAGATTGTAGCTTCTACATACTCTGTCTCCCAGCTTCTGCAAAGCCCTGTCTTCCAACCTCTGCTCAGCCAAGTTAAATTGAGCTTTTATTCTTGCAAGTGTAAAGCATGTATTAGCTAACTTTATTGCAGAGAAGCCAAATGGAAGAAGATAGAGCACTTGACAAAGTCAGATATGAAGAGCACAAGTAGTACATAATGCTACCAAACCCCTCAATGTTTATTATTATCATATAGAAAATATTCAAACTCATAAATTATGCTAACATTAAATAGCAGTTATAATACTCCGGTATTGTGAAGCAAAATGGAGTGGCAATGGAACTGCTGATTAGTTCTAGTGGCTGTGAATCTTTGTGTATTTGGATCCAAAGACTACCCCTGCTTCTGACTTTATATTCTCTGTAATAAATCTGGCCACTGCAAAATCAAAGGCTGAGCTGAAAATAATACGGCTTTCTAAGCTCTCACTGAGAAAATTCTCTATCTAACATAGTAATTTTATTAAAAAAAGTAGCTGCGAAAATCAAAACAAAGGCGTTTAAACACACTGCCAAATTGTTCCATAGATATATCTCATTTCCTTTTGTTTGTTATTTATTTTCACATTCAACAGCTTACTATCATTCAGTCTTTGCCCTCAGGTTTGTTTGGGAACGCAGATTAAGGAGACTGTCCCAGGAGTAGATGTTACTGTCAAAACCATCAGGATCTGTGTAAATCCATCGCATATGTTTTAGGGGACAAATTAACAATACTATCTAAGTCTTTTGATAATGCAATAGCTAGCAGGTATGCATAAAGATGACTAAAAGCAGTATCTGACATTATTCACTGTCAGCAAATGGCTGTTTAAACATAAGAAAATGATCCCAAAGTTTGGCTGATTTTAAACACCTGAGTCTACAGGAGAGCTGACAGAGTAAGTCAAATTCTTCAGAGGATGAGAAGATTTTTCTGGACAAGAGGTTAGACTGACAAAATACATATATTTTCTGTGGTGGCAGAAGATTTTAACTGGGAGAAATGACGTATATTACTTCTACCTTCAGTATATTTCTATCTCTATTTTTGCCCTAGTGCAGTATGTGCCTTAAGATGTCAGAAGGTTGTCTGCAAAATTGCTTGTGAAAAGACTCCCCACCAAAATGCTTTCAAACATGTTTACAAACCTGCAATCAAGCAGGTGAGAGAAAATGACCATAGGAACATTCAATATTTAGCCTAATTTTGATTTTCCTATAAACAAAACCCCTTCTGACTAAGAATGTCAAGAAATATTGCCCTTGGTCCCATGATAAGTCACTCTGAAGGTATTTATATAACACAGGTCTCTGACTCCTGCTTTAGCCTCTGGTCCATGCCAATTCAATGTTGCTCTGCTTTCTCCTGTTGTTTTCAGAGAGCATCAACTGTGTTTTGGCTTGCTTCCCAGACAATGTTGTTCCAGAGCAGAGATTTTGACCCTCACTAGAGACAAAGACATATGAATTAAAAATAAAAAAGAGGTAACAAATAAAACACTGGAGCTGTAGGCACGTAAGGAAAATCATTGGCACTTTGAATGGTAGACCTTACCATTAGTGTGACCTCTAAACTTGGGTCAGACTTGCACACCTCCAAATTTGAATTTGTTTTTCATGGCCAGTGCTTACCCTTAGTGTGTCTTGGCTTGAAATACTAAATATTCTTGTAAGACTAAAATCTTTTCCAGCTTCCCTGGAATGGTCACTCAGGTAAATGGTAAAGGCACCTATAGTAGTAGATTAGAGGCAGTGTGATAGGTCTACCAAGTCTAGCCTAGCTAGATCTAACTTAACTGCAAATGTGCCTATGTTTTTAAATGCCTGTCTTTGGAAAGACATTTTGTCAGGCAGTTGTGGAGCTCTTCGGTTCAAGCCAAAATGTGCTTGGATTTACCTGCCTGGAAGCCTGAGAGAGTCTGGGACTGAGGTGGAAGCGCCTTCCACCTACAATTTATGGTCTAAATTATATCGTTTTCTAAAGAATTAAATGTGTCCCATTTATATCACGAAGCAACAGAGAACAACCCAGTCCAGATAGGAAAGGTCAACATAATTGGTGTGAAGGATGGCCTTCCAATGACTTTAGTGGAAGCCATATCTGATTCTGGTACTCAGAGTAACAAAGCACAGCATGAAGCATTTTGGTTAACATATGAAGGTACTTTATGTATATGTTAATTTCCATCTCCATCAAAAGATGCCTGCTGGCACTGCCAACATTTTGAAGCATGCAAATAGAGATCAGGGACTTCCAGGCCTTTGCCTTTTGCTTATGTGTCATTCATGTTAGTATTAGCAGTATGAGAGAAGGGTGTTACTTAGAACAGTACAGTATATGGGCAATTCAAGCAAATACTCTGGCTCTGAACATGTGCATTCGTGTAGGAATATTGGAGTCAGACCAGGATTTCTAAATTTCTAACTGCTGGATACCAGTGTGGCATGGCAAGGCATTCAGTGTCCTGTCATTGTTTCTTCATTAGGGAACGGCCTTTTATCTTGAAATGGATATCAGCAGGAGACCGAATGCTGTGAAACCAGTCCCTTTTAAAGGGTAGGAAAAGGCCTTGGGTTAAAAGAACACAACTACAGACTGGAGAATGGGCTGGCCAAAAAGTGTGGTAGCCTGCAAGGCATAGTGCTGTCGGTTCTCCTCTTCACATGCCATGCTGTCAGCCCTTCATTTTCCACCCCTCCCTTTTTGTTCATTCCAGTTCTCTAATTTTTGCCTTCCTTGGTGGCTTGAGTCAAGCACATCAGTTTCCTTTTGCAGCCTTTTGTGTTGGTTGATCGGACGCTGTCATCTCCTTGACTATCCTTATCTGCAACCGAACCCTCCAAACCTCCTCCTCTCCGCCCTCCTGCTCCACGAACCCCTCGCTACCCCTTACCCTGGGCTGTCGGCATAATGAAGGCTTGATTTCAATACTTCCCCTCATTTCTCTGTTCACTGCTCTGCAGGTTAATGCAGATTCCAAACTTCAACAAGCAGCTGTTAAACATGTCATTAACACTGCTTCGGCTGCAAATGAAACTCTGCTATTGGGATTATTCTGGGAGCTATAGTTTTGTGATGAGCTTTGTCAATCACAGCTGACCTGCTGTGTACAGAATGAAACTCAGATTATCTTCTTTCTTCCTCAGACTCTTGTCATTTTTTCACAAAGAATTACTATTCTACTCCCCGAAAGATTGATTACTTGCACAAATAAGAGAGTCTGAGACATTAATACAAAATTCACAGGCTTTTCTTTATCTCAAACCTGCAACTCCCTCTACATTTCCTCCTGGTAATTATATTAGAATTGTGTACACTAGGAATTGCCATCTGATTATTATGAAACTAGTTTTGTCATGACAAAAATGAGCTTAAGTCTTGTTTTTTTGGAAAATGATCAGTACAGTGCACTGGATGAGAGAGAAGGAGATTAAATCCAACTTGCTTTCATCCATGAATGCTTTCATCTCTTTTTCAAACACAGGAAATGATTACCACTGCTATAAGCTGCAGTTCATATGAGTGAAAAAGGATAAGAAAATATTGAAAATTCTGTAACCAACAGTAGGACATAATATAGGTCCCTGGTACCCACTGAGAGACATGTACTTTATTTTTCTATGCTGGCAATGTCAAGGGTTTCACATTTTAGGAGTTGCCTTCTACTGAGGTGTTGTTAAGTACTGGGAAATATGTTAATTAATTTGCCATTTCTCCAGGTTAGGATTTTCTTTTATTGTAAGAAACTGAAATATGCTAAAAAATTTGCACTCAAATAGCCTGTCCTCATCAGTCACTTAATGAACCTTACTCTTGTTTCTTCCAGTAATTCTGGAATTGTTGAATAGCCCGAAACTGAGCCCAATTTGTCTTTTATTCATAGTTCTTGGAGTATATTTGGAATAAAGGAGGAAACGTTAAACATTGGTCTGGCAGGCTGACTTCACTTCTTTCGTGTCCTGTTTTAATACATTGATCCAAACATTGGTTTGATTTGGTTTTAATTCTAAAGTTGAGGAAATTGCTTGACCTCTTGCAGAACACTTTTTCTTTCACTGAAGCATCAATCCCAATGATCTCTGCCTCCCATGATGTAAAACTCAATATTTGGAATCGGATGCACCTTTGGGCAGGGCATATATTTAAATTTGAGCTCACCTCCTCTATTACTGCAATCCAGTAAATAAAACCATTTCAAGTTTCATTCTCCTCGCCCAACAGATTTTCTCTTTACAAATCCTGTCGAGCTTATGTTGAAAAGTAAGTCCTGGCATCATTTCCTCCAAATCGCCATTCGAAGCGTTTAGGTTTGTTAAATGGTGTGCCCAAGTCAGTAAGAAATTCAAACTCTCCCCGGCACCTAAGCCAACAGAGCTGCTAAATGTAAGGTCACGTTCAAAGCCAGATCATCGCCTCATGAATCATGATCACGCTCTGAACAAGCGAAACAGAAAGACTGAGAGGAGAGAGAGCGTGTTTCAGGGAGAGAGGGAAGGAGCAAGCGAGCAAGCAGCAAGCATAAGGTCCGAATCAAAAGGAGAGACCAGCATGATGAAGAGCGAGGGGTTGGGGAAACATGGGCGCCTCTTCACCCCTGGAGCTGAGCTGCTAATTTTCATCTCTTTTAACCCTTCTGTCTAGCAGAGAAAGAAAGGGGAAGGATGTGAAGTGTGGAGTGAGTGACAAAATGCTCACCAAACAAAACCTCACAATTATTAGTAATTGAATATTTCATATTTTGAGTCATTCAAGCTCTGTGAGCCCCAAATAGCACTTTTAAGTATTCAATTTTTTTCTCCATTGACTTTAATTAAGCTTGCCCCAGGCTGGCAATCCTGATGAACGTGGAAAAGGTTTTTTATAAAGGTGTAAGCTTTCTACCAGTGCAGATTTTTTTTCTTTCTGAAATCATCCAGCTGTTATTTAAACTCAAACTCTTATTATGTCATCAGGTACAATCTTAGAAATATAAAATACAGATATATTAAACTGCTGCACCATAAATATTTTCCACTTGGTGACTGTGAAAATTACCATATTATTTCCTGATGCAGCTATGCCCGATGAAACCTAGTATTAGTGATAAGTGACTGTACATATAGTAACTTCTGCGTGGAGACTGCTATGAAATGCTTTAATGATAGGATTCATGCACATACCTGCATTAATGCACCCAGACTCACATTTTCTGCTTCTCTGTCATTTAACCAGTACTACAGCCTTAACAGCAAAATGTCCAAAACATCCATAGGGTAAGACCACTTGGAAGCAACTTTTCCCCATTATCTTTTGCTGGCATCCAGTGAATCTATATTGCTGAGCTCACTGACTAAACTGCTCTTGGTGGCAATGCACCGGTGTCACAGAAGCCATACAAATCTGTGCTGACCGCATTTATCCCCCTATCTGTCACCGAAATACAACCAGTTTGGTAACCATGGTCTTTTCCCTGATATGTTAGATGTTCCAGTGTTAAAGCATGGCCTTTTCTTAGTGCACATAGGAGTCTTATAGATGCAGTGACGCAGATATATTGAAAAATCACTTTCTTCATGTCAGTGAGTTGGATTTACTCTCTGGATACTCTGTCAGTATTATTTGCTGTAACTGTTGACTTCAGTCTTGGCTATACTGATTTGTACTAGTGGTGAGTTAAGATTTAAAAAGCACACTGATCAGGAGTGCTAATGAAACTACAATTATGACAGAGTGAGACATCAAGGGGAAAATAATCCCTGCCATCACGCAAAGCCCAGCATGGAGGCCCAGGGCAGGCTGTCATGCAGTTGCTGAGACAGTGCAGAGCCCCAGTGCTTGCTAAGAAAATAGGTGGACTGTCTTTGGGGCTCCTAGGAACTCCAAGCTCTCCATGAGGTCAATAGTAGTAATGCTGAGATATATGTTAGAAAGCAAGTCTTTGGATGCTTGACAAATTCCAGGGACAACGAATTATGCTGAGGGCTTCAAAGGGGGTGGTGGTTCTTATCCTGGTGGCGGTTGTGTAATGGGCTCTCCAAGTAAGCCTCGGCATTTTGCGGCACAGAGGGCTTGCTACGAAGAGCTTGTTTGCATCATAACCTCCAAAATTATTACTGTTTTACCTAGTTTTACCTTGAGGTAGTTCCTATAGTACCACAGCAAATAAGAGAATACTCTAACCACCTCCTGAGTTGCTTGAACGTTACAGTAAAGCTAATCTGAATAACTCCCCCTCTACTTTTTCCTATCCTAGTCCATCTGCTGCAGACTTTCAGCTCTTTCCAGTTAAATAGCATAACATGTCAGCAACCAGTTCCTCTGGAGAGCAACCTCAAACCAAACTTGCTTCATTTGTGACCATATTGAATAGCTTGCTTGTGGCCCTCTGAGGCTATGGCTGCTTTCTAGCCCTGTATTTACAGAACTGGACTTGCCTTTGCTATCTTTCAGTCAAACTCCTTTGGTCAGATTTTTGACTGACTATGTCTAGGCACTTACCCAAAAGGGGAAATGCATATTTGCACATAATTTAGCAGGACTATCTACGATAGTGCCACTCACTAAGAAGATCCTGAAGCACTGACTCCTCCAGCAATTACCAAAGATTTTGCAGCCAGAGTTTTGTTATGATGGGCCAGGCAATCAGTCAAAGGGCACTGGGCTTCTGAAATGTGGGCTACGTAGGCTGATCTAGCAAAAACTGCTTTGTGCACAGCCTTACATGAGTGCTTCTCATGCTCATGTGGGAGTAATCAGGATACAGAGGCTGTGCAGGGGGCTTATGCTACAAATATAGCTCGGTGCTGATGCTGCATTCGTAGGATACAGTATTATTAGGAGTTGAATGCAGGCTCAATTTTGAGTGGGTGGCTGTGCGGCTTATCTGTATGAACTAAATTTCATCTGTATATCAGTCTAAGCCAATATCCGTATTTTGTCAATGCTAATTAATTTTCATAGCAGGGAAAGTGGTCACACCAAGCCCAGTTTTGAGCTGCCTTGTTTTGTGGTTGTCTACGCAAGTCTGAGGATGTTTTGCTCTGACACAGAGTACTTGAGCATGAAGTGCTAAAGGTGACTGTGAAAAGTGAGTATGAAAGTCTCACCTACTATATCTTTCTGATTATTTTTTTCAGACTTTGTTCATGGAAATGGGACTAGTTCCTTTCCTGCAGCCAAAATAGGAGTGAATGATCCCGCAACCCTTCTTACTCCATTTCTGAAGCATTTGGGAGCCTGGACACTCAATTTGTCATCTTTGCCAGCCTGTAAACTTTTGGGATTTAGTGTCATAGTCAGCAGCAGCACAACTCATCTCCTGTATGCTAGGGGGGAGGCCAACATAAGGGTCTGAATTTATGTCGAGCAAGCAGAATTTAAATGGCCCTGCCCAGGCTGCAGACAAAAATAGATACAAATACATTCAACATTAGAAAAGGTGGGGTTTTTTTTTTTGCAGTTGCCCCTGTGCTACTTTTGGGATATTTGGGGTTATCCACACTTACAGATCTCATCATACCAAAATTATCAAATACAAAATTATTTGACTATTTTCTATGTCAAAAGGACAGCGTATTAAAAACAAGTCACAGACAATTCCTTTCCTGTAAAGGTTAGGGATTCTCAATGTACATTCAGAGCCATACACACAAGTGCAAATAAGTCAACTACCACAGCTATTTAATCAGGAGCGTTTGTTGATTTGAGCAGAGCCCCTATGCTGTGAAATGAAAAAAGAAAACCAAATTTTCTTGAGCAATCTTGCTGTTCCTGCTTCAGGTGCTAGGCCATTTCACTAAAGCAGCTCAGACGAGAATGTCATTAGTTCTTAAGCCCCAGGTGAATTTGCCACTGTTCCACATGATTAAGCCAGATAATTGTGTGTTGATAGCGAATGTGGTTGGTGAAATACAATTTCTAGGACCTTCCTAAACAAACACAATGTAGAAGTGAGTCAAAGTGCTGTCATTTCAGTCCTTTGTCACAGGCTTTGCACTTGCAGACATCTCTGGTGAGGACTGGCGAATAATTCTGTGGCGTGTCACTGTGCTCTTAAAGGTGACCCGGCTCAGAAAGTGGATCATACATCTTTTGGCATGCAGTTTAGGGGAGGAGGGGGGGCAAAAAGGCCTAGTTAATGTGCCCGTGAACAATGCAGACTTCTAACATTAGCCCATTTTAGACTATGCATGCTGGAGATTGCTTTGTCTTCAAATAACTTTACAATTCCAGACAGTACTTTCAGAAGTGATTAAAATGCCACAAGTAATGTGCAATTATATATCCTGAGAAGCAAGTCCCTGAAAACTTTTTAAGAGCTATTTTAAACAGCATTTCACTATCAGGGCCATGCAGACCCAGTAAGCAGACTTCTGGGACTGTATACTGTCTCTGCAGACTTTCTCTGTGACCTTGTGTGGGTAACTAAAGATTTGATTTTTCATCCTGATCTGAGAAAAGGCAGGACTCTAGATTTAATTTTTTTTTTATATATTAAAAGTAGATATTGAATGGCAGTGATAGCTTCAGCAGGCACAATATTGCCCTTCTGTTCTCCTGGCCACTTGTTTTGAGCCTGGTGCTCTACTGGCACAAACATGTATTTGGTGAGTCACAGTTGGGGACTGACTTGGCTGAAACATAGGCTCCTCTGCCCCTAAAGAAAGGTGTTTTTTTCAGCATATTTAGTTCTCTGATCTTGTCTACCACATGGCTCAACAACATTTGTGCATTGTAGCATTCTCCAAGATCTTTTGATGAAAGTCACAGTGGAAACGGGGAGCATTACTAGACTGATTCTACTCACTTAATGCTGGTCATGAGATGTGCAAAGTGATTAATGCTTAATGAAGGGATCTATTTTTACAAAAGCAAACAAACAGAAAAGAATAGACATAAGAGAAACTGATTTTCTTGATTTACCTACATTGCACCTTCTGTGTCTGGCAGTGCCAGGAATATCTGTCCTTTGATTTTCAAGCTGCAGTTTTTTTCCTAGTTACCATGTTTATTGGAAGCTGGGAAAGGTGGAATTGTTTCCAGACCAAAGTAGTCCATCCAAAACACATGGTAAGTGTGTGTGTATATCCTGGTGAATCATGTTATGAATCCACCAGACTTTGCACAGCAGCCTTTAAAAAAAATGTCAAGTTAAAATGTGTGTGTTGTTTGTATTTGTGCATGCACACACAGATGGGTCTGTGCTTGTGTTTGTCAACAAAAAGAAGTAGAATGTGAGCAGGCAAGGAAAGGACTGGAGGTGCAGGAAAAGAAGGAAACTTCATTGCCTTTTTGAGTATTTAACAAATGTTTCTCAGAATTTTTAACTCATTTCATTCAATGAGCAGGTATGTATTATGAACAATCAGTATCCCGTAATATTATCTGACAGTGACAGCTGGACGAGGAAAGGAGTTTTGTCTCATGATTTATGATGCCATTAGATATTGGTTGTTTATCTGTGCAAGCTAAACATTTCCAGTGTGCATTCTTCATTCCCCTGACTGTCTTCCCTGTCCCTTTTCCTACAGACTCACTTTCTTAAATCACACTGATCATGTATCTCCCACAACACTGAATGAGGAGTCCCTTGAAATACTGTTTCAGCTGCATTTCATGGCCTGGCTGGGGTCTCTGGGTAGCATGGCTTACCTATGGTAGTATATTTTAACGTTTGAAAGCTTTTTTCACCAACAGCCAAAGCGTTGACTGAGAAAACCGTCCTCACCTGCCTTCTGGGAAGTTTATTAATATTCAAAGGTGAGCAAAGAAGCTGGAATGTGTGTACCTTTAGCAAGTCGGTATGGCTTTATCTAGAATAAGACAAACTGATTACGTTGACAGTATGGCAAGCTGGCTTAAAGCATGTGCCTTCAATTAATTTTAATTAGATTGGAGTAAAAGGAAATTTTAATTTTGATGGCAGTTGCAGGGCTGAATCACAGAGGAGTAATGGAAACTTTGTTCTTTGTATGTTTAACTACGTTGCTTGATTCAGGACACATAAGGTTTGGGGCAAAACATTATTATATAGGTTTCTTTCAGTGAAGGCGCTCAGAACTGCCACAGGGACTGATAAGACCCATAAAACACAGACAAACTATATTATGCAGCAAACTGAGTATATGTTTAATTAATTTGAGGAGGAAAAAAAAAAAAAGAAAAAGAAGTTGTTAGTTTTTACCATGATCTAAATTTTGTGATCATCCCTCCTGCTGAGGGGAAAAAAATTCTTGCTAACACCAAGTCTTCTTAAAGACAGCTTTTTGTTTGGTAGGAGTTTGGAGTGTAAGTATAGTTATCAGTGTCCAAAGATAAATAATTTTCTGATTCTTCACAAATTACTGCTAATAATATCTGTTTCTCAAGGGAACAAGGCAGCTGTGTATCCAAATGGCCAGAGTAGAGTCCCTAAAGCAACTTCCAAATAATATAAAAAAAAAAAAAAAGGGAAAGGGAAAAAATCCATTGTCTACACTCCTGTCAGAGCTGCCCTAATGGCATCACAACGTGTATTTTAGAAAAAGCAAAGGCAGTTTTTAACAATTTCAAATAATTGTGTGAAAATAGCCTTGATCTCTCCTTAAACTGCTAAATCTTTCTAATGCTTCTCAAGAAAACAGCTCCAAATGGGTTTAAACAGCTTTGATGAATGTGAAACTTATCTCTCTGCTTGTAATATTTCCAGAAATAGTGCTATTAAGTTGATTTGTGCATGGACACAAATCATTAGCAAATTGGACCCTTTATGTTAAAAAGGTTTTAGTCAGTGTTTAACTCTTTGGGTGAAAACCATGTTCTAAACAGGCTTTTAGAGTATAAACCTTGAGTTCTATAAAATGAGGCATTGATCTCTCTTACCCTTAATACTCAGTGTCATGGGCATTGCATGTCAGAAACTATGTTGGTCACTGACACAAACCTGCCTTTTGTCTATGCCTGAAGGCAGTTAGCATCCGTGTGCTGAATGGTCTTCTGACACCTCCTGCGGCAGAGAGGATTTTTCCGTCTATCACTGACAGTCTTTCCCGCTTATTGGAGGTGATTGTACACCTCAAATTCACATGGGAACCAACCATAGGACCATCCACAGCTACGATACGCAAGCCCAAAGGTCTGGTCCCCAGATACAATTCAGAGCAGCCATCTACTTCCCTTCCCCCTTGCCTTTATTTTAGTGAGACGGTTTTAACTTTGGGCACTCAGAAATCTACTTTTCCCCTTCTGTGCCTCTTTTTGAATTCCCAGAAGACAGGCTATTTCAATGCCTGTCCCTATCTAGGGACTAGAGAATAACACAGTCCACAGCTGCCATGTCATTCCTTTTTATTCCTGTTTAATTACTCACTGCTTTTTTTTTTTTTCCTGTTAAAGGAAAACAATCATTTGGCTTTCATCATATTTCAACAGTGTTCTGTACTGAAGACTAATGTCACAGTTTCTTGAATATAAACTAAATGAGCTAGAGCCGCAAATCTAGTCTGCTACCCTTTTGTCTAGTAGATTCAGAC